>OY796895.1:37765611-38141611 GCA_963680785.1 Diplosoma virens
TCACGAGGTGCAGAGAATAATTACAATTTTATCTTTTTTTTGTTTTAAGCGTTTATTTGAAATTAAAAACAGCTTAAAAAAATATTTCGGGGTACCAAAAAATATATATCTTCTTGGAAGTGTCTAAAAGTAAACATGGTTGAAAACTGCTGGTCAACATAATTTATTTTGTTGGGCTTTCTGCTTACAGGTCTTTTTTTGCCAACCACCTGTTGTGCACCTCACAACTATTTTTGTGCCAAGAGTGTTTATACATGAATCGGATAATACTTTTGTTTCTTTTTTTTTTTTTAAACTTTTTACAACAATGCTTTCTTCTTCAAAATTTCTTTCTTTCCTTGATGGCATAGCGAACCTGTTTTCGTGCATGCATTTGCTTTGATTTTGC
Organism: Diplosoma virens; assembly: GCA_963680785.1. NCBI lineage: Eukaryota > Metazoa > Chordata > Ascidiacea > Aplousobranchia > Didemnidae > Diplosoma > Diplosoma virens. The sequence continues at coordinate 37,766,000 of OY796895.1, forward strand.
AAAGTTTTCCGCAAATTTATTTTCACACTTTGTATTTCGCTTGCTGCAGACGCAACTTGCAGCGCTCTTCCGCTCGTTGCACAGCGTTCATCTACTCTCATGACAACCGTCATGTATTAATTTCGCATTTCTTAATATTTTGTTTTTGTACCGCTTTTCCGTTGTTCTCCCCAACTGATTGTTAGCTGATCGCGCAATCAAGGCCATTACCACCTTTTATGTAATTATTTTCGACACGCCGCAAACAGGATGTAGCCTGATCACCTAATATCTTGTGATTTTACCTGAAAAAGGTCAGGCGTCATAATAGAAAATCAATAAAATTACTTCTGCAATATATACTCGCTGGACCGAATCGCCAGGCAAACTGACAAAGAGACGGACAGAAATTAAAGCAATTGAAATTTAAACGTTATTTCTGTGTTGGGTTCAAATTGCATTCCTTTTAATAAAAGGAGTTAAAAGTTTACTTGGGCGCCAAACCTTCCACGCAACAATCGTATGATGCAATATTCATATTTTTGATTTCTTTCTTTATTGTCAAAGTTAAAAAACATAAATAAATTACTTAAAAATGCAACTTCATTTAATAACCGTGTCGAGTTTGATGCAGTTTTATAAAACAATGTCAGTGTGATAAGATTTTGACTTCCAAGCACACGTACACCTTCGATATTCAGTCTATATGTATGAATACAAATATATCTTTATTCAAACTATAGTTTTTCGGCCACCACTCAACGAGTATCGAATCTTTAAAATGATCGTGACAAAAATTGTCTGGATTTTTTCGTCAAGTCGCTAAAAACCTTTGTGTTAACAATAGAGTTTACCCAGCTTCTTCGAACCCAATAACCAGTTTAAGCCTATGATTTACATAACCGTTCCTGCACTGCACATTTTTTATTTTTATTTTTTTTTTGTCATTTTTTTTTGTGTCTTTTTTGTCTTCTTAAATAATAATATTTAGTTTGAATTAGGTAACGCGGCCGTGCTTCTTATTTTTTCTCTTTCTTACCCCCTCTCTATACTTTCTGCATGTTTAACGTTCGTCGTTGTGTCGCGTTTCCTTTTCATGCTTTGCTTAATGTACATTGCATATACTTAAATATTGTTACTAAGCGTGAATAAAATATCATCATCATCGTCACCAAGCCTTGATCAATTGGTTAAATCACTGAGCCTCAAGTACACTTTTTATCTGAACATTTAACTATTAAAATTACAACATTTTTTATTATATTTTAATGCATGAAAAAAAAGATTAAAACGATTTGTTTTTTTGTCGCTTGCTTACACGGTGTAAAAATGCTTCATATCCAGTGAAAATTGATTCCGTTTCAATTTAATCAAAGACTAAAATTTACTTTAGGTTTAGAGCAAACAGAAATTAAAAATTATTTTAACATGTTTTATTTTGACAAAATAAGCCGACCGGGGGAATTCTCGGAGCAAAGTGTATTCGTCGCCTCCCACAAGACTGCGCTGTTTGACTTTCGTTCCAATCCATAAATTTTATTTTTTGCAGAAAAAACATCTCAGTATCAAAATATTCACCGACTTCTTTAACCCTGCTAAATATGTTATCAAAAAAATTGGGCACATGAGACCGTAGAGGCAGAGAGCTGTAAATAGGAACAAGTCGATTTTGAATTTTTTAGTATCAGGTCCCTCACGGGCAACGTCAATGATGTATAATACACATAAAGGTCCAGTTGAAAGGATTACCGTGGTAGAAAGCAGAATGGCAAGCTTCAAAGAAGGATGGAACTTAGGTGCTCTGATAGACTGTGAAAACATTTTATCTCTTTTAAGACGCATAGAAGTCACAATAAATATACAATGAGCTTAACATTTTATCTGAATTAATTCATTTAAGCAAAAAGCGCTAACAAAAATCATCAGCACTTCAACAACTTCGACGCTAGGTTTCAAAGTGTTGCTCGATGAATAAAACTAAAGGCAGATGATCGATGCACTTACTTTGGAGATTGCACCACTTCTTTTGATGGGGGCTTCCCCACCCAAACCTCCCTGCTTCATTGCCGAAAGTGACTGTGACCGTTTCGGTACCGGTTGCTTTGTGGAATGAGAATAATTCTGTCGCAAAATTTGACTTAACAGATGATTTCACGCTCCACAAGTAGGCTACATGATTAAATTTGAAGTTAAACAAATAAAAAAATATTTTCAAAGGTAGTTTCCCTCCGAATCTTTTTGTTTCTTTAACCTGGAAATAAGTGTTTACGTGTACAACATTCAAAACCAAATGTTTTTACCTAATTTCATAAAACCTTTAAATAAAGAAGCTTCATAATACATAAAAAATTGTTTTCATAAAAACATTGATTTATTTATCAGTCATTTAATTAATTTACTATAAAAAGATGAGTATAGGGAATCACTCCTAACTCTGCCACTGCTTTAATGAATTTTTGGTTATATTCATTAAAGCAGTGGCAGAGTTAGGAGTGATTCCCTATACTCATCTTTTTATAGTAAATTTCTTGCTTGCCATAAAACCAAAGATATTTAATTAATTATTGAAGAAACAACTCATGGCGGTTGTGGCTGTTTTTATAGCAAAAGTTATTTTGGAAAAAGTTTACTGAAAGTAAATAATGGTTTATCTTCTTGGCTTCATAAAAATCACAGCTGGTGCATTCTATATAAAACATTTAAAGACATGTTCAGACAGTAGTGGAGGAAGGGTCGATGTTCGATACATTGAGCCGTTGATTGATGTTTATTTTGGAAAATTAGTTTAGAATAAGAGATAGGCAAATGGCCGCAAGTTGTCTTCACCTGCTCAAAAGCTTCTCTTAATTCAAATTGATATGAAATAAATTCCACCATAAAACATGGGCAGCATGGCAATAAACAATAATTAAGAGTTCAATTATAATCTTTTAACTTGTTTGGTTTTCTGCGGTTTTGAATGTTTTAATATGGCAACCAAGTCATTATGGCATAATGACATACAGCACTGACGAGATTGAGCTGTTTAATTATTACAGATTGGAAGGAAATATCGTAACACAATCAATTTGTTGATGTTTTGGTATTCTATAGCTAAAATTCGCTCAGCCGGGATTCTTTGCTTATTAGAAAAGTTGGTTTTTAGGAATTAATAAGGTTAATTTTTGCTGGCACTAGGCAAAAATAACATCAAACAGCAAAAAATTATAAAAAGAACTAAAATCACATTAATTGTTTGCTCAGGATTCGATGGCTGTGCGAAATCAAAGCCATTGACTCCTTTTGAATCTCCTCCCAACTCATCCGCCGCAGTCACCCGACCCATCACCGAGGTCTGATGCTCCAAAGCGTCCGGCATGCCTGGAAGTAAAAAGTGTCGTCAGTTCACGTCAGAAGACAAGTTTTCAGAAGAAACAGTCGAATCTGTGGGTGCGCGAAAATTTCTCGATTTACACGCAATAAACAGCCCTAAGTAATTCTTACTGTGCATTCTCGGAAAATGGCTTTCAATAATTGATGACGCATACGTGTCGTTTGCTGGCGCGAGGCTCACTGAAGAATCGCGCGGTTGGAGCACGATTTGTTGAATAGAAGCAATTTGGGACGCGGCAGAGAGTTTGAAAGACTGGGATTGCTCATGTCTGTAAAAATACGATCATCAATGTACGGAACAAATAATTAAGAATTTGAACGCACTGAGGATACTGAGCAGAGGAAGCGAACACGATTTTGTTTATTTAACAAAGTTGCTATTATTAAAAAAGAGTTAAATGACAACAAAGCAAAGCTTTAACAATTTTTTTTTGATTCTATAGCAAAAGAGATAACCATAACGTATTGAAAACCTGTATCATGCTAATTGAGGCACTTTTGCACAACATAAGCCAATACTCCGAGTCTGGTCCGGGTAAGGTCGCAAAATTTTCAAACAAAAGGACGAAATCAAGATTGACTTATTTTGTTTGAAAATGACTTAATGCATCAATGCTATTTTGCTGGCTTTCAATTCTTATCTCGGCCGAAAGTCATTTTATGAATTAAAGTCAAACCGCGGGTTAACGTTGGCGCCGATTGGCAAGCTCATCCATAAAGACAGATGCAAATCTCATTAATATAGCAAGAAACCTGAAAAAAATCTCCATTCTTTATTTTTAAATTGTATTTTTTTGATTGATTATTTCAAAATTAAAAAAGACATAAGATTGGATTGGTTAAAAAATTAAATTATGGAGAAAATGCAGATAAATTTTTATGCAAATAATGTGATGCTCCATAAAAAATCAAAGAACGAATTGAAAATGATTCAAAAAGCTAAAGCTTTTTTGGTTGATTTATAGTCGTAGCAGACCGAAAGATTTTTCTGGGGTAAAACAATTTTGCCCGAATTTTATTCGATGATTGCCTGAATCATGATTGCGTAGCATTCTATGCAGATTCCCAAAAAATACAACTGGTAAGATTAAATGTAAAGATTTTTATGGTATTCATTTTTTTAGTTGTATACAATAATAATATTGGTTTTGTCGAAATAAATTTTGAAGACAAAAAACTGTCTCCACATTAAATTGAAGTTGTGTTTAGGCACTGACCTTGATCGTTCTTCAAAATGAGGTGAAATAACTTTAGCTAAAAATTGGCATGGTCATAAAGTAATTTTCTCCTATTTAAAAACTGCATTCTCAGTGCCCGAAAAAAATTGATTATTCCTAAACTTTTGCATTTTGAAAAAACAGTTGCTTCCGTACCGGGCGGTTTTGTACGGCTATCTTCTTCTTCTTCTCCTTTCGGCTTTTCCCTTTAATCAGGGATAGCCACATCATATTATCTTCCTCCAAACCATCCTGTCTTCAACGTCCGCCTCCTTCGCACCAATCTCCTCATATCCTCCTTCACTACATTCAAAAATCTTCTCCTTAGTCTCCCTCTTCTCCTTCTTCCCGGCAACTCCATTTTCATCATCCTTCTTCCTACATATTCTTGGTCTCTCCTCATGACATGTCCATACCACCTCAGCCTGCCCTCCCTCATCTTCATTCCTAATTGTTCTACCTTAACTGTACATCTGATGTACTCGTTTCTAATCTTGTCTTTTCTCGTCACTCCTATAGCAAACTTCAACATTTTCATCTCTGCGACTTCCATCTCTTCCACTTGTTTCTTTGTGACCGCTATCGTCTCAAGTCCATACACCATTGTTGGTCACACCACTGAACTGTACACTTTTCCTTTTACTCTAGCTGGTAACCTCTTGTCGCAGATTACTCCTGATACTCTTCTCCATCCGTTCCATCCTGCCTGTACTCTCTTCTTTACCTCCCTCTCACAATCACCACTTTTTTGCACAGTTGATCCGAAATACCTAAATTCCTTTATTCTTGGTACTTTTGTGTCCTCCATCTTTACTGTTTCGTTGTCACTTCGTCCATTTATACACAGATATTCGGTCTTTGACCTACTTACTTTCATTCCTCTTCTTTCCAATGCATACCTCCAGGATTCTAGTCTCCGCTCCACTTCTTCCGTGATCTCTTCGCAAATCACAATATCATCAGCAAACAGCATCGTTCACGGTGGTTCTCTCCTTACTTCATCCATTAGCTTGTGCGTTATCGCTGCAAACAGGAATGGACTTAACGCTGATCCCTGGTGCACTCCAACCTTAACCTTGAAACTTCCTGTAGTTCCTACTGCACACCTCATCACTGTTTCGGTTCCCTCATACATATCCTGTACAAGTCGTACATACTTTTTCACTATTCCTGATTTTCTCATACAGTACCAGAGCTCTTCCGGCGGAACCCTGTCGTAAGCTTTCTTTAGGTCTACGAATACACGATGTAGCTCTCTTTGACCTTCTCTGTACTTTTCCATCAACATTCTTAAGACAAACATGGCATCGGTAGTTTCCTTTCCTGGCATAAATCCATATTGCTTTTTGCTGATCTCCACTCTATCCCTTAGCCTGGCTTTAATAATTCTTTCCCATACCTTCATTGTGTGGCTCATTAGCTTTATTCCTCTGTAGTTTCCACGGCACTGTGCTTCCCCTTTGTTTTTATAGATTGGGATAAGCACATTCCTTCTCTATTCTTTTGGCATCCGTTCACCCATTAATAGTCTGTTGAACAGTCTGGTCAAAAACTTTATCCTCATCTTTCCCATGCATTTTCAAACTTCTACTGGCAACTCATCTGGCCCAACCGCTTTACCTTTTTTCGTCCTTCTTAGTGCATTCTTTACTTCTCTACTGACGCAATTTACCTCTTCGTTAACCACTTCTGCTTCCTCTGTCCTAGGCTCTCATTTATTTTCCTTGTTCATCAGTTTCACAAAGTACTCCTTCCATCTCTTTACACTGCTTTCGAACTTACAACATCACATTACCGTTTTCATTCTTCATAACTCTCACGTGCTGTACATCTTTCCCTGCTCTGTCTCTCTGCCGAGCCAATCTGTACAACTTCTTTTCACCTTTTTTTGTTTCCAATCTGGCAAACAAATCATCATACGCACGTCCCTTTGCCATCGCAACTCCCTTCTTTGTATATCTTTTTAGTATTTCATCTCTTATTTTGTCCCATGCTTTCTTTGCCTCTTTATTTTCTTTTATGCTCTCCTGTACTTCCTCATTCCACCACCATGTCTTCCTGTCTCCTTTTCGTTTGCCAAATGTCACTCCCAACACAATTTCAGCTGTTTTTAGCATTTCTTCTGTTTTGCTCTACTCATCAGGAAACCCATCCTTGCCTCCCAAAATCCTGATCACCTCTTGTCTAAACGCTTGTTGACAGCTTGTCTCTTTCAGTTTCCACCATCGTATCTTTGGCTTTACTTTCTCTGCTCTTTTCTTTTTCACCATAAGAGCCATTTTTTATACCACCATACGGTGCTGCTTTGCAACGCACTCATTCACTATTGCCATACAATCGCACATTTCCTTCAAGTTCCTCCTTCTGCACATCACATAATCTACTTGGGTACTTTTTCCACCACTTTTATACGTCACCCAGTGTTCATCTTTCTTCTTGAAATAAGTATTGACAATCGTCAATCCATCCTTTTCCCGAAATCCACAACTATTGATCCTTCCTTATTTCTCGTTCCAGTGCCGTACCTCCCCATTACTTCCTCATCCCCTATGTTTCCCTGGCCTACATGTCCATTAAGGTCTGCACCAAGAACTATCCTTTCCTCCTTTGATTCACTTTCTATCAACCCATCCAGGTCTTTCCAAAAATCCGTTTTCTCCTCCATGCTGTTGTTAACTTGTGCAGCATACGCGCTTACTATATTTATGATAGACCGGTGGTTCTAAAAAGTTCTTGCTACATTCCTCCCTTTCAGGACTTGGGTACCATCATTTCCCGCTTCTAAAAAAAACTTCAATGATCAGTGGTGGATATTTAAATTTAAGGGCCCGAGGCAGGATTTCCAAACTTTGATGTTCTCTAAAAAAGAAAAAGAGCTTTGATCTCGTTTTCCACTTTTTTCTCGGAAAATTACGGTGTTTTCTAAAAAAAAAGGTCTTCACTTCGATTTCGCTTCGATTTCATTGTTGTTTTCCCAAAATCATAGTGATCTCTAAAAAAAAAGGTCTTCACCTTGAATCGATCTTGTATTTCCCACTTTTCGTCCCAACTTCATGATGATCTCTGAAAACATCTGCAGCTCACTGAAACTATATGTGTTATTTTCAAGGGGGACCCGAGGTAACTGCCTCATTCACCTCACCCAATATCCACCACTGGGCGCGAGTAGGTTTTGAACCAAGACCATGTTGATCACAATCACAGTGTTCAACCACTCGACCACACTGCTGATATTTTCGTCTTTAAAAAGTAGTAATTACAAAAAAATATTTCGTTTTGAAGTACCAATCTTTTTGCCTCACTTACATTGTAGAGAAATCTTCAAATTCCTCCCCAATTTCTCCCCTATTGATTTTTCCTCCTTGGAGATTTCAAATTCCTGCTTAGGGAGCCAAGTGGCTCACTTTGAGAAACACTGGGATAGACCCTTTTACCTCCAGCTTCATGGCCATTAGTCTGTCTGACACCCTCTTCACCTCCAGGACACTTTCAACCACCTCCTCCCTCACCACTATCCCTATCCCATTTTTTCTTCCATCAAATCCGTTGTAAAATAGTTTGCATTCATCCTCAATGTTCCTTGCTTTACTCCCTTTACTCCCTGTTCCTTGCTTTACTACTTTACTCCCTTTCCTTTTCCTTTTACATGGAGTTTGTTACCTACAGGAAACAAAGAGGTTGTTTCCTGTAGACACAGTATGTCTACAGTCTTTCGCTCCATCATATCTGCCAGCTCATATGAGCAAAAATTATTTAAGAATATAGACAACGTAATTAAGAGCGCCGTTTGGATGGTGCACGAAGTTGACACAGTCGCTGTTTAAAACCCACTTGGTCGTTCTAGTTTGTTCTTGAGAAAAACTTTTTGGCACTTTCCCCTGCTTGGTGGTTTTAGCAAGCAACTTTAAAATTCAATAATAACGCTGAATAAAAACTAGAAAACATAAAAAATTTCAACTAGTCAGCAATATCTTAACATTTCCTAAACTAGGTTGGAGTAATCGCTTCACAGTTTCCTTAAGTATAATCCTTCCGACGTTTTCCTGTAAATCAGAAGGATAATTCTACAGATAAAAATGGAAAATGAATAAGAATACTTATTGGAAATTAATTACAGTGTTCGGACCAGTGCTCTTTTGTCTTTTCAACAAGCTTGTTTACTGATTTTTAAAATGATAAAGAAAGAAATCAAAACCAGCTTTTATTATTCTTCTGTTTGCGCGTGTTGGAGCTTTGACTAAATACCATACTTATATAAAACCAATATGTGTCTATAAACTTTGCGACATAATCACCTCTGAAGTTTGATAATGCTCTGGACGACCGCGGTCACGATGAAAAGAGTTGCAACGCCCCACAGTACGAAGGTTAACAAAGCCAACCAAAAGGCTGTTGGTGGCCAAAAAGCCGAACAAAAGCGGTTCTCTACAAACGATAGCACAAAAAAGTCATATAACTGTACATGATTGACCAGGAATTATAATGTGATATCCCCATTAGGTGTCACTGTCAGTATTTGTTTAGTGAGGCTTATCATTGCGTCATATTCAAGCACTAACGTTTTGTTGTTGACAAAATCTTTTATGATAATTCAAAACTTTGCTTCTGAATTTAACAGAAACAGTGGTATCTAATGATCCACTTCGTTTGTGTGAGGCACGAGGCACATTAGGCTCACCCTGACCACAATCCCACTTTAACCCTAACCCTAACCCTAAGAAAAACAGTTGTCCTGAGTTCATCTCTTACCCAAGACAGTTGAAAGCGAAGCTGTCAAACTTAAAGAATACTCTAACCCTAAGAAAGACAGTGGTCCTGAGTTCATTCCCAACCGAGGCAGCAAAGCTGACAACCCTAATAGATACTTTAACCTTAAGAAAGACAGTGGAGTTGAAAGCGAAGCTGTCAAACTTAAAGAATACTCTAACCCTAAGAAAGACAGTGGTCCTGAGTTCATTCCCAACCGAGACAGCAAAGCTGACAACCCTAATAGATATTCTAACCTTAAGAAAGACAGTGGTGTTGAGTTCAATTCCCAACCAAGCAGGTGTAAGATTTCAATCTTCAAAAAAACGGTAGTCCTGAGTTGAATCTCCACGCCAGACATCAAAATTCTCAAATCTAAAGAATGCTCTCTTAACCCTAAAAAAATTAGTAGTCCTGAGTTCAATTGCCACCCAAGTCAGTGGACAACAAAGCTGTCAAACCAAAAGAAAACTCTAACCGTAAGAAAAACAGTGTTCCTAAGTTCAATTCTTACCCAAGACAGCAAAGCTGTCAAACCTAAAAAAATTCTCTAAGCATAAAAAAGACAGTGGTCATGATTTCAATTCCCACTCAAGACAGGCGTAAGATTTCAACCCTAATCATAAGAAAAACAGTGGTCCTGAGTTCAATTCCCACCCAAGACAGTTGACAGCAAAGCTGTCAAACCTAAAGAATATCTAACCTCAAGAAAGACAGTGGTTCTGAGTTCAATTTCTACCCAAGCTAGGTGCAAGATTTCAAATCATTTTGCGAGACTATTTCAAAATGTTTTGCAAGATTTTTTTTTCAAAGCATTACGTAAGACTATTTCAAGTATTGTGTAAGATTTCAAACCATGGCGTAAGATTTTTATATCAAAGCATTACGTAAGATCTTTATTTCAAAAGGTTGTCCAAGATTTTAAACCATTGTGTAAGACTATTTCAAAGTATTGTGCAAGAATTCAAATCATTATGTAAGACTATTTTAAAATATTGTGCAAGATTTCAATCTTGTATTTACGCGAACCGATTTCCTGATTGAAATGGGGATTGCAAAGAAGTAATTTGATAACTTCCTGTCAAACAATTTTATGGTTGCATCTCGGTTTTGCAAAGAAATAATTTGATAACTTCCAAGACAATTTATTTGGGTTACTTTTTAAAAAATTTTTAAAACAAGTTTCATCTTTACCTAAACAAGCTTTGTAAAATTCATTTCATCATCTGTTTCAATTCCTGATTGCGTAAGAGTTTTGAAAAGAAAAAGCTGGATAACTTCCTGTGTTTACACAAACCGGTTTCCTGATTGCATCACGGATTTGAAAAAAAACAGTTTTCTGTTTTTCAATCATAAACATATGGTTGTATTTTGCAACAACTTTTTCTAGCCATAAAACTCGTTATTCTCGAGACTTGATTATTCTACTTAAAATCTCTGAAGAGAAAACAATTGTTTAAGATGCTCAAGGTTAATGTTTGCGAAAAAAATTTACAAGAGAATGATATGTGACATCATAGAAAAAGTTTGCATGAAGAAACATTAAGATTTCTGTGTAATAAATGCAACAAAAAAATTATCAGATCAGACAATCTAAAAAGACATCAGAAAGTATGTGGTAAGTATTTATTTTTTTATCAATATTTTTTAGACAACAGTTATCACGACATTGTAAACTCAAGACGATTGGCAAACACCGACAAATCCAAAACTGTTATAGCTCTAACAAGCAAAGTAACTGTAAACTCTCTTTATTCCACAAGTCTGTGGAAATAAAAAAAAAAAGTACCGGGATATTACCTATCATTCGGAGAACACTTATTTTATATATTTTTTATTTTATCTCTATATTTATCCCCCTGACTCGCAGGAAAGCGACGGAGGCGCTATACATAGGGTAGGCAATTAATCCGACCTGCTTCCGGAGATACCAAGATATTGCTGTCCGCTTGTAATTTAATAAAGATATGACTGTAATATAGAACTGCTTGCCAAGACCACGAAGCAGGGGAAAGTGCCGTAAAGTGTCTTTCCCAAGGACACAACAGAATGGCGCGAGTAGGTTTTCAACCGACAAAGTGTTGGTCACGATCCCGGCGCTTTAACCACTCGACCACAGTCACAGTCAACAAAGCTGTCAAAAACCCGTTTTATCCATTTGGACGAAATCAAAAAAGATATAGTAAAAAGTTTAAAAAGTAAAATTGTAACGATCTTCCAATACAAATTGGCCTCAACGTGTACTTAAATTCCATATTACACATGCTAAAATTATTTTATTTCTATCTGAAAAATACATTCTGGATCGACATTTTGAGCTGCTAGAGACCGACATTGACTCCATTTATTTCAGTATCAGTAAGGAAAATTCAGAAAACTGTATTTCTCCCCATTTAAAGTAAGTTATTTTAAAGACAAAGTAAAATGGTTAATTTAGAAGTGTGTCCCGAACATGAGGAAGCTAAAATTCAATGCAAAACCAAAGTAATGAGTGGAAGACCCCACCTTGCTGCGCTAAATTCGAAAGTTTTAACAAAAGAACAAGATAATGTAGGCAAGATAAAAGTAAAATACAAAGGAAAAAATCAAGTTTGCTTGGCTTCCAAATCTTATTTCTGCCAAGAGGAAACAAACAAACAAGTCTTCAAAGGAATATCTATCGCACAAAATCCGCTTACTTTTGATCGAGATGTAAATGTTTTGGAGATCAGCAACCCTTTACAAGTAGAAAACCGTAGTTTCTGAAGAAAGAAACACCAAATTTTTAGTTATATTCAAAAGAAAAAAAGGTTTGAGCAATTTTACACAAACAGAAAAGTTTTAAACGATGGTTTTTACACGGAACCGTTACATTTATAAACTAAATCTCCAAAAAAAGTTTTTCTAGTCCAAGTTTGTTTTCAGTTTGCCAAATTTTTCACCATTTTCAATTTACCAGGATTTTTTCTATTTTCAGTTTGCCAAGATTTTTTCCTATTTTCAGTTTAGCAAGATTGTATTTTTTAGTTCATCAAGGGTGTGCATTTTTCCAATCTTTATTTTACCAAAAATTATCCACTTTTCTTTTTATTGTGTTTTTCATAAACTTTGTTTTTTTTTGTGACTTTTTCAGCCAGGAAATTTTGTATTATGTCGTAAATTTTAAATTTTTCTGTGTTTTTTAGTGCGTTGCATTACAAAAGTTATACGTTATGATGTTTGTTTTCATTTTGTTGCATGACCAGCAAGCATAATGTCTTTGCGATTTCAAAACTCAACTAGCTTTGTGGTAAGTAAACCTTCCGGAGTTGAAAAGTCTTATTGGGTTCTACGTTTTATCGACAGTTTAAAACAACTCTGTTCTGAAATAAAACAGGTTGTTTACCATTATAAAGAGTGGCAAGAAATGTTTGATCGTTATACCGATAAAGTGAGCTTTAAACAAGGCACTTCGAGTCTTGAAGGCTTAAAAGAAAGTTGAGACACGTTTTTGGTGCTGGACAATTTGATGTTTACAGATTCCAAATTTTTATCCAAGATCTATAGCGTCTACTCCCACCACTTTCATTTCAATGTCCTCATGACTGTGCAAAATCTGTTTCATAAAGGTTTGGGTGAAATAAGTCTCAACGCACAAATTATGGTTTTCTTTAAAAGTTGTAGGGACGTGAATCAAATTACATATTTCTTACTTCAGATCTATCCCAAACCATACAAAAACGCTCTTGATGCATATAAAAGCGCAATAGCTTCAAAAAGAGGTTATTTGGTGATTTACTTATGCTGCAAAACATTCGATAGCCAATGTCTGCGTTCAATATTAAATAACCAACATTTTCCCAAACATTTCCCCAGAAGATACGCATTATCTTTATTACAAATTGCTTGCAAAAAAACGCACCCACTTTGCGTTTGTTTTAAAAAGCCCCTGCACCATTGCAAAAGCGTGTTCTAGATAAGGCACTTTCCAGTTAATACGTTGTCCTTGTGACTGCGCTCACAATCTGCTGCAAGGAAACGTCAGTTTATCACGTCATTACAAGCAGAAACTAAGAGCCGACAAGAGAAAACTTAGAAAGTTGGTTGAACATAAGGTAGCGTTAAAAACGAAACGAAGAATTATACAAAAAGGTGGTTTTTTACTTCTCTTGTCTGCGCTTACTCATGTGCTTACCGATGTGGTAGGTAGTCTTATAAAACGAGAAAATTAATTGCCAGAACGCCTGAAGTGTATGAAAAACTTGAAAACAAACACGAAGTTCCCGAAAAAAAAGGGCTTTCTGAACTCGAAGCAAAAATGCAAGAAATTCTAACTTCAAACCAACCCAACAATGAGAAAGTAACCCTTTATAACGAGGTGTTGCGAAAATCAAAGTTATTTCTAAAAAAGTTTCAACACGAGTGAAAAAACCCTTGTCTGAAAGTACAGTTTTAAAACGTTACAAAAAACGTGTCAGAGCAAAAAAGCTATTCAAAGACGCCACCAGCAGAAATAATTTAGATTAGAATGAGGATGGTCAAATGGTGTTAGACAATCGAGTGGTGCCTGGATTTCATATCGATGATTTATTTCAATTGACACTAAAGAAACAAAACCCTACCTTATCTGGTCTGCGTGAGTTTAAATCACTGCTATGAGAGAGTATCTAAATTTTTATCACCCTAAAAAAGAAGCCCTTTTCTCAGGACCACATCGTTTTCCAAAAGCAACCCAACAATGGTTGTAATTACTAAACACTTATGCCCTTCACAAACCAGTAAGAAAAAAAATTCTAATGCAAAAAACGATTTTGCTTGCTGCGAACTTTCAAATGCAAGCCAATCTTATTGATTTTTCTTTGCTCAAGTTGTACAACGACAATTACAAATACATTTTGGTGGTCATTGACGTGTTCTCCAAAAAAAGTCTTTACTGCTTTCTTGAATACCAAATCAAAATCGGACATGATCCAAGCTTTTGAGCTGGTGATGCCTAAAATTGGCACGTTTCAAAAACTGCAAACGAATATGGGACGCAAGTTTCTGAACCGTCCCTTTCAAACCTGGTTAAAGCAGCACCACATTGAGCATTTTCACACACAAAATCGTAATACCAAAACAACTATTGCTGAACAATTTATTCGCACTTTAAAAAAAAGCTATAGCATTACTTTAGCTACACCAACAGCCAAAGGCATGTGAAAGTAATGCCTGCTCTGGTCGAATCTCATAACAACACCTACCACCGATCCATTTCACGTGCTCCAAATTCAGTCAATTCCGAAAACCAAGAAACGCTTTGGCTTACATTCTATGCTGACCTTGATTAAAAAACTAAAATTAAAAGTAGACGACCAAGTCAGACTGTCCACCACTCAAATGTGATTCTGCAAACGTTACTTACCCAGATGAATATAAGAATTGTTTCAAGTTTCTCAAGTGTTTTGAGGAAATCCTCCTTTACAAAATCAAAGATTTACAAGGCGAGAGGTTGGAAGACTATAAAAAGGATGACATGTTTCGATGACGTGTTCGATGACGTGTTTTGAATCGAGCATATTCTCCAACAACCAAGCCGGAGAAGGGCGTCGAATCTTAAGCGAAGTAGCTTGGGTGTCCTTCTTCTTTTAATTCATGGGTCAAAGAAAAAGATATGGTATGCCTTCTTTAAACACCTTTGGACATTGGTTTGTTCAGTGCTCAAATTTTGGTTATTTACATTGTAGTTTCCATCAGCTTGTACAATTTAATATAAAGCAATGACGACAAAAAACTCTGGATCGTCTTGCTAAGTACAGGGTTGAGAAGAAAAATTGTCCTATTGACAAATTGCCATTTTATTCATTAAAATTAAAACAATTAATCACCGCAAAATTTAAATATTTTTTCCCTATATTTAACCAGATTAAATTATGAATTTATGTTTTTAATATGTTTAAAATGTGTGCACAAGAAGCAAAATGCAATTGGATTATGGTCTCTTAGATGCACATACACCCCAGAAGGAAATTTCCAAGATCGTTGGTGTGAATGAGAGAATTGTGCGGCGCATTCAGCATGCCAAAAAACTTGTTAGAAGTACAAAGATATTTTCTGGCAGTGTGGGCCAACACAGGAAGAGAAGCAAGGTCTTCCTCGAGACTCTCAAGGACAAAATCACGGAGGATCCTACAGTCAGCATACGAAGACATGCTAAGACTTTAAATGTAGACCCAAAAATCGTAAGAACTACTGTCACCCTGAACTTAGGCCTCAAATCTTTTTTCAGGCAGCCTCGACATCTTCTCATCTAGAGCATAGAGCAAAAAAGATTTAATTGGTGCAAAAAAATTCTTTCCTTCCTCAAACACAATGGCAGAACCATCAAGGTTTTCAGCAATAAAAAAATATTCATTGTGGACCAAGTTTATAATCGAAGGAATGACTGCTAAATTACACCAACAAAAAAAGATGTGTAAAGTGTTTTTAGAACAAAGAATCCAGCTCAGGTTATTATTCTGGGAGTCTTAGGGTCAGATGGCGGAAAGATGCCCCCATATTTCTTCAAATCTGATCAAAAAATCGGATTTGATGTGTATTATAACGTTCTGAGGTACACAGTACTGCCATGGCTGAAGACCACCTACCCTGACAAAAATTATGTGTGGCAACAAGATGGAGCTCCTGCCCATAAATCTAAAAAAGTGTAAAAGTTTTGTCGTATCAATAGGGCAAGCTGGTCTAAGGACTTTTGACCTCCAAGTTTATCTGATATAAACCCCCTGGATTATTTCTGTTGGTGCCTATTGAGAGTAAAACCAATCACACCTCCCATGGCAATTTGGACTCACTAAAGGCCATAATTGCCAGGGAATGAAATGCTTTTTGCAAAGGGGATATCAGAAGGAACTGCGCTACTTTCAGAGGCCGTATCGAGTCATGCATCGCGGCAAATGGAGGGAAATCGAGTAAAAATGTTTGGAATGCCTACACCATGTGTTCGTCTGAATTTCAAACCAAAATTCTTGAAAATAAAAAGTTATACTAAATTAAATTTTTTTATTATCTGGTCGGACAATTTTGCTTCCCCACCCTATAGCTCTGTTGGCTATTTACTCCCATTACCCATTCTTACCAAACATTCTCCTTACCCTCCCCAGTAATTCGTTCATGGACATTTATCCTAAAACAAACTTTCGGATTTCATGGTTCACTTAGATAAAGAAATCAGTTTGTTCGGTTCGTGGGAGTTGGCCCTGTAAGAGATTTTGTACCCTAACAACTGGTACAACATTGACACCAACCAATATTTTGTTTTTTACCAACGTGGTGCGGCGAAATTTGTAGCGGTGCTTCCACCAAGTTATTATCAACATCCACAATATGTCATGCGTTAGATACCTTAGGAAATGAAGCAAGCATTTCAAACCAAAAACAAAACGCTTCTCAGTTGAAGGAGTTTTGACAAAACCAATCGACTTTCTCTCACTTGTAATCCTTAAGCACAATTGACAACCATGTCCACTTGTCACAAAGCTGGAGCATCTATGGTGGAACGTGAACGTGGCATACAATATCAGATGTGACTTTTTTGAACGAGTTGGGTTCTGTCTTGGGTTTTTGAAAGACACGCCTTTAGAAAGTCGGAGAGTATACTTCCGAAAGTGTTGCCAACGTGGACACCATGAATGTCATCTATGTCTATTGTGATGTTATTGAACACAGAACTTGATTGGTGTCCTTTCTGTGACAGGGAAGCCGGGTGCTTATGGTATAAGCCGTGCATGTTATCAAAAGGTATGACAAAATACAATACCATCCCGCATTAAAGAAAAATCTTAGCAAAAATTACATCTCGCTTCGCGATCATCAAGCAAAACAAATTCGTTTTTGCAAGGGTAAAGTGATTGTAACTTTGCATTTATGACGAAAAAAACTAAATTCGTTATAAAAATTAGGTGGATGGGAAAAACAATGTCATTACAAGATATTTATGGTAGAAGAAACATGCGTCTCAATTATTGTTGTGACGAAAAAAGCATTTGAAAACTATTATTTGTCTCAAGTCGGTCATGGGATGCCTTATTTTGCTGTGGAATGAGTGCAACAAGATTATGGACTAGGCAATCTGTTTAGCTCCATCGTCAAAAAGTTTTCCCTTTGGTCAAAAAAGGTGTCAAAATCCTCGGAAAACAAGTTTTGCAAAGCGATATCGAGTTTGCTTTGGATGTCTTGAGCGGTAAAAACACCAAACAAGTGGGCATTAACAAAGCAAAAACGGCCAATTCAAATCTCTTACGGGAGGCCAAACAAAAAGTAGGCAAGCAAAAGGCAGCCCCAAGAAAAATACAAAAGAAGAAACGTAAGAAACATAACGATATTTTCGCGTAAACCATACAGACGGTAACAAACCAAGACGGTAACAAACCATGGCGCTACAAACCTACAGTGTCGGCAAAAAATTTAAGACCACTTCTTTTAACTGGTTTTAAACTTTTTGCCGATGATTTTAATCTGTTAAATAATAATGGTGAACAGAATGCCAAAGGAATAGCCAATAATTTAAAAAACAAAGGTTATCTATTTGAATATTAAATGATTGATCTTTTTTGTTGAAATAAATAGAAATTACAACTTTTTTATTCTATGCTGGTCCTAAACTTTTTCCCGACAAAAGGTTATACAAAACGAAAAGCTTTGACTTCAGAAAGGAAAGAAATCAATATGATAGAGAAATTGTATCTTGATTTGTTCTTTAAAAATCAATATTTGTTAAATGGGGTTGAAGTACATTTGCGTTTGATTCGTTCCAATAATCTTTTTGCTTGCACGGAAACAATGACCAACCACAAAACAAAGTGTTTTTGAAGGAGGTGATCTTGTTTGTTCGCAAACTAAAACCCAAACTCGGCCATACAGCTTTCTCATGTCAAAACTTTGCAACATGGTACTGCAAAATATCTGCTTCATTGTGTGGAAGTCAAAAGTTTTACTGTGCCCATAGGAAATCAAAGCATCAATCGAAAAAAAACTTCTTTTTGGGACAGTTGCCCACAAGAATGGTGGTCGGTGTAGTTGACAATGACGCTTACAATGGTGTCGTCACCAAATCTCTTTTTAATTTAAAGCACAACTGCATCAATTTCATGATGCTTTATCGTGACGGAGTTCAAATCCCTTCCAAACCGGTGCAACCAGATTTTACCAATGGTCGTTTTATTTGAAGTTATGCTCGTTTGTTCATGCAAACAGGTCAATACTTCCGCAACACAAGAAATTATATTTCGTGAGAACAGTACAAAGATGGTTGTGCTTTGTTTGCAATCTTGAAACTTTCTGTAGTTCCTACTGCACACCTCCCCAATGTTGCACTTCCCTCATATATATCCTGTATAAGTTGCACATACTTTTCCACTATTCCTGATTTTCTCATACAGTACCAGAGCTCTTCCGGCGGAACCCTGTCGTAAGCTTTCTTTAGGTCCACAAATACACGATGTAGCTCTCTTTGACCTTTCCTGTACTTTTCATCAACATTTTTAGGACAAACATGGCATCGGTGGTTCCCTTTCCTGGCATAAATCCATATTGCTGTTTATTGATCTCTACTGTATCTCTTAGCCTGGGTTCAATTATTCTTTCCCATACCTTCATTGTGTGGCTCATTAGCTTTATTCCTCTGTAGTTTCCACGGCACTGTGCTTCCCCTTTGTTTTTATAGATTGGGATAAGCACACTCCTTCTCCACTCTTTTGGTATCCGTTCACCCATTAATAGTCTGTTGAACAGTCTGGTCAAAAACTTTATCCTCATCTTTCCCATGCATTTTCAAACTTCTACTGGCAACTCATCTGGCCCAACCGCTTTACCTTTTTTCGTCCTTCTTAGTGCATTCTTTACTTCTCTACTGACGCAATTTACCTCTTCGTTAACCACTTCTGCTTCCTCTGTCCTAGGCTCTCATTTATTTTCCTTGTTCATCAGTTTCACAAAGTACTCCTTCCATCTCTTTACACTGCTTTCGAACTTACAACATCACATTACCGTTTTCATTCTTCATAACTCTCACGTGCTGTACATCTTTCCCTGCTCTGTCTCTCTGCCGAGCCAATCTGTACAACTTCTTTTCACCTTTTTTTGTTTCCAATCTGGCAAACAAATCATCATACGCACGTCCCTTTGCCATCGCAACTCCCTTCTTTGTATATCTTTTTAGTATTTCATCTCTTATTTTGTCCCATGCTTTCTTTGCCTCTTTATTTTCTTTTATGCTCTCCTGTACTTCCTCATTCCACCACCATGTCTTCCTGTCTCCTTTTCGTTTGCCAAATGTCACTCCCGGCACAATTTCAGCTGTTTTTAGCATTCTTCTGTTTTGCTCTACTCATCAGGAAACCCATCCTTGCCTCCCAAAATCCTGATCACCTCTTGTCTAAACGCTTGTTGACAGCTTGTCTCTTTCAGTTTCCACCATCGTATCTTTGGCTTTACTTTCTCTGCTCTTTTCTTTTTCACCATAAGAGCCATTTTTCATACCACCATATTTGAATAAGCTTATTAATAAGCTTATTAATAAGGTTTTGGTAAATTAAAATTTTCTTTGTTGTATAATATTGTATAAATTTTTATTTAAAAATTGTGAAGTTATGGCTCCAACCAGGGAAATTATCAACATGATGAAAGAAATGGAAAATAATATAAAGACACATATTCAAGAAACAATCGAAGAAGCACTGAAGAGACAGGAAATAAAATTTAATAATAAAATTGATGAAGTATTTTCAAAACTAAAAGATCAAGAAAAAAAATTGAAGATGTAATAAAAAGTCAGAAGTTTTTGAATGATGAATTTGAATACTTAAAAAATAATGTATCAAATTTAATGAAACTTGACCTGCAAAAAAAAACTGATGATTTAATGAAAGAAAACCAATGTCTCAAAGATCAATTAATTGAAGAAGAAAAAATGAGAGATGATTTGGACCAGTACAACAGAAGAGAAAATTTAGAATTTTCATGGTATCCCCCTAAATCCAAATGAAGATACTAACCATATCATCAAAACCATGGCAAAAAAATTAAACATCAATTTAAAAGAAAATGATATTTCAACCTCCCATCGTCTTCCAAAATCTTCATCAAATAATCCTCCAATTATAATTGCCAGATTTACAAACAGAGACATAAGGAATTTAATATTTCAAAAAAGAAAAAATTTAATTGGAGTACGAGACTATGGCATTGATGGCATGACAAAACTATTCATCAATGAAAATTTAACTCCAAGAAGAAAAAAGCTGTTCTCCTTAGCATATAAAAAAAAAATTAACTCAAAATATCAATTTCTTTGGACATACAATGGTGATATATTTATCAGAAAAAACACCACTAGTGAAAGAATCAAAATCACCTGCAAATCTGATATCGATCAACTTCTGTAAGTCACTAATTTCTCAATGTAATATAAACATATGTTTAGTTGTTTTTTTTTTCTTTTAAAATGTTCAACATACATGAATCTGTATGCAAACCAAATTTGAGTATCTCTGAATTTTGTAAATTACTCTGTGAAACAAGTTACACAAAACATAATATTTTTCTTCATATGAATGTAAGAAGTCTTAATAAAAACATAAATAAAATTGATGAACTGCTTGGGTTGTTACCCTGCTCTCCAGAAGTGATGGTAATTAGTGAAACAAAACTTAAAAATATAAACTATAATATTACATCTATTGAAAATTATCATTTTCATTCATCAAATTCTCCAACAAACAGTGGAGGTATTGGCATATATTTAAAAACACCATTAAATTATAAAATTCGTCCTGACTTATGCTTGAATGAAGACTTAGTTGAAGATATTTGGGTTGAAATTAAATCTAATAATTGTAATAAAGCTTACGTCGTGGGGGGGATTTACTTCCATCCTCATTCGTCAATATCTAACTTTCAACTTAAATTAGAATCTGTCATAGAAAAAATAAATTTAGAAGGATTAAACTATTTTATACTGGGTGATTTTAACATAAATTTATTAAGTGATGCTCCCTCAATCATTCAATATAAGGAATCTCTTGAATTATTAGGTGTAATTAATCTTATAAATTGTCCTACAAGGTACATGAACATGCAAACTCCATCATTATTAGATCATATATACTGTAATAATTCCACAAGTAATTTTATTTCTGGCTCAATATCTTATGATATAAGTGATCATAATCCAGTTTTTGTGATGATACCCAAAAATAAAGTTTCACCAGCAAGTAGACCACCATGTGAAATATTGAAACGAGATTTTTCAAATTTTTCTGAAGTTGATTTTTTAGATTCTTTAACAAAAGGCTTCGACAAAAGCAACCTAGGTAATAACTTTTCAGACCCAGAAGCAGAATTTTCAGAATTTTTGAATATATTTCTAGAATGTCTCGAGACTCATGCTCCAAAACAAAAACTTTCTAGAAAGAAAATCAAATTTTATTTTAAACCTTGGCTGACAAAAAGTATTCAAAAAAGTATAAAAGAGAAAAATAGACTTTATCAAATTTCTTGTAAACATTCACATACATATATCCATTACAAAAAATACAAACAATACAATAACATACTAACACACGTAAAACAACAATCAAAACAAAATTATTTTCAGTACCAGTTGGAACTTAATAAAAACAATAGTAAAAATACATGGAAAATGATTAAAAACATAATACGAAAACCTGCCAGTGATAGTTTAATTACAAACATTAAGTGTCCAGAGTCTAATAAAGATTTATTTTCACCTAAAGACATATCTTCATGTCTAAACAACTATTTTACATCAATAGCAGCAAAATTGGCAAATTCTCTTCAAAAAAACAAGTCCTTCAAAACCATTAAATACTGTTTCCACTTGCTCTTCATTGTTTATTAAACCAGTAATTGATGAAGATATCATAAGAGAAATTAATTTATTAGACAACTGTAAATGTGATGATACATATGATATACCTGTTAAAATTCTTAAATTAAGTAAAAACGTAATAGCACCTACATTATGTTATTTAATCAACAATTGTATTAATAAAGGTGTTTTCCCAAGTGCATTAAAAATTGCCAAAGTATCACCAATTTATAAAGGTGGTGATAGAGACATTGCTTCAAATTATAGGCCAATTTCCATCTTACCCCACTTTTCAAAAATTTTTGAAAAAATTCTTAAACATAATTTAACTGATTTTATTAATAAGTACAAAATCATATCAGAAAATCAATATGGTTTTCAGGAAAACAAAAGCACTAGTGATGCACTTATTGAACTAGAAAATTACTTGCGTTATCAGCAGGCAAACAATAAAATTACTTGTGGAATTTTTCTTGATTTGAAAAAAGCTTTTGATACAGTAGACCACACTGTTTTAAAACAAAAATTAATTGCAATGGGTATTAGGGGGCTACTTTTTGATTTAATTTCTTCATATCTAGCAAACAGATACCAATTTACATGTATAAATTCAACTAAATCAGATAAAAATTTAATAAATCATGGTGTCCCACAAGGTAGTGTCCTTGGCCCTGTTTTATTTCTCCTATACATAAATGATCTTCCAAATGTTTCAAGCTTAAAAACTCTTCTTTTTGCTGATGATACAGCACTTTTTGCCTCTGGTAATAACTCATCTTCAGTAGAAAAAGTTGTCAATGAAGAACTTAAAAAAATTGAAAATTGGTTGCTTAAAAACAAACTTACTTTAAACACCCAAAAATCAAGCACTATAATGTTTGGAGAAAAGAAAACTGAAAATAACATGATAAACATTCATATAAACAACAGTCAAATTTGCCAAAAAGACGAAGTTAAATACCTGGGAATTGTAATTGATAAAAATCTAAAATGGAAACCACATATAGATAAATTAACTACCCAAATATCTCAATCTGTGGGAATGCTGTATCATTTAAAAAAATACCTTTCCTTTAATAATCTAAAGCTCGTGTACCATGCACTTATAAAAAGCAGATTGCAATATGGCATAGTTTTGTGGGGAAATGCAAATCAATCAGCACTAAAAAACCTTAATAAAATGCATAATAGAGCTATACGATACATTAGTATGCAACCATATAGAACAAGATTAAATAAATTGTATGCATTTTCTAAATTATTAAAGGTAAATGAATTGTACCAATATTCTGCAATGAAATTCATGTTTCGATTATACAATGACAGAGAGTTTAAAGATAAAATCCCTTTAGTAAATGAAATTCATGCTTATAATACACGGCAATCAAGCAATAACAACATCTTTATTTCACATTTTTTGGCTTGTAAATCTTCTAATAGTCTTATAGTAAATTGTATGAAAATGTGGAACAAGCTGCCAATTAATATAAGAACCGAACAAAGAATTAAACCATTTAATAGATTATTGTACCAATACCTGCTAGATACCTATGAAATTTAATCAACATCCAAATTTTACCCATATAAATTATTAATTCATAGTATTAATGCAAAATAAACTACATGCATAATGCATATTAATTTAACGTCTTTAAGGTTTTACTTTAAGAAATATTATGTTTTGTATTGCTCTTTGTGCACCTCTTTAATCCTTAATTGCCCGCTAAAATCTATTGTTTTTTGTTTTATGCTAACTGTCTTATTTCAATAAATTTTATATTGAGACCTATTCTGTTGTTTGATTTAATCTTATTGGCCTTTGTTTTGTTTTGTTTTTGTACTTTTCTTTGTTTTTTTATGCTCCTTTTCATTATTGTGCTGTTGGATTTGTGCTATTTGTATCTACTCTGAAATCTGTTATGTTGTTTGTTTTATGCTACTACCTTTATTTTCAATTTAATTTATGGTAAGATCTATTTCTGTTGTTTAATTTAATCTTATAAGCTTTTGTTTTTTGGTTTTTTTTTGTTTTTTTTTTTGTCCTTTTACTGCCGGTTTGATTGTTTGATTGTTTGTTTTGTTTTTTTTTCCATCGTCGTGCTGTCGTTTTTTTACACTATTTGCCTTTACTTCAAGTCGAATTTATGCCGAGTTATTTTCTGTCGTTTAATTTTATCTACATGTATGCGGCCTTTGTTTTTCTTGTTGTTTGTTTTGTTTTCATCATGTTTGTAAAGTGATTTATAATTTTATTTTAATTTATGATGTAAAATGTCTTATGCTAATGTTTTTCTAAGTAAATAATCAATTTTACATACCAAAAACTTAATTTATTAAATTGCTTGTAATGAAACTTTTAAATAAGCTGGGGGTAGTGATTAAATGACTTTTGTCCCTTCCTACCCCTGCATCACATCTTTAATAGTGCTCTTTGATTTGATATATATGGCTTATTATCAGTTTGTTTTAATTTCAAAATGTAAAATTATTGTTTTTTTTTTGTGTTTTAAGCGGTAATTTATTGAAAAGATTTGATGCAAATAAACAGATCTCTCTCTCTCTCATACGGTGTGCTTTGCGACGCACTCATTCACTATTGCCATACAATCGCACATTTCCTTCAAGTTCCTCCTTCTGCACATCAATAATCTACTTGGGTACTTTTTCCACCATTTTTATACGTCACCCAGTGTTCATCTTTCTTCTTGAAATAAGTATTGACAATCGTCAATCCATCCTTTTCCCGAAATCCACAACTATTGATCCTTCCTTATTTCTCGTTCCAGTGCCGTACCTCCCCATTACTTCCTCATCCCCTATGTTTCCCTGGCCCACATCTTCATTTAAGTCCGCAACTAAAATATTCTCTCCTGTTTTGAAACACGTTGTATCAACCCATCCAGGTCTTTCCAAAAATCCGTTTTCTCCTCCATCCTGTTGCCAACCTGTGGAACATACGCACTTACTATGTTTAGTATCGACTCTTTTACCTCCAGTTTCATGGCCATTAGTCTGTCTACACCCTTTTCTCCACCAAGACACTTTCAAGCAAGTCCTTCCTCACCAATATCCCTATACCATTTCTTTTTTCATCAGATCCGTGGTGAAACAGCTTGCAGCCACCTCCAATGTTTCTCACTTTACTCCCTTTCCACTTAGTTTCCTGTAGGCACAGTACATCAGCATTCCTTCTCTCCATCATGTCTGCCAGCTCTCTCCCCCTTCCAGCTATCAAGTATATGCCAGCTATCAGCTCCTAACACAGCCATTGGAGGCATAATCCAATGTTTCCTGATGCCGGTCCCAAGCCCGGATAAATGGAAAGGGTTGCGGCAGAAAGGGTATCCCGCGTAAAACTTTTTTGCCAGATATACAAATGCGTTATGATGACAAATCCAACAGCTTCAATGAGTTGATCCAACTAAAACATTACTTTACCTCTTTTTACACTAATAATCCCTTTTCTCAACAGTGATGAAGAGGGTATGGGCTGTCCAGATGCAGAAATTTCTTGAAGCTTTTTTTGGATATTTCTTGCTGCACTTTCGATTTCTCTTGCTTTCGTGACAATCTCTTCAAATTCCAGCAACGTTTTGTAGCAGCTTATATAAGGAGGGATGTAGTCAAGATACTCAATTTTTTTTGCTTCTTGATATAGATCGTCAGCTTGACTTGAATACGTTTCCATAATAAGCGTTTTTACAACTGCACCTCTTTTTAGAATCACTAAAAAGGAAAAAGGGTATTGCACAACGTTTTGATATAAAAGTTTTACGCCATGCTTTGAAATCTTGAGCAAGAGAAGTGTTTTGAATATATGTTTAGAAAAACACCATTTTCATTTCATATATTTTTTAAATCTAAAATAGTATTTGTAAGTTCGGTAGAAGAAATGAATAAAACTTGAACTGATAATATTAATTTATTCCAGACTTTACACTTATTCAAATAGATACACCAGATTAGATTTAAAGACACCAAATTAGTCAAATTAATTATAACGAATTTTTGGGTGGGAATTGAACTCAGGACCATTGACCATCCGATATTCTGCCAATAGGCTATACAAATTTCCAAAAGGATATATATAAGCGGCCAGCAGGCTCTACTAGTAACCTTTTTCTTTGAAGGCAAAACCCAAAAAAAAGAACTACCCCGTGCTAACTGCTACAATAACAGAGATCGCCAAAGGGCAGACAACAGCAGCGCGCACAATCACCAGGCGCCACGTGCGGACAATAATTAGCGCGCGATCACAGACCTGGTTCGCGTTTTGGCGACGCTAAGTAATTTTTACCCATTGGGTAAATTGCAATTGTTTTTTTTCTATTTGTTTTAAGAGAGCTTTATGAACTTTGGTATCTTCTATTCCAATACTTTTTGCATGTTTTACATGAGGATCAAACAATATGATTTGTTCCAATCCTTGCTTCTTTTGTTCTGCAGCAGCTATGTTACGCATTTAACTAACCAATATGTTTCGTACGCAGTTTACTGCAATAGATGGAGTTGGATTTTTTATTTCTAGTCGATGCAAATCTGGATGTTTCTGACAGAATTTTTTCACATCACTCATTCTTTTTTTCTCCAAAACCAATTCACACATGGGAAACCACTTTGCATGCTTGTACCATGGATTGTCACAAGGTTTTCAGAGAAATAATTGTCCACCACAATAAAAACAATGAACACAGTCATCAGAACCTATACAATAGAAATCTGCATCAACTATTTCACGTGATGTTGGGCGCTCCTGATTGTACCAAAATTTCGGAAAAGCTGTTTATCATACATGAGTGGATTTTGTGGAGATGAACAACTAAACATTTTGGCTTTAAACTCTATCAAGATGGCTTTAGGGTCTTGAGGGAGATCATCAGAGACAATTGCAGCATCAACACAATCCTGTTCCAAGGTTTTAGACTGATAGAAAAAGTGAAAAACCCTCTTTATTTATATATATATAGCCAACCACATGCATTACACCAGTTCAATTTACTCACTATTAAACCTACACAAACAAAACCTGTAAAACCCTAGGGAATTTCCCACGGGGAAAACCATTGGTAAAAGAATAGAAAATTGGTTCAAACTATGATGCAATGAAGAAATTGTTTAACAGGAGGTTATCAGATTACTTTTTTGCAATCCATATTTTAATCAGCAAACCAGTTTGCGTAAATACAGGATGGAAATCTTGCACAATGTTTTAAAATAATCGTCTTACCTAATGCTTTTAATTAAAAATCTTACTTCATGCTTTAAAAGTTTGAAATAGTCTTACATAATGATTTGAAGTCTTGCACCTGTTTTGGGTCAGATTGAACTCAGGAACAATGTTTTTCTTAGGGTTAGTGTATTCTTTAGGTTTGACAACTTTGCTGTCAACTATCTTGGGTAAAAATGGAACTCAAGACCCCTGCCTTTTTTAATGTTAGGATTAGAGTAAAAACTCCCATCTGTTTTAAGCGGGAATTGAACTCAGGACCACTGTTTTTCTTAGAGTTGGTGTTGAAATCTTACACCCATTTTGGGTTGGAATTGAACTCAGGACCATTGTCTTTCTTAGAGTTAAAGTATTCTTTAGGTTTGACAGCTTTGATGTCAACCGACTTGGGCAGAAATTAGACTCAAGAACATTGAATTTCTTCGGGATAAGATTAGGGTTGAAATCTTACAGCTGTCTTGGGTGGGAATGGAACTTGGAACCATTGTCTTTCGTAGAATTGGAGTATTCTTTAGGTTTGACAGGTTTGCTGTCAATTGTCTTTGGTAAGAATTAAACTCAAAACCATGTCTTTTTCAGGGTTAAGGGTTAGGCTTAGGGTTGGGTTAGGAATAGGGTTAGGGTTAGCGTTAGGCTTAGGCTTAGGCTTAGGCTTAGGCTTAGGTTTAGGTTTAGGCTTAGGGTTAAGGTAAGGATTAGGATGAGCCTCACGCATCTCACACCAACGAAATGGGTCATTCTAAATTACTAGAAACAATTAAAAATTATTGATTGTTGCTGTTAAAAATAATTTCGAGAAAAAAACGAGACAACACTAAAGAATAGCATCTGTGGCATTGTGCATATTTTGTCGTACCTAGCTCACTTGCTGACCATAGTTTGAGTATAACGTTATTGGCAATCTGCTTACACAGAGGTGTTAAGCAGAACTGGTGAAAAGAAAAAGAAAAATCTTAAGTTTGTTTGATCTCTGTTGAAGGTTTAAAATGTCCATTGTTTATATAGAAGTTTTTACACGTAAGCTTATCGTTTCAACACTAATACACAAAGCCGCGGTACGTTGCTTGCAACAATGTAGATACTAATGAAAGTCCCAAACTTTAAAAATATGTTTGTAAAAACAGTTACTGAGCTTTTATTCTAAGAATTTTTACTTTCTTTAAACATTTCTTGATATATTTAGAGAATTATAATTGGTATTAAGGAACTCTCCCCCGAGACCCATTGTTCTGATATCGAAAAGTACATTTTTGCTTCACTGAGCAGTTCGGGTTCCAAGCAGGCGATCTCGAAACCTCGATGTAATTAAAACGCAAACATAACAACAATTTTCCTGGTTCGCGTTCGCACACAGGGGCAAGCCTATCCCCGCGGTCCATGCTTGCAAAATTGATTTGTGTTCTTCCAATTTTTCCTCATTTTTTCAGGCACACGGATAAATTTTCAATAACTTATTTTACAGTACTTGGCCGGACCTGGTTAAGAATAATCGAAAGATCTCTAACAAAAAATCTGAGACATGAAAACCAGGTAAAAACCAAAAAAAGGTCTTCCTTTTTTACCGTAGTTGTAACAGCTTAAATGTAATTTTTAAGTTTTCAACGAGTTTAGATCCTTATTTTGGTATTTACTTGGTTTTCTGGCACCTAATCCAGTTTTCCCGAATCCATCCTCTTGTCTCGCGTTTTGGGTACGGGACCTGAATCACGGAGCTGAAGGTAAAAACTCGTCTTTATGCAAAGTTGTTTTAACACGGCAAACGTTTTTATATGGACCGTCTTCAAAAATTCATGAAAGACTGAAAAAGATTCTACTTAAAATTGAAAATTGAAGAAAAATTCTTTTTTTGCCATTAATTGCAATTAACAATCTCAGTCTTCATGTGATTTCAAAGACAACATCCCCTTGGAAAATTTTTGGGTACGTTGCCGGTCAGATCGGTTTGTTTGGTCACCTGTTGAGCGGCAATTAGTGACGTTGTAGTAGCCTGGGAGACATCGACACATCTCCGTGCAGTTCCATAGCAGCGCCGATGCTACTGACGCTCCAATTGCAATGGTCCACGTCCCAATGACGTACAAACGAGCCTTGTTTTTTCTAAACTGAAAAAAGGAGACGACAATCAGATTGCGTAGTTTACACATAGATTGTATGGCCCAGTTCATATAGGCAAAAAAAACTAAGCAATGTATAGAAATAACAATAATTTAGAAAGAAAAACAAAAAAAATAACAAACAAAAAAAAAAAACAACAATAACAAAAGCAGCAAAATGTGGCCCAATTTTGAAGGGAAACTTTGAAGAAACTGATTGATTTCTAGCAGTCCTCCGGAAATTGCTTCGGAATTCGAAATTCAAATAGAGGCTTTGATTTGTTTTATTTTACGCTCAGGCTGTACAAAAATTGATGTATAAAACTTTTTGTTAAATTTATTTTAATTACTTTTTTCAATTTTGAGACAGTTTTGATTTTAAGAAAGCATTCTTACATATGAACTAACTATTATTCGTAAATTATTTGCCGCTTTTTTATTTGCCTCACTGATAGAAAAGCAACGTAGAAGATTAAAAAATCATTCTTAACTAAACATTTCGGATAAATACCACTCAACTATATAATCTTTCGTCTATTCAAACTGCTTCAGATACCATAACTAAAAAAGAAACAGATGATGATCAAAAAAAATGTATTATCATTCCATTTATCATTTTAAAATATTTAATCAATGTAGAAAATTCCTAAAAAATTTTTTAAATGTTTTCGGCGTAACATCCGTTATACCATACATAATTTCAAAACAATTTTTCAAAAATCAAGTCCATGGCAAAAAAAATTTCAAGTTAATCTTTTTTCAACTTATAAGGCTACATAAGTTCTCCAATATTTTCAATCAAAATGCTGCATTCCTTTTCCTCGATGCTCAAATATTGTTTACAAATTCTTATGTTCGCGTAATGTGAACGTTACTTATATTGTTACGTCATCAAGACAATTTGAGCATCAAAGATAAAGAACAAGTTAACTTCACCTCTTCTGACACAGTGTAAAAGGACCACATCTGATCAGGTCAAGAATGCTTAAATAAAAACCTTAGTTAAAATATAATTATAGTTATAAAGAAATTATCACTTTATAAAGAAATGAAGCAAAAACCAAAGAAGCTCTAATATTAATAATAAAAAAAAAAAATTATCCTTGAATTAACAACTTAGGTTAATGGAGCTTCCTTTTGTTAAATATTTTTTAATTGATTTACTTCTGGTATGATGATTTATTTTTTATCTCCAGCTTTTTATTTCAACCTAAATTGAACTTATATTCTAAAAAAAAATTGTATAGTTTTTTTATATTGTTATTATCATTTTTAGGTCTTTATAGTATTAAAAGAATTAACTTTCTTGTAATCAGCTACGTTTAACTTTTGATCGTGACTCATAAATCCATGTTACGTTTATCAGTCCAAAATAATAAGATAAATAGGAAGCTTAAATATTAATTTAAAAAATTTAGTGCCCAATTATTCATCTGATTACATTTTTGTTGATTTTTTTAATGTTAACTTTGAATTTACACACACACATTCAGATGCTATCAGACTCTTGTTTACGACAAACACGAGAATTTATTGACGACATTTGAGCAAAGAGCCATAGGAGTACTGAATTTCCGCAGGAAATAATTGATTATTTTAAAAGTTTTTTAGAGGGGAGATATTTTGACAGAGTACAAAAGCAATTTTCGAAGCGTATGTCTTGGGTTTTTTCAGAGAAATTCTTAAAAAATTAGAAGCGCGTAAGAATTTTATAAATAAAAAAAAACAATGATGAATTTCAACACTCTACAAGATAATGAATGCAATTAAAGATCATGCTTTATTGTATGAAATATATTCCAATAATCGGTTTAAAAAAAATTATTTTGCAATAATACGTAAATATATATCAGAATTCCACTCCGAAATTCACGAAGCTCTACTCACAAAAAACTTAAATCGACAAAAATATGCAAACGAAGCTTATATAGAACGATGTAATATTTTTCTATGACATCATAACCCGGAATTTAGCTGTATTACTTTGGTAAAGAAAGAATAAAAAACATATTGATTGTCAATTTAATACCCAAGAACAAAATAGACAAAAAGCAGTGATTACTAGATTAGGGTTGCCATATCCGGATAGGCGGAACTCCGGACAGACATTGGCGTGCCAGCTAAAAAAATTTTTGAAGGGGTGGACAACATAAAATTGTCTGAGGTTCTAGGATGCAGACCAAAAAAAAGTCTTCATTTAGAATCAGTCGTGGATTTTCCTATTTTTGTCCTAAAATCATGGTGTTCTCTAAAAAAAAGGTCTTCACTCAAAATCAGTCTCGGATCATCCCATTTTTGACCCAAAATCATGGTGTTCTCTGTAAATACGAGTATGCACAATGTTTTAAGTTGATTCTAAAATTCCGGACACTAGAGCTTTTTTTAAAAATTCGTTCCGGACGCACAATTTAACATAAAGTTCCGGACATGTCCGGAATTTACCGGACTGTACGGCAACCCTAAACTAGATTCGTACCATGAATTAAATGGTATCATGAATTATATTCGTACCATGAATTAAAAGAAAGATATAAAAATAAATCAAGAAATCAGCCGCTAATTATTCAGAGGAATGGTGCCAGGCTATTCTTCGACTGTGTTAAGACAGTTATTGGGAAAGACCAAGCAGGAAAAAAAATCCATGAAGTAACTCTTTTGGAAATTTGGAATCTACAATTCCAAATTTGAATAGCAGTAGTGAACATTGAAATTACCGGCATTGTTAAAAAAAAACAATTAAAAATGAAGAAAAAATTTTTGCATATCTAGCCTTGAATAAATAACATCGAAATATCTAGCCGTGAATAAATAACATCGAAATACCTGGCCGTGAATAAATAACATTGAAATATCTGGCCTTGAATAAATTAGCATAAATTAGATCAAAAATACGATTATCAATAAACCAATTAGAAACGAGTAGGCTATTAGTCAAGAAAAAAACTTTTTTGAAAATCTAGTCTTGAATGAATAACATTGAAATGCAGTGGCGTGCGGTCAGGGCATGCAAGTCATGCGTTGCATGACCAAATTTTTAGGAATTGCATGACGAGCTTTTGCGCGACGAGGTAGATATCATTGAATTCGACGAGAAATATTACTTGTTCGGGATGAAATCTGAAGCCTATCCGAGACGAAGACCCATTTTTTTGTGTTATTTTAGAGAATACCATGAATTTGGGACGAAAAGTAAAAAATCGGAGACTGGTTTGAAGTGACAACCTTTTTTTAGAGATCACTGCATTTTGAGGACGAAAAATGCATTACCCGGAACGATTTCAAGCGATGACTTTTTTTAGAGAGCGCTGTATTTTCAGGAGAAAAAGTGCATTACCAGGCAACAATTTCAAATGATGACCTTTTCTTTTTGAGAGAGATAAGCAAAAATTTAGGACAAAAATTGGTCTTGATCACTATGACATTACGACTAAAAGTTACAATTTCACACAAAAATTTTTCCTGTCAGTAAAATATTGCATGTCTCACTCATTAAGTACCCATAACATACCCATTTTCATGCCCAGATTTTGGCATGCAAATTGCATGGCCAGACTCAGAGGTTACCGCACGCCACTGTTGAAATACAAGGCTTTGAATAAGTTAGCATAAATTACATTGAAAGTACGGTTATCAATGAACCAATCAGAAATTAGCACTGGTCAAGAAAAAATTCGAAAGTTTGATTTTGAATAAATTATATCAAAAAGTACTTTGAAGCAAAATGGAAAAAGAGCGAATCAGAAAAGAGTTGAAAAAATTGAATTTTGGACTAAGCAAGACAACATGTAGAAATTGAAAAAAACTTAAGGATGGAAAATAAAGATTTTAGTCAAAAAAAATCAAAAAAAAGGTGTATAGATAAAAATTTAATTACACGGGGGTGCAAAATCCTCTGTCGGACAGCTGTTTTGACTAATGAAGTCTCGTCAGTGACAGTTTGATCTTGCAAAAAAATATATATACTTAGGTTGAGGAATAAGTTTGTAGCGTTTTTATCAAAGATTTTTATTTAAACAAATATGAAAGTTATGGCTATAAATTAATAAATTATGTATTCTCCGTTGCTGTTTACGACCTCCTCCCACCTCTCGACCAATTTGTCGATGCCGTTCTGCCAAAAATCCCCGGGTCTGGTATCGAAGAATTTGTTGAGCCAATTTTTAAGGTCCTCTTCATTGTCAAAAATAACGCCCCTTATATGGTTCGACAAAGAGCGGAAAAGATAGTAATCCGTGAATGCAAGGTCCGGAGAATACGGCGGATGCTGAAGGACCTCCATTCGAGCTCTTGGAGTGCGGCTTTGACGACTTGTGCAACATGAGGCCTGGCGTTGTCGTGAGGAGTATGGTTTGGCCTTGTCAATGGGGTCTTTTCAGTCGAATAGCCTCATTCACGCGATGTAGCTGGGCTATGTAGTGCTCCTTGTTGACCGTGGCACTCCTTTCGAGCATTTCCCAGTACACCATACCCTCCCAGTCCCACCAAACGCAGATCATGGTCTTCCTTGGATGGAAGTCAGGCTTTACTCTCGGCTTTGGCGAATCTCCAGGAGCCACCCATTCCTTTCTTTGCTTCATATTTATATATAGCACCATTTCTCGTTTCCCATGAAGATTCGGTACAAAAAGGGCTGTTTGTGACCGCGTGTTGCTCGATGGCGGGCGAAACGTTGGGAAGTAATTTGAAAGCGATTTTCTTTGTTGTTTTCGCTAAGCTCATGAGGCATCCAGACTCCCATTTTTTGGCAAATCCCATTGAATGAAGATGATTGAGAATCATTTTTTGATCGCAGTTCATTTTTCGGCCAATTCACGACTTGTTTGGCGACTTTCCTCCTTCAAAAGTGCTTTGACATGGTCTTCGTCAAATTCAGAAGGTCTTCCGCTGCGGGGCGTGTCATCGATGTCAAAATTGCCATTTTTGAACTTCGCAAACCATTTTCTTGCCGTAGATTCGCCTATGACACCTTCCCCGTATACCATGCAAATGTCCCGGGCTGCTTCAGCAGCTTTTGGGCCTCGATGAAAAGCGAAGAATAGCAGGTGTCGAAAATGTTGCTTTTTACCCCTGGATATTCCATATGTAAGCCTTACAAATAGTAAAATCTCAAAATACTCAAAAAGACGATCAGCACAGTTTTTTACAGTAGAAAGAGCTCTATTGAATGAATATATATACATTTTGCAAAGTACTAAAAAATCATTGTAAAATAAAAGAAAATATAAAAACGCTACAAACATATTTCTCAACCCACTATATTGTACAAGAGAAACAATATTAAAAGGTAATTAAAAGAAAGTTAAAAATTCATTGCAGGGGGCTCCCAGCTTACAATCTTAAATAGCCCTTGAGACCAAGGGCGCCAAAAGTGGGGGGCAGGAAGTCCCCTTATCTGCAATATTTTCAAAGCGCGGGGCACAGAGGGCAGATAGGGTCTTTTAACATTTGCAAAATAGGAACATTTGGTTACACTTGTCTCTACAATTATACAATTTTGACTCAGACCAAAAGTAATTCCAAAAAGGTATGTAAAATGTTTATTTTGACATAAAGTCACCGAACTTTTTTAAAAGAGCCACACAGCAAATAATAGAAATTTAGCATGGAGGCAAAGTTTTTGAAAAAGACGTTCTTTTGTTGAAAAGGCAGTCTCAACACACGCGAATTTTAGCGTATTGAAAAATTTGTTACTAAAACTCTTAGTGAAGACTAAAGTAATAAAAAAAGGGGTTTAAAGATAGAAATCCTCTTTGGGTGCAAAGTAGAGACTAAAAAAAGACTTACATCATGAGCGACGAACCTTTTTTGAGCCAAAGGCCATTTAGGTCTATCAAAAATAATTGTAGATAAAACACCGCGATTACATTTCACGAGTGAAAACTTTTTTTGAAAATAGAAAGTAGAATTGGAATCATTCCCAAAAATTTTCGTCTAAAACTCTTCAGGAGAAACCGTTAGAATAAAGAAGAAGCCACTCGAACCAAGTTATAAGGTAAAGAAGAAAGCTCTCATTGGTCGAGAATGTATTACCCAAAAAAAGAGAGAAAACCAATAGAGTTTCAGGCCACAGACCAATTTAAAAAAAGGGGTTAAAAGATTAAATAAAAGTAGCTTCTAAAGGAGCGGTTCTCAATTAATTTTGAAGCCCGCATCCCGTCCAGAAGGAAAAATCATTTTCGCACCCTTGCACCATTTGATGTACGCTTTTTATAGAGAAGAGGAAGTTTGGCAGAGAAGTTCGCTCCCCAAGAAGTCAGTTCTCTCACCCCCAATTGAAAACCACTGGTCTAGAGCTTAAAGGTGAAGCGTAAAACGACCACGAACGAGAGTAAAGATTCTGTTGTCGTTGTAACAAAGAGCGCATCACGTGTTGTCCAATGGCAGACTAATGGAAAAGGCGATGTTTCCAGCTACAACTTTGCAAGGACAAGAAAGATTGCCTCAGCTTGGAAAGGCAAGAAAATTAGTGACAGATTTGGAATGCTTTGTTTAATACGCTCTTTCAAGCATTGGGACGTGCGACTAACATACCGACTATTACTGTGACACACGAATTCATAGAAAACTTTGCTATAATGTTGCAAAGATGGCAAGATTCCGGGTAAGAGCAGTTGGGCGTAAAAACAACATTTGGTTCAACGGTAAAGTAACAATTTTTAACTTCCGTGGTGGTTTGTTTTTTAAATCTCGTCAAAACTATTGCTATCCATTAAACGTGAAGGTAAACTGGAGATTTTTTTGTTTTTTATATCGACTTGCGCGTTTAGTAGTTCAAATTTTTGAATAGAAGTAAAATTAATTATGTGTTCCAAGACAAGACAAGACAAGATTTTTATTTGGCATAACCATAGCATGACATATTAACAACTAACAAACTTTTTAATTCAAACAAAATCTAACTGATTAAGAATTGTGCATGCAAGTTACACCATGGAGGCATCGAAGGAACCATACGGTTATCAAAGTCGAGGTGCCTCCATTTTTTCATGTAGTAACATGAAGTTAATTTGAAAAAGGCAAGAAATACTGAATATGAAATACTGGTGCTGATTATAAAAGAAATAATAAAAGAAAAAAAGAAAAAAAAAAAAAAACAAAAAAACAAAACAAAATGTAAACAAATACAAGCAGAGAAAAAGCATACAACTGATACAATAATTCTAAAGTAATATTATTTATTCTAAAATTATGAGACATTTTGTGCATATTCCAACTAGATGAGGTTAAATTTTTGATTTTTTATCCAACATACAAGAAATAACACTTTAGTACTCTATTAGTATTTCCATATTAGTTGTTTTTTATATTCTTTTTTGAAAGAAGTAAAAGAAAGAGATTTAATTGAATTAGGTATTTTGTTCCACAATATTGCTCCTGCATATTGAATTGATTTTTTTCCAGAATTAGTTTGGATTTGTGAGATATAAATACTCTCATTTTTTGCTTGTCTAGTCGAGTGGTTATGAATTTCTCTAGACTTAGTAAATAAAACTCTATATTGTTGTGGCTTTCCATTATTGATAATTTTGAACATGAGTTTACCTACTTCCAGCTTATGTATGTCTTCTAATTTAAGGATATTTTGTGCTTTATAGACAGGAGATAATTTTGTTCTATAACCACAGTTAGCTAGGATTCTTAGTACATTGTTATGTAAAGTATTTAGAGGTTTCATGTAAAAAGCATCAGCAAAACCCCAACTGGTTATGCCATATTGAAGATGAGAATAGACAAGAGCATAGTATAGCATTCTTGTGGTTTTTTCATTAACATAATGCCTAATTTTACATATCAAACCAATAGATTTTCGCAAATGTTGTGTTAGGTGATTTATGTGATATGACCAATTCATTTTGTCATCAATATATACTCCCAAGTATTTTACATGATCAGAACGTTTTATTTCTATCTTATTTATAGATAAATTAAAATTGCTGTTTTTTATCTTACCTTTATTTGTAAACAATAAGTATGTTGTTTTATTGTAATTTAGTGATAATTTGTTGTATCTTAGCCAATTTTCAATTAAAGCTAGATTTTGATTTACTTGTTGTTGTAATTTATTTAAATCATATTCTGTCATCATCAAGAGAGTATCATCTGCAAATAATGTTGTTTTAAATGAGGAAGCTAGTGGCATGTCATTAACATATAATGAAAACAGTAGTGGTCCAAGTACTGATCCTTGTGGGACACCACAAGTTATAGATTCAAGGCTTGAGATAGTACTGTTAATACAAGTGTATTGAAGTCGATTAGATAAGTAGTTGTTTAGTAAGCATAGTGGGGTCCCCCTTATGCCATAACAATTCTTTAATTTATTTATCAGTAATGCATGGTCCACAGTATCAAATGCCTTTGAGAGGTCTAAAAATATGGAGCAAGTGTAAAAGCCTTTGTCTTTATTTAGGAGAATGTTATTGCATATATTTGAGATTGCTAGGGAGGTAGAATAATTTGGTCGAAATCCAAACTGACAGTCAGATAAAAGTTGTTTTTTTTCAATATAGTTATATAATCGAGAAGAGATAATTTTTTCAAAGATTTTTGATAAAGGAGATAAGAGAGAAATTGGACGATAGTTACTACAGTTAGTTTTTGATCCTTTTTTATAAACTGGTATTACTTGGGCAATTTTCAGACAATTTGGGAAGGAACCCTGACTTATGCATTTATTGATCATTTTGCTGATAATTGGAGATATTACAGACTTTGCTATTTTATAGTACTTTATTTCGATATCATTTTTTCGTACAGCAGTTTTTTCATTTAGTTCACTAATCAGCTGATTTATTTCTTCAGGGTCTGTTTCTCCAAAGAAGAAGGAACTCAGGGGGCTTTTCATTTGTTTTGGTGGAGTCATTTTTGGTGATTGAATTTGAGAGGCCATTGTGGATCCTACAGTACTAAAGAATTTATTAAATATGTTTGCTATTTCTGGTTCATCTGTTGTCTTTTTTTGTTTATCATTGACTAATTCAAAATTTGTGTTAGTTTTTTTTGTGTTAGTTTGTAATATTTCATGAATAGTTTTCCATAGTTTGGTGGAATCATTTTTGTTTTTTATTACAGAGATTTGATAATACTGTATTTTTGCTATCTCTAATAAATGGTTCAGTTTGTTTCTGTATTGTTTGTAATTTAAAAAAGAAGATTCTGTTTTATTTGTTATAAATGTTTTATACAACTTATTTTTGTGTCTTATTGATTTTAGTAATCCTTTTGTTATCCATGGTTTTTGTCTTAACTTTTTTTGTTTTCTTGTGATAGTTGTTTTGGGTGCATGTTCATCTATAATTAATTCAAATGTAGAATTAAATCTATTGAAATCTTCTTCTACTGTGCTATTGATACAAGACCAATTTAAAAAGGAATTTTGTAAATCAATTAAAAAATTTTCCATTTCAATGCTGTTCATATTTTTTCTTTTAGTGTTTTTCCAGCTCTTTACTTTTTTAATGCTTTTTGTTTCTATTAAAATAAATGTTGGTAGATGATCACTAATATCATCTATCAAGATCCCAGCTGTGATGTGATTTTGTGAATTGTTTGTATAGATGTGGTCAATAAGTGTTGCACTGTGGGTTGTAATTCTAGTAGGTTTTTTTATCACATTTTCACATCCCAAGCTCATGATTGAATCAGTAAAGCATTTCACATTGCTTGATGTGTAATAAGTTAGTTGATTTATGTTAAAGTCTCCACAAATATAGAATTTACATCTAGTCTTATTTAAATTGTGCAAGGTGTTTAGGAAATTATTTTGAAATTCTTGAAAATTATAATTTGGATGTCTATAGATAACACCAATTACATTTGTTTTACCATTTTGTACTATTTCTATCCAAATAGATTCATACTCTCTACATTTTATTTCAAGATCCTGTCTAAGTTTAAAGCATTCTGTGTTCCAGGTAGCCGTATGTGATTAAAACAGATTTAATTTTGTCTAACTTCGTTTGCAATGTACTTTTTGAGAAGATCATAAACGTCTTGTGAATGAAAGTATCAACAAAATTAATTTTTCGTCTTTAAGGACCTCAATCCTCAATTCTTTTCTCACCCACGTCAATCCTCAATTTTCTCCATTCTTTTTTTACAGTTTACACATGAAAAAGAAAATGTCGGCCCTTTTTTCTTCCCTTCCCTTTACCTATCTTGATAAAAAGGCGAAAATTCGAATTTATGACCTCGGTGTACAGAAAACTTATTTTTACTGACCAGTAAATGCGCTAGAACTTTTTTAGCCCCCCAAAACTTCCGACCAACGAACGCTTATTTATTTACTTTATAATTCAATTTGGCTTACTTGCCACAATTTCTCCTGAAGAGTTTCAGACCAAAGCTTTAGGAAAAATTTCAATTCTACTTGCTATTTTGAAATTCTGTATAATAAACCATCTCTTTAACTTTTTTTTGTCTAATACGCTAAAATTTGCGTTTCTTGAAAGTGCCGTTTTTTCCAAAAAGTGCTCTTTTTTAAAATTTTGCTCCTCCCGTAGAAAAATTTTCTGGCGTCCTTGGTTGAGAACCAATACAATTCATTTGTTTGCACGTGTGTAATGCTTTTTCTTTTTCTTGGTCTAAACGCACTTATTGAACATATCAAAACGCCTGTAAGCGCAACTGATTAAAGAAAAAAGTTGTGTGAAACAGGGGTGTGCAGACTTGATTTAAGTGGGGGAAATATCGGGGGGCCATGCTCTAACAACGTTATATCGGAATCGGCGTTAAATCGGGTCGCATCATACCGGGCATGTGGTGTGTATTTAAATACATAAAGACACAAAGACAGAGTTCAGAATGTCATGAAAAGAAAGCAGCAAAAGACATGCGACGAAAATCAATCATTACAAAAGTGCAGGATTTCAACCACTCAAAATAATAAAAATTAAAATGTAGGATTTCAACAACTTCAAGTTAGAAATAATCTGATTAAAAACCTTGACCTTTGAGAGACTTTCACAAAGTTACAAGTTTCTTACTTTAGAAAAAAGTCAAAGTCTAAAATTTGATCATCACTATAAGTGGAAGCTTGTTAAGGTTTTTCTAAAAGTGCGTCAACCAAATGGCCAATACGAGGCCAGCCTATTTTGCTGTTCCCTAATTGAAACACAGGAATCACCTTAAGTAAACATTGAAAGCCCCGATGTAAATCTTTACAGTCTATCCTTGTTTAAGCTCACAACCGCGAAATGCCGCACGGAACGTAACAAAATCGCGCCGGGCCTGACGTGATTAACCATTGTTTGTTTCTGCTCAATCAACAAATCAGTTAACCTTACCGCTTTCGCGGAGTACTTACAAACTGCAAACATTGAGCACATTTTCCATTCTCTTTATTCTGTAGATCAGTGGTTGAGCTTGCTGTAGAATTTTGATTGTTAACATATTGTTTGGTTTGACTCATCGATCGGGAAGACAAGTCATTAAAACGAGCTTTTTGAGCGACAAAAAATCGTTGCTTGAGGGCGTAAATGAGAACGGCCACGTCGCTGCACATCAACACTAGTAGGCACACCATGAAGCCCCTATAGAATGCCCACCAACGCATGGTTGAGTGATGGGCCGAATCAGACTTTATGTACCTAAATAAAGCGAGTTAAATAGCCGAGTTTATATTGGTCGATAAAATAATAAAATAAAGGTTTGGCTTGATTTGAAACTTTCCGGATTTTATTTGATTTAATTTGCGCATCTTTAACATTAAGATTTCATCTTTTTGTGATTTCTACTTACTTTTTGTGTGATACTATTCATTAGAAATCTTTCTTTGTCGGCAATATGGACAAAAAAACTTGAATTTTACTATTTTTTAATTACAGTAGAAAAAAAAATTGAGGAAACAGAGATCAAAGATAACATTTATAAAACTCTTTTAAGGTGGTTTCCAAACTTTTCTCTTCGTGACACAATATTGATCAAAATGCAGGTTGTGGCTCTTCTAGTTCAGAAGTTTTGAGAATTTGTTCATCGACTAATATGACTGTTCACATACAAACAAAATGCACGAAATAGCTTCTAACAATTTTCTTTAATGAAATGGGAAACTCCTGCACTTTGGCAGCAAGGTTTGAACTTCTTGGTTGTGTTGGAGATAAAACTTGGGTTCATGTCCCGGGATTTCGGATGGTTATTATACGAGGGACGTTTAGAAAGTAATGCAACCAGGTTTCTTTTCATGACATTGAGTTTTAAAGGTACACAAATCGTGCATCACAAGAAAGTATATAACATGAGCATTTTATAGTTACTTCTTGATGTAATCTCCCGCTTTCCGAACCCTTTTCCCACCTTTTAACGAGTGCATATTTTCCTTCATTGTAAAATTCTACAGGCTGCATTTTCAATCATTTCCTAACAGTCGTTTTGATCTCTTCATCACTGGAGAAATGTCGCTCCCTCAAACTTTCTTTGAGAGGCCCAAACAAATGGAAATCAGACGGTGGCAGGTCTGGCGAATATGGGGGATGTGAAATTGTTGTCCAACAAAAAGAGCTGATGATCTCACGGGTTTTGAGGCTGGTGTGAGGCCTAGCGTTCTCATGTGGCAATAAAACCTTAGACATTTCCAAAGCAGGTCAAACTCTTCATATTTTTGCTTTCAACGTTTTTAATGTATCAATGTAAACATCTGAATTGGTTGTTGCTCCTTTGGACATGAAGTCTACAAGTCTACCAGTAACACTGTGATATAGTCTACCAGTAACACAGTGTTGGTGTGTATCCCAAAACACAGTCATTATCACTTTTCCTGCAGACTACTGAGATTTGAACTTCTTTGAGCATGATGAGGTGGGATGGCGCCATTTCATTGATGCTCTCTTTGACTCTGGTTCGAAGTGGTGAACCCAAGTCTCATTTCCGGTCACTATTCGCTGCAAAAAGGTTTTGTAACTATGGCAATATTTTAGAACTTCAGAACAAACTTCTAGGCGGGATTGTTTATCAGCCTCTGTGAGCTACCTTGGGACCCACCTTGCACACACTTTTGAATATCCCAGGGTATCCATGATTTTTACAGCACTCCCTGCTCTTACTCCTAATGACGCAACAAGCTCATTAATAGTGATGCATCTGTTTTCCTTTATCAATGCATCTGCTTGATCAATGTTAGCAGAACTGTGAGCAGAAGATGGCCTGCCACTTCTTGGCTTATCGCAAAGATCGCTTTCAGCAGGTTCTTCCTGTCAATCTTTGATTCACTTCACCCACCTCGTCACTGTGCTGTAGTCTATCGTATGTCTATGTCTTCTAATGAAGAAGACATAGAGGGGTTGCTTAAAATTTGAATTGCTGATTGCGGTAATTCAAACACTTATTTTTTTTAAATCTGTAAACCTTAGTTACCAATCTATAATCTGTAAAAAA
Organism: Diplosoma virens; assembly: GCA_963680785.1. Lineage (NCBI taxonomy): Eukaryota > Metazoa > Chordata > Ascidiacea > Aplousobranchia > Didemnidae > Diplosoma > Diplosoma virens. Next base: position 37,808,828 of record OY796895.1, read on the forward strand.
ATCAGATGTTAGTTAAATGAATGCTGCAAGAAATTAAATCAGTTGCATTACTTTCTAAATGCCCCTCGTATTTTAAATTTGCGGGATCCCGGACAAACTTTTCGGGAAATCCCGGTTTATTGCATTTGAGTTGAAAGTAATGATTTAAAGCAGGGGTGCTTAATACATTGGTCCATCGCGACTTACGTATTAAGCTATAATAGGCAATAATTTGTTCCAACAACTGGCGGCCCATGGAAATTATTTTTCTTTATATATTTATTTCATTTTTATATTTATCCTCCTGACTTACAAAAAGCCTCGGAGGTGCTAACCATCGGGCAAGCAATTATTCCAACCTGCTTTCGGTGATGGCAAGATATTGCTGTCCGGTTGAAATTTTTTTTTATTTGTTTTTTTATTTCTATAAAGATATGGCTGAAATTTAGAACTACTAGCTAAGACTGCCAAGTGTTAGTGAAAATAGTGAAAATAAGATAGTGAAAATAAGAGCAGAAAGAGAGGAGGAAGGCGAGTGAAGAAGCAGCGAGAAGTGTGGAAAGGAAGACGCTCACTCATAAGGGTGGGTACCTTAAATATTGAAACTATGACTGGAAGGGGAAGAGAGCTGGCAGATATGATGGAGCAAAGGAATGTAGACATATTGTGCATATAGGAAACAAAGTGGAAAGGGAGTAAAGCAAGAAACATTGGAGGTGGATGCAAACTATTTTACAACGGAGCTGATGGAAGAAAAAATGATATATGGATAGTGGTGAGAGAGGAGCTGGCTGAAAGTGTCCTGGAGGTAAAGAGGGTGTCAGACAGACTAATGGCCATGAAGCTAGAGGTAAAGGGTCCATCCTAAATATAGTAAGCGCATATGCTTCACAGGTTAGCAACAGCATGGAGGAAAAAAATAATTTTTGAGAAGACCTGGATAGATTGATAGAAAGTATATCAAAAGAGGAAAGGATAGTTCTTGGGGCAGACCTTAATGGACATGTGTGCGAAGGAAACATAGGGGATGAGGAAATAATGGAGCGGTATGGTTCTGGAACAAGACATAAGGAAGGATCAATGGTTGTGGATTTTGGGAAAAGGATGGATTTGACGATTGTCAAAACATATTTCAAGAAAAAAGATGGACACAAGGTGACGTATAAGAGTGGACGAAAAAGTACCCAAGTAGATTATGTGATGTGCAGAAGGAGGAACTTGAAGAAAATGTGCGATAGTAAGGTAATATTGAATGAGTGTGTTGCAAAGCAGCACCGTATGGTGGTGTGGCGTGAGTGGTTTTTGGCACACAGTTAACCTTTAAACTCCTTTTATTGAAAAGGAGCACAATTTGAAATGAACAGACAAAATAACACTAAAACTTCGGAATTAGACAGTAAGCAGAATCTTCGTTTGATGATGTCGTAACGATGAATCTCGAATTACATTACACAGCAGCTATATGAGTCTCTTTTTCAATTTTCGTTACGTCTCTATTGCTGTTTCGGTCAGTCTCAGTCTGTTTGCCTGGCGATTCGGCCAGCGAGTGTATATAGCGTCAGAGCAATGTTATAGGTTTTCTATTATGACACCTGACCTTTATTACAAGTAAAACCACGAGGCGTAGGTCAGGTGATCAGGCTACATTCTGTATGCGGTGCGTCAAAAATACATTACACGAAAGGCGGTAATAATAATAATAATAATAATCGCACAAAATAGCATTAATGGCGCGATCAGCCAACGATCAGTTGGCTGATAACGGAAAGGCGGTAAATAAAGAAAATAGTAAAAAATGCAAAATTATTACATGACGGTTGTGATGGCAGTACATAAACGTTGTGCAGCGAGCAAAAGGGCGCTGCGAACCGAGTCGGCAGCGAACGAAATGCAACATGTAAAAATACATTTGCGACAAACTTTACAGTACAAAATCGAAGCAAATATATGCACGAAAGACGATTTGCGGTGATGAGTTCGCTACAGTGGTATGCAAAATGGCTCTCATGGTGAAAAAGAAATAAAGCAGATAAAGTAAAGCCAAAGATACGATGGTGGAAACTGAAGGAAATAAGCTGTCAAGAAGCGTTTAGACAAGAGGTGACCAGGATTCTAGGAGGCAAGGATGGGTTACCTGATGAGTGGGACAAAACAACAAAAATGCTGAGAAAAACAGCTGAAACTGTACCGGGAGTGACATTTGGGAAACGAAAAGGAGACAGGGAGACATGGTGGTGGAATGAGGAAGTTCAAGAGAGCATAAAAGCGGTTGGGCCAGATGAGTTGCCAGTAGAAGGTTGGAAGTGCATGGGAGAGATGGGGATAATGTTTTTAACCAGACTGTTCAACAGACTATTAATGGGTGAACGTATGCCAGAAGAATGGAGAAGGAGTGTGCTTATCCCAATTTATAAAAACAAAGGGGATGCACAGTGCTGTGAAAACTACAGAGGAATAAAGCTGAGCCACACAATGAAGGTATGGGAAAGAATTATTAAAGCCAGGTTAAGGGATAGAGTAGAGATCAGCAAAAAGCAATATGGATTTATGCCAAGAAAGGGAACCACTGATGCGATATTTGTCTTAAGAATGCTGATGGAAAAGTACAGGGAAGGTCAAAGAGAGCTGCATTGTGTATTCGTAGACCTAGAGAAAGCTTACGATAGGGTTCCGCGGGAAAAGCTGTGGTATTGCATGAGAAAAACAGGAATAGTGGAAAAGTATGTGCAACTAGTACAGGATATGTATGAGGGAAACAGTGGTGAGATGTGCAGTAGGAACTACAGAAAGTTTTAAGATCAAAATTGGACTGCACCAGGAATCAGCGTTAAGTCCATTTCTATTTGCAGTGATAATGGATAGGCTAACGGATTAAGTAAAGAGAGAACCACCCTGGAGGATGCTGTTTGCTGATAATATTGTGATTTGCGAAGAGACCACGGAAGAAGTGGAGCGGAGACTAGAATCCTGGAGGTATGCATTGGAAAAAAGATGGATGAAAGTAAATAGGTCAAAGACCGAACATCTGTGCATAAATGGACGAAATGTCAACAAAACAGTGAAGATGGAGGACACAAAAGTGCCAAGAGTAAAGGAATTTAAGTATTTCGGATCAACGGTGCAAGAAAGTGGTGGTTGTGAGAGGGAGGTAAAGAAGAGAGTACAGGCAGGATAGAACGGATGGAGAAGAGTGTCGGGAGTAGTCTGTGACAGGAGGTTACCAGCTAGAGTAAAAGGAAAAGTGTACAGTTCAGTGGTAAGACCAGCAATGGTGCATGGACTTGAGACGGTGGCAGTCACAAAGAAACAAGTGGAAGAGATGGAAGTCGCAGAGATAAAAATGTTGAGGTTTGCTATGGGAGTGACGATAAAAGACAAGATTAGAAACGAGTACATCAGGAGTACCGTTAAAATAGAACGATTAGGAATGAAGATGAGGGACGGCAGGCTGAGGTGGTATGAACGTGTCATGACGAGAGACCAAGAGTATGTAGAAAGAAAGATGATGGAAATGGAGTTATCGCGAAAGAGGAAAAGAGGGAGACCAAAGAGAGTATTTTTGGATGTAGTGAAGGAAGATATGGGAGAAGTTGGTGCAAAGGAGACGGATGTTGAAGTCAGAAAGGTTTGGAGAATGATGATAAGCTGTGGCCACCCCTGACTAAAGGAAAAGGCCGAAAAGAGAAGAAGTTAAGACCGCCAAGTAAGGGAGTTGCCATAAAGTGTCTTTTCTAAGGATACAGCAGAATGGCGCGAGTAGGTTTCAAACCGAGATTGTATCAATAACAATCACGATGCTCTCAACCACTCGACAACACAACCGACGACTATTGCAATGTTTTTAGTGCATAAAATTTATTTCTCGCATTTTGCTTTAATTATACTTTACTAATCATTAAAAAATATGCGCCTTTGTCTACCACGTGGCCCCTAACCAGATAAATCTGAATCCTACCGCCCATATTAGGTAAAGCATTATTGCCACTTTGGCTTTGCGGGTTAATGTCGGAGCCCTGATCTTGATGCGCAAATATCAAAAAACTAGAAAAAAGTTTGATGAATTGCTAGTGTTGTGATTTTTTCTTGTCTGCGTCGAAACTTTCTAAAGCAACTTTATTCTGGCTGAATAATAATGGAACTGCGAATTTGTTGTCGTTGGAGAGTGGAAAGACAAAAACTTTCTGTATATTATGAGTTTCAAGTAAGTAGGATTAAAAAAAGCCATTTCTGATTTGTCAAAAAATTTTGATGTTAAGAAACGATTGAGAATTTTATGAATTAAAATGTTAAACATACAAACGCAGAAAAACGCAGAAAAACGTGATTTTATTCACATCTTTAAATGTTTAAATCTCGGTAGGTTTTTATTAAAAATTTTTTTTAAGGCACCTATCGAGACATAACTGAAAACGCTGTTGAAGATATTTACAGAATTTTCTGGCATTTAAAAAACCATTGATATCTGCTTTTTTTGCGTAATAACAGAACATTTATGGAATGAAAACAGAGTGTTTCAGAAACATGACATATGGTGAGTAGGGCAAAAAGTCCGCAGTTTTTTCGGAAACTTTAAAAGTTGGACCACAATATGCCTTGATGCTACTAAAGAAATTGGCATTTTATTAAATTTTTCTTTTTTTGTGTTTTTTTTTTTGAAACTATGTCACTTTTTTTACCTTATCCTTATCAGCTGGGAAATGAACATGGCGCTAAACTGTTGGCCATGCATTGCTTTTAGTATGCTTACAAATTGCATATATTTTGTGCATATATATTATGTACCATAAAGAAAACTGTTTTTTTAAATTTATGTTTTGATAAATAAGAATGATCGCTGTGACAATTGACGTTATTGATCACTCTTCAAAAGAACAGCAGCAACTTGCAGTTATATTACCAACAAACTCTTTACATACGTTACCAACCTGCGCTCTTGCGGAGTTTGACTTGGACGAGACGTATAAAGCAAGTCAGCAGTGGTATATAAAATAAACACCCCCATTATCAGGTTCACCATCAGAACGTTCTTGACGTAAACATAAATGCTATTCAACCGTGAAATTCCAGAACCATAAAGAAAAATAGAGAGCAGTGGGATTCCGTTAAATAAAATCTAAACAAAAAACAATCTGATAGTGAAATTCAACGTATTTACATGTATTGACGAAAGCACTAGAATAGAACATTTACTTGTATTGATGAAAGAATTCCAAATACTATTAATTCAGGGTGGTGAATAGGATCACAAGTTGTATTATCCATCGTCTCCCCTCAACTGTACCCTCACAACTTGTTTAACTTTTGAACCCTCAATCCGTTTTTTACTTTCTCTTCTTATTGGCTTTGTATTTAAAAAACGTCAGTAAATCCATAAACACCTTGCCCGAGTGCTTGTCTAGTTTCTCCTTCACAATCTGACGTTTTTGTTGAGCATCTATTGTCGATTAATGAAGTAACGGGAAACATGGTTGACGTCACGTCGAAGTAATACGAGTAAGTGACTAACCGGAACAATCTACCTTCCTCGGCCTCTGTTTGAACTTATAACTGTGCAGCAACGCCTGTCTACGAAGAAAACAACCCTCGAAAAGTTGCAACAATTTGATCGATGGTACTTTGTCCAAATCCCAGCTTGGGTTTTGAGTAATTACAGTTCGTTTTAAAAAAAGTTTATTTTGAAATAATATTGTTTCATGTCAAAAACTGCCTGTCTGCAGAAGACGATATTGATCACGTGTGTCTCCGTTATTTATGAATAATAATTAGTTAAAGCGAATTTAGATTGGAGAGGCGAGAGTGCCAGGGTTGCCAACATGTTTTATTGGTTTTGTTATCACACACAACATTCTTTTCTCAAAACGTTTGTTATTTTGAATTTTAGTATGTAAATCCTCATTCAACACTTCATTAGGTTACTTGGGTCTCGGTTGTAAAACTGAGTCTGGGTTAATATTTTAACTTGAAGCACTATGCGCGGCAACATTTTTGCAAGCAAAATATATTGGTTATTTTGTTTTTTATGTCAAATTTTTGGAACTATTTATAGCAGCATCAGCATTTTAGACTTTCACCAAATCTCTTTGGGGCAAACCAACCTAGTTGCTTGATCAGGTGACAGCGCACAATTGACGTTGTGCGTGTAATAACGTACGTATATATTGTTTAGCCACTGTTTCCTATTTCGCAATCACTATGCCAATAAGAACTTCGAAATGTAATATCTTGATTGCAAATAAAATTGAATTGAATTGAATTGCTTCAAAACTATGAGATGTAGACGATGTTAGGGTTAGGGTTAGTCATTCAAGACAAAAAATTAAATGCATATTAATTGCAACCATTGTAGGCTTGCAGTATCTTATCATTTTGACTCAGATCGTACTGAGGTCGTGATTACAAGATTGTAAGTTCGCTGCTACCTCGAGGGATTCATGCTGCTAAGGTAGACGCTGATAGTGCTCATGAAACTAAGCGCTTTTGATCCGATGCAATTCAGGAAAAAGCGCTATATATATATGATGGATTTATTTATTTAATTGTTATTTTTGCTGGTATTGGTGATATTTTGTCTTACAATACAAGATGCGTTTTATCTCAACCTTGTCTTTGATAAACATAATAATGATAAAAAATTTTTTGTAGGTAATTTTGACGAAGAATCACCAAAAATTTCCGGTTGCATAAACGTTGTCATTGGGGTACACTTTTCCAATACCCTGTAGATGAAGCTGTCGCAGTGCTGTTGCAATGCTTACAGCAAGTGTCTCAGACATTTCTTTGGCACTTTGTTGTGGATTTTTCTCAACGATTGCTTGCTATTGTTTATTGTCAAGACTACATACTTGTCCCCTGCCTTTTTCATTTTCAAGGCTTTAATCTTCACTTCGGAATTCCTAGAAATACTTTATACTGTCCGATTATTTGCATACTCTTCTCCTCATGCTCTGTTAATATTGGAAACAGTTTCGGAGGCATTGCGCTTAAGTTTGAACTCATGCAGCACAAGTAAGCGAAGGCCATGTTTTTGTGTTTATCATTAAGAGCTTATATGCTTTAAAATATAGAGATAAAAAGAAAAAAACTAAAATAAAAAAATATTTTTTGCCGGAAAATTAGTTAAAAATATTTAAGAGCACACATCAATTATTATGTATACTAAAATTGACCAAAAATAAACCACAAATACAATGCTTTTTTTTTATTTATTTATTTTTATCTCTATATTTATCCTCCTGACTCGCAGGAAAGCGACAGAAGCGCTATATATAGGGTAAACAATTACCCCGACCTGCTTCCGGAGTTGCCAAGATATTGCTGTCCGCTAGTAATTTAATAGAGATAGCGTATTATTGTAATTTAGAACTGCTTGCCAAGACCACCAAGCAGGGGAAAGTGCCGTAAAGCGTCTTTTCCAAGAACACAATAGAATGGTGCGAGTGCGTTTTGAACCGAGACCATGGTGATCATCAGTCCGGTACTTTAACCACTCGACCACGCTACCGATGACTAATGTTAAAATAGTTTTGCAAAATACAACACACCGAGTGCCCTCTATTTTTGTAGCAACTTAATAAAACTATTTACAGAATAATTAGGCTGTAAAGGGAAAGATTTCTTTAAACAGAAATAGATATTACTATATAATCAATATGTTTGAGTAAACAAGCTAAACATTTTCACCCTTGTATTTGACGATTTAGAGCTATGCTGCCACAGCAAATTTAGAAAAAACAAAATATTGTCATTAGAAAAGCACAAAATTAGGATACAAAATCACAAGTTTAAAAACTCGAACTTTTTTCTGTTAGGCTACATTCCAATTTGAACCCCATTGTTACATTAAAATCAACATTTTAAACAAAATTTTCATTAAAACCTTGTTACTTTGGGCCAAATTTACGCCTATAGTCAAAGTGAAAACGTTTTTCAGTCTTTACTTAAGTGATCAAATTCGATTGCGATTAAAAATTTTCGAAATAATTTTTTGAAAACTTGAATCGAACTGCAAATTTAGTTTAAGACCCCCTCAAATAAGAATCTTCACTTTGATTCATAATATACCAAATTTGCACCAAATTCAATTTTTCAGGAAAGAAATTTAAAAAATTTTTTTGCAATGTAAAAGAAGACTAAAAAAATAAAAAAAATTTTATTTTGATAATTGAACCGACCCGCGACAAATTTTACGCTCAGGTTATGAAAATTTTTATCCAACAACTTGAAAATTTTTTCCTGTAATATCCGCCAAACATTTTTTTGTGATAAAAAAAATAGAAGATTTAGCCAAAAAAAAAAGAAAGCAAGAACAGAAGATCAAAAAAAGCACAAAATATTGTGCTAAAGCTCGAGGTGCGGCATCAGTGCTGCAGCCTCCAACCGATGGCATGAAAGTTAGCAAGTATCAAAATCAGAGCTGTGGAATCGGGATTGGAAATTAGAGTCGCGAAGTCGGAGTCGGAGCTGGAGTAGTTTTTCTAGTTTTGCTGGAGTCGGAGTTGGTGTCGTTATTGTTTTTGCGACTTAAAGGCCAAAAACACAATCACTATAATCAGTGATGTTTTTTTACATAAGAGAGGCCTGGTGCAACAAAAAAAGAAAGCTATTTTTGAAGATTCACTTTAAAAAAATTAGTTACATATTTTTAATATTAATTATTTTGACTTTATTTTTATCTTCCTGACTCCCTGACTTACAGGAATTTGTCTGAGCCGCTTTACATAGAGCAACGTGAGGCTATTACATTGAGCTGCTTGTGAAGAACTCAAGAAAATGCTATTTGGTTGCATTTTTTTTAGTTTATATTTAAAGGCATGATCAAATTTAGGACTGTTTGCTAAGACCGCCAAATGGAAGAAAGTGCCATAAAGTAATTTTTTAAGGACACAAGAGAATGGTGAGAGACAACTTTGAATCGCGATGGGGCCAGTTTTGCCATCAATCACGGCGCTCTTAACCTTTCAACCACGCTGCCGACGAATGCAAACTAAAAGTGAGAATCTTTTTTGCTTTTTACTTTTTTCAAGCTTTTATTCTCCTTTAATTGAAAATCACTTTAACAATTTTAAGCTGTTTTTGTGCTACTATGAACCTTTGACTATCAATTTTTATGGAGGTTTTTTACTCCCCAATCTTCCCCTTCCGCCCATACGCCTATGGATTCATAGATCACAACTTTTTAACAGGTTGTTAAACGGTTTGTTGGGAGCTTGGTCGAGTGTTTAAAGCGCCGTGATTTTGATCAAAATAGCTGCGGTTCAAAACCTACTCGCACCATTCTGCTGGCCCTTGAAAAAAAAAACATTTTATGGGACATTTCCCTTGATTGGGGGTCTTGGCAGGTAGTTCTAAATTTCAGTCTTATCTCTTTAAAAAGCTGAAAAATGAAAATAAAAATAAAAAAGTTTTAATCGAACAGCAATAACTTGGCATCTTTGGAAGCAGGTCGGGAAATTTGCTTGTGCTAAGTATAGCGCCATCGACACTTTTCTGCGAGGCAGAAAAATGAATATAAACAGGAAAATAAAAAAAAATAAAAAAACTATAGGGGTGGGAAAACGTTGTAACTGAGAGGGCCAACAGCTCTACGTTTTTATAAGAAATCGCGGGCTATAATTAATAAAATTATTAAAATCTGGTGTTTAAATTACTGCTTACATAAATTTTGTAACAACAAGAACTTGAAAAGCACGTAGGATAAAAAAATCATTTTTTGGGGGGGAAGAATTTGATCCAAGTTTACAACAAAGATAATTCGGAATGATCCGACCAAAAAAAGTTTTACCACTGTAATACTATACCTATTATGGACAAGGATGTGAGTATACACATTTAAAGCAGTGCCACACTTGTTACCGAAAGAAATTCTAAACAAAGTTTTTTTATGATCGGATTATCTTGTAACGAATGGCTCTGATCACAAAAAAATTTCGCTGAAATAGATGTAAGAAAGTCGCAAAACCAAAGATTAGCCGTAATTTGACTCCAAGTTTTTTGTCACTTCAAATTGCGGCAAAGCGGGGCAATTGAGTATCGTTCTTAATCACATTGCAAAATTTGTCATTAATACAACAACATCAAGTAACAAACATATTAAAAATTTTTGGTCTCGAGACCAATTTAAAAAATAAGAGACGGAGACCACATCACCCCGAAGCCGAGACCGAGACCAGAAAAAATTTGTCTCGAGACCTTCATCACTGCTTTTGACCAACTCTGGTCTTTGTCGCCAGAAAAAATTCGTTTGTTCACTGAAGCTTGCTCGCTTGTGGAGCAAGTAAGCGTGCAAGCAATCGTGTGCATTTCTTCTCCAACAAATCAAAGACGCCGTTCTTTTGATGTTTTCCAACCCAATATAAACCATGTTTTCTGGCAGTCCGTCATTGTCAACGATTTCTTCTGACGAGAGTTGGTCGAAAGAATTCTAAAGAAAACAATTTTTTTAAAGACTACCAAAATTGAAAGACAAATGCTTTTTTTAAAGACTACCAAAATTGAAAGACCAATACTATTGGCTATTTCAAAGTTCTGTAAGACCAAGAATTTATTCAAAAAATTTTTACTGGACAGCCATGTTTTGACATCTTCGAAAGTAGGAGGGGGTAATTTTTTGACATTCAACCTACGCATACCCCCTCCAACGTTCTTCGGCAAATCAGAAAGAAAAATTGAATGGATGATTAAAGCTTTTTGCTGTCAATTAAAAGGTAGCTTTTATCCTGCAGTATATGTACACAAAATATATTTCAGTTAAAAGTTGTATAACTTTTTAAAAGCAATATCGTATTAGAATATAAATGCCCTAACAATAACTATATTCAAGTGTCTAGAAAACTTTGACTCGGATTGCCGCAACACGAGTTTACAATGGTATAAAGCTGGATAGGGCACATACGTTTGGCCGTCACTTAGAGTCACTGCGCAAGAAGTTAACATCTAGCGTTGGGCTTCTAAAGCGATTGGCTGGATCAAGCTGGGGTGCAGAAGTCTCAGTACTTTAGACAGCCACCCTTGTCTTGATCCATTCTACGGCTGAGTACTGTGCGCCTATTTGGTGTCGCAATGCCTATACTCGCCTTATCGAAAAGTTCATTAACGATGCCTTGCGTATAGTGACCGGATGCCTGCGTCCCACACCAACGGACAACTTTTTTATCTTAGCAGGCATCCAACCAACTAAGTTTCGCCGCCAGAAAACAGTACTGTCCCTCAATTGCTGCGATCAGGAGCCAGAACAACTCCTATATTAAAGGCTCCTGTCTCCACTTGGTGAACAGCTGCGGCAACGTAAATCAAGACATCTATTTGTGTCTGCTGCACTGGAACTGCTGTACGACCATGCCCAGTCAGGCACCAGTGTAGCACGATGGGTAGAATATAGATGGAAGATGGAGTGGCGAGAAAACGCCTCTCTGGACTCCATACAGTTATTACGAATGCTAACCCAACGCCACTGGGAATTAGTTTTCTTTAGCCTGCATGAGTCAAGCTTAACCGGCGTTGATCTATTCCGCTCAGAAACGCACAAATAAGGATGGCTTCAATTAACGGTAGTCTGTGAGTGTGGTGCAAAGAAGCAGACAGCTGAGCACATAATAACAGCTTACCTCATCTATCACCATTCAAACGAAGCCCGTGCTCTCTCAAATGTCAATAAGAACCTGGTGACCTGGCTGTTGGAAACATATCTGGCTATTTAGTGGACCATCCAGCTCCCATGCATCTCCTTCAAACAAAGAAGACAAAGTATACATATGGATGTATGCACAAACGACACTAAAGTTATGTCTGGCAGCTGCTGTACACTACGAAGTCCAATTCAAGAACGCCCATTTATGGCAAAGTGGATGCATTGCATGATCATCGCGAGGCGTTAATTGATAGAGAACTGAGTCTCGAGCTCGGATACACACTTGTACTCGTTAACAAAATTATTAATTTTATTAAGACATGGCCATTAAAATTCAGAGTTTTTGAAAACCTCTGCAGAGGTAAATGCAGAGTATCGAAGTTTGCTATTTTATTGTCTGTCCAGGTTATTTTCTAGTTTGCTCTTAAAGTTTCAGTGCCAGTATAAAAATGTGCTTGAGGTTGGCAAGCAGGTTTGGAAGTTTTCGGTATTTTACTTTCTTGTCCAAAATTTCTTGAAAAGAAAAGTATGATTAATGATGGCCTTACAAAAAGGGGGGCCCAGTGCAAGAAAAGTAAGGGAGGCCACTATTTAGTGTGCCAAAAAAAGGTAGCTAAAGCAGTTTTTAGTATATGAAAACAAAGTCATCACTAAAAAAGGTCTTCACTTAAAATTCATCTCCGATTTCCCAATTTTTCTCCAAAAATCATGGTGTTCTCTAAAAAAAAAAGGCTTTCACTTCAAATTCATCTCAGGTTTTCCAATTTTGCTCCGAAAATCATAATGTTCTCGAAAAAAAAAGGTCTTCGATTTTGTAGTAGCAGTAGTATGTAATATACTTTCACTTCGAATTGTAGAAAGTATATAATGTGCAAAATGTCGTCAAATACGGAGGCATTTTTTTCAATAATTTTTTTCTTTTATTTTGACTTGCCATCGACGTCCTAGTGCTCCTTTGTAAAAATAGAGCAATTTCTTCTTGTGTAGCCACTTTTTGATCTATTTTAGGGGGAGCCTGGTGCGAACGCCCCACTCGCACCTTATTAAAGCCATTACTGTGTATGATGCTACCTTTAAATTTACAAAGCACATTTTTGCAACATCTATCTACAAGTCAAATTTACAGAATACTTTGCGAAAAAATTTTCAAGCTATGAATGGATTTGTTATCCTTTCGTCCAACCTGTTTCATTGTCCTTTACTCATGAGGAAAAAAAGATTACATTGATCTTATCCATGATAATTCTTGAAAAGGAAGTTTGATTTAGAAAATTCGACAAATTTTTGATTTTATTGAATGACGAATACCCAGTTTTGACGGAAAAAGCCCTACAAATGGTTACCGTATTTTCTCGATTGCAAGCCGCGGTTTACAATTTTTTTAGTCAACATTTTTGCGGTTTACTTTCGGGGCGGCTTACAAACGAAGGTGGTTTACATTTTCCAACTACAGTAAAAATTTGTAGAAAACTAGGTTAAGTAAAGCAACTGCATTGGATTAAGTATCAACAAACTCAAGTAGAATATGTCTGTTTTAAAAAGACTAAAATAGGCATAAAGCGAGATATTGCAGGCAATTTGAACGATATTATTAATGACTTTGATAGTAGCGATGATGAATGTATTTTTACAATATAAATAAATTCATGAAATACTTTTATTTAATTTGAAAGGCGGTTTACATTTAATTATAGCAATTATTAAAAGCGGTTTACAATCGAGGGAGGTTTACATTAAATTTTAGTACTTATTACATGCGGTTTACAATCAAAGGCGGCTTACAATCGAGAAAATACGGTATCTTTTTACTACATCGTATTCATGCGAAGCAGGATTTTCCGCAATGACCGTCTTTAAAACCAAATATCAATCACGCTAAACGTTGAAAGACAATGCGGGTGATAGTTTTAAAAATTGTCCCCAGATTCGATAAACTTTGCAAAAATAAGCAACCCCACATATTACATTGATATATCATTTAAATATGGTTGCCTTAGTTTTGTTGACGGGTTTTATGCAGTTTGTTAAAATGTCACTGCTGAGTTATTGGTTAGTTTCATTTTAATTTAATTAACTTATATTAACTTATTTTAAAAGTTTCTGCAGTTCTGCTCAAAGAAAGCATTTTATTTATTTATTTAGTGTTGTTGTATTAATATTATACATAATAAAGTGTGTTGTCTTTGTTATATTTTCTGTTATAACGTTATATTATCGCTGGGGGTTCGCGAGCTCAGCTAGTTCTGCGTCAGAGTCTCAATGTCATCAGTTCCATAGCAGTGTTTTATTAAGCAAATAACCTCGGTCCTATACACTTTTTTTTTTCTTTTCTTTTTCTCTTTCTATTTAAACAATTTTATAATGAGGTGAAGCAACCTTGCTTCTATATTAAACAACAAGTCACACCTTTCATCGCTAATTAGCAGGACACAACGTCAACTCGTTTTGTTGCTTCTTCCTTTTTCTAACCCCGTCTTTAACAACACACAAACTTTTCAACATTTTGTTATTTTGTTTATGTGGCGGAGCAGAAATAAAAGAAAACTGAACTGAAAAAAAAACTGAACTGAGTTCAGCGTCGCAATAAAAAAAATCGAGAATTATTGCATTAGTACTGCATTATGGCATAATTTATTGCATTGTAAACTAGGTTTCAACTTTTACTTCTCGTAAAAATGGCTCATCATGTATTCCCATACTGAACTAATAAGTTAGTTGCCTAGTTTTAAAATCAGTTGCGAAGCAAAAGGAAGTTTTTGTTTTAAAATATATTTTAGAAATGTCGTTAAAAGTTTTGTATCGTGCTATGGAGGGTACAAGTTGCCCAATCTTCGGCTCACCATTGGATCTACTTGATGAGTAACTATCTAATTTCAGGTAATAAAGCATAACTTATAAGAAAGACAAATTTTGAAAGAAATAAAAAAATGCTAAGTTTCTGTTGGGAGAAATAGCTGCTGAAATTGCTAAAAAAAGTTTAGGCGATATATGCAATAGCGTATACCAACTATTTCGCTTTTCAAACATATAAAATAAAGAATCAGACGGAAAAACTTTAAAATTGAGGAATTTTCTCGACACAGCACAGGTCCAACTTTTTGGTATATGTGGAATCAACCTGGGATCCATATGAATTCCACGTGGTGTGTTTGCCGGGATGCAACTGTGTGGATTTTGAACAATGTTTATGCGACAAAACTAGAAAGGTGTCAATAAAAAATCAAAGTTATTAGTAAATCAACGTTTTTATTAAACTGTTAATGGTTTACTGATATGAATGGTGTATAGGCTAATTCAATTTTTGGAAAAAAACCTTGGCACTGTTATATTTGCTTGCTATATATTAAGAAACTGCATTCAGGTGATTTCTTTGATCATCCGAATGGTGCTGCAATAGATCAAAGGGATTTTTTGATACTATCGGAAAAGAACTGCAGACTTGTGACCAGAATCTTGTTGTAGATTGAGGGCAAATCGAATCTCGGTAGCCGGTGCCTTCGATTAACATCAATGACTTAAATAACAACCGAAAATGTTTATATAAAATCTGTCTTGTAATTACAAGCGCCAATGACGATAGTTTGATGTTGAAATGCCCTAGAAATATGTGTCACTCTTCATGGTTAACTTTGGCGAACAGAATCTTAAGATTGTGAGTAATCGCTTTTCTTTCTTTTGAACATTTAAAGACACTTGCCAATTTTATTGTTAACGTATACGCGCCAACTTGCTTTGACATAAAATGTCGACCATAGAGTGTGATTGTAAATGACCAATATCATTTCCACAAAACGATTAAGAGGATGCAACATGACATAAAATGTCGACCACAGAGTGTGATTGTAAATGACCAACATCATTTCCAGAAAACGATTAAAAGGATGCAACATTTTTCAAACTGCTGCAAAAGTGTTTGAATGTGGTAAAAAGAGGTGCTTGCTACGGCCACCAAGAAAATATGTTTATTTTTATAATCAATGACTGTAATGTCACTGCTCGCGAACTGGGATTCCGGCCTATTTTAAAGGCAAGACAAAGGGGAGAAAACAATCCGAGAAACTCGTCCTTGACTTGGTAGTTTTAAGTTTTACGAATTAACATTTCTGAACAAAATTACATTGATTTCCTACTCTGGAAATCTGACCATCAACGAGCGGAACATCGTGGCGATCCACGAACAAGGGTTGATTGGTTGCATCAAAAAAGTTAGACGGAATTCTTGCATACGCCAGCAGTGGCGTCAAATTTTAAAAGTTTATCGGAAAAACAAAGAAGATGGATTTTTTCGTGCCACAATCATTGATCGCCGTACGAATGGGGGGGCCTCGTGCAAGAAAAAAAAAGGTTTCGTTTTTAGTATTTTAATTTTTTTTCGTCCCAAAAACATAGCAATCTTTAAAAAAGTCTTCACCTTTAATCAAGTGCATGATTACAAACAAGGGGAGCCACCGTTATGGCGCCACTACGAAGAAATAGAGCAACATTTTGCTGAGGGAGGCTACTTTTTGACGTTTTTTGTGGGGACCAGGTGCGGCCGCTCCGTACAAAAGCTGTCACTGGTTACAATTGAATCATGACAACAGATGTCTAGACTTGATTGGAAGAAAAACTTGATTTTAAAGAGAGGAACAAAAACAGATAATTAATTACGCTAAAATGCGATCTATTGTTGTATGCCAAGACTGCTTTAAAACTGTATTTATATTGTTGCATACAGTGACGGCTTTAAGGAAAGAAGGAAAGCATTTAACTTGCTACAGTTGTTTTGACTATTAGCAAATAAAAACTATTTTAATGCATTTTTTTTCAAAATTGAAAATTTTATTTGCCTTGGGGGATTCGCAAAGTAACTCAATTGAACTAAAATTTTACCGAAGTTGTTTTTGCGTAAAAATACAACTTTTTCGCACTATTACAACTTTGTTTAAAAAAAATTAAAATCATCAAATTTGACCCACCGTAGCGTTTATATCAGGGTTTCCCAAACTTTTAGTTCATCGGTACCCTTTGGACACTGTAGCAGATTCGCATGTACCCCCAAAATTTTGTGACGTTTTTCTAAAAAAAAAAAAGGCTTTCAGTCAGAATTAGCCACTAATTTTCCCCCAATTTATGCCCAAAATCAAGGTCATCTCTAAAAAAAAGAAATATCTTCACTTCTCAGCAGCCACAAATTTTCCCCATTCAAACCCAAAATTACGGTGATCTGTACAAAAAAGTCTTTCCTCTTAATTGTCCTGTTTGACGTAATTACAATCGACTGGATTCGAAAATTCTAGACATTTGAGTCTATTATTTGTTTCGGACACGGAATTTAACTTAAATAAGGACATCCTGTCACATAATAATGTACCCCTTGAGAAGCCTAAATGTACCCCAGTTTTATATCATACATAATATCGAAAACATGATTGTTACTTGCAAAGTTATCAAATTTTTTGATTAGATTAAGCGATAAGATACACAAGATCTACACACGTTTCCACCATAGTTTCTTCGCATACTTGATGCCAGCCGGAACTACAAAGAAACCTAACAAATATTTTTGGTACTTCATCCAAAAAATAAATTGAAAGAGAACAACAGTTTAAAGAGTTGCTGCCAACTGTCAAGTAGAAGGGCGCTTTTTGGTAACACTGTCACTATCTAAGCTATATATTGAAATATTTGTTTTGTTGAAAAACTCACTTGGCATTACCAGAGCCATGCAACTTGAAATAAAAAATTTTTCTAGATTAACTCAATCCCACCATTTTCACAGTAGATCGATAAAAAATGAGGAAATGTTCGTTTAGTTCTGCGACGGTTTTTCTCAGTGTGGGGCCAATTTATTTGCAATCAGATCGAAAGAAGACTATTTTTTAATTTCCGAAAACAACCGATCGACAAAGATCTTTACAACCTTAAATGCAGAAACAAATTCTAATCGAAGTGAAAACGAACGCTGATTTATTAAAAGAAATGACGATTGAAATAAAGCCATGACAGAAAACACAACAGACGACAACAGACGAATTCATAAGCAAAATAAAAAAAGTTTTTTTCGTGAGAAAAAGAATAAAATGCAAGTCCTCTCTCGGCAAAATTTTCCTGTCCTTCCCAACAAACGTGTTAATCCGGGATGGGGGGGACATTGTTCATTTTTGATCACAAAAAACGACTTCGGCCTCTGCCCCGCCCCAAATAAGCCACAGGCGCTTGGCTCGCGCTGGAAACGTCATCGGCTTCCGAAGCACTCACTGTAACAATCCGAGGTTTAACTTTTCTCATAAAAAGGCGACTTCTATGTTCACTGACGTCACACAAACAAATACTCGGTGCTTTGAAGCGAGTCAATTGTAGAGGAGTTTCTTATCGAGTCCCTATACCAAATGTCGTCAAGAATAAGCTTTATATCAAAGCCCAATCGTGGGGCAATAAAAAACATTACCGATAGTAATTGCTAAAGACTTAACACTATTTCATATTGGCTGAGTGGAAATGTAGAATCAAACCTCTACAAAGCAAAGACACTTTACTGTGCCTTCAGGTTCAGATCAAAATCAGAAGATTATGGCAGAGGACATAACAGTGGTTTGCAGTAAAAAAGAAAGGTTAAATATAAGTCGATTCCTCACATAAAGATGTCAGATACTGACCATGGACAAACAGATGACGATCAACGCGTGATGAAAGTGATTGACAAAGTTTCTTGCTTAAATATCGCGTCTGATTCGAAAAAATTTTTCATCTGATTTGTTGAATAGAAAGAAATTTGAATTGCAGATAAAACCAGATGCGACACTATTTTATTCAACAATTTATTTTAATTATATTTCTTCTACTGACGAAATATGTTTCAAAAATTCGGACGCAATTCTAAAGGAAAATATTAAGCTGTACCTATAGTTGTTTATTTCCACACGAGGACTAACAAGCAAACAAACTTTCTTGCATTTACATACCTGACGAGACACTGGCGCCATCAAACTCCTGCGATAACTCATCAATATTTCCTCTCCAAGGCTCACCAGAAACTTCTCCTGCAGCGCAAATACATCAAACGTTAGTAAAGCCTGGTAACCAAAAGTGAGCACACATTGTCGCGGCCATGCTGTTTGGCTGGAAAGGTAACAAGCGACTTTGACTAGCATCACCTGCGAATCAGTGACATGCAAGGCGAGACAACAGTAGGTTATTAAAGCTCATCAAATTGTCGGGTTGCTGAGATTTGGGAGTGGTGATCGGTCCACTCTTGTAACGATGGGAAGGAGAATCATCGGCATAATAACTTTTGCATTTTATCTTAATTTGTGCCACAGCCACCTCTCAGGACATGTCGTTTAATTCGGTTTTGTGAAAAACTGGTCTTAATTGGTGGTGGTAGTTGTAGCTAGGACAAAAATCAGAAGTTCAACAACGAGAAGCTTGGTGCTAAGCGAAATTGTTGAAGAGCGAAATGTGATGTCTCGCTTTAATATTTGATTGCGTTCTTCTTTATGTTATTTATGCAACATGGGAAATAACTAACTTTTAGAAGAAATACAATACTATTTGGCTGTTTTACAGCTAAGTTTTTGCAAGACTTCAGGGGTCGGGAACCTTTTTGGGTAAGAGAGCCATAAAAGCTACATATTTTCAAATGTATTTTCGTGAGAACCGTAGGCCTACACTGTTCCTCCAGTTTTTAGCTATGTGTATCAGTGGGGTGCGGTAACCTCCGAGACTCGTCATACAATCAGGTATTTTATGGGTAGTCAATGAGTAGGACATGCTATATTTTATGTGTAGCTCAAAGAATTTTGTGTGAGATTATAATTTTTCGTCCTAAGCCCATAGTGTTTCCTAAAAAAAAGTCATCACTTGAATTCAGTCAATGATTTTCTACTCTTTGTCCCAAAGTCAAGGTGATCTCTAAAAAAAAAAAGTCTTCCTCTCGGATCGGTCTCACATCTGTCTAATTTCATCCTAAATCAATGCTCTGTTTCGTTACATTAAAAAAATATATAGGTCTGTTTATGCTTGTCAACAAAGCCAGATGCCGTTATAAAAAGAGCCACATCTGGCTCGCGAGCCATAAGTTTCGCACCCCTGTTTTAGATATTTTTAGGATGCGTTTATGCAAAGCGACGAGCCTAAATGTCTCAACAAGAAATTGCTTAGCTCAGCGTGGTCCAACTACGGGTCCGCGGGCCGCGGAACAATTTTGCACAAGTCTTGTCGATTACAGGCAGCGGCAACCTTTTTTTTGAAGAACGCTATGATTTTGGGACGAAAATAGGAACTTCGTAAATCGATTCCAATTAAAGACCAATTTTTTTTTAGAGAACACCCTGATTTTGGGACCAAAATAGGAATTTCAGAGCTCGATTCCAGTTGAAGACTTTTTTTTTTTAGAGAACACCCTGATTGTGGGACCAAAATAATAATTTTAGAGATCGATTCTAGTTGAAGATCCTTTTTTTTTTTTTTAGAGAACACCCTGATTTTGGGACCAAAATAGGAATTTCAGAGATCGATTCCAGTTGAAGACCTTTTTTTTTAGAGAACACCCTGATTTTGAGACGAAAATAAGCGTTTTTAGCCGGTTGAGGCGCGCAAACTCAAATAATTTTGAAGTGGCCCACAAGAGTGGAGAAGTTGGACCACCCTGACCTAGATTTTATCTTTGCGGCCCACGAAGCTTTTTCGAACCTTAATGCGGCCCTTCATGCTCTTAGCCTTGGACCACACTGGCTTAGCTTGTGTCACAGTTACACTTGCAAGACGCCGTAATGTTTTACAAATCAAGATGAGCTATTTTATTGTACACTAGGCTGTATTCCTCCCAGCAGCCGCACACTGCAATATGTTTTGGCCCACGGCAAACCGTCTGAAAACAAGCTTTGATTTTTCAAAAAATCAAGCCGTGCTCTTAAATTTACGAGATTTCTGGCAACACTATTTTTTGAATTCGTATGGAATAGAGCATTGGTTTTCAACCTTTTTCATTCCGCGACCAATTTCCAACCCAAGGCAACGCAACAACTTCCTTCGATGAACGAAATTTAACTTCCGCTGCATAATTCTGGTAAGGTCTTCGCTTTGAATCTGTCTCTGATTAGTGTTTTCCACAAAAAGCCTTTGCTTTAAATCAAAAATTCTGTTTATCAAACGCTTCCGGGACCCCCAGAAATAGCCAAACCACCCGCAGGTTGAAAACCACAGGAATAGATTGACCTTTCGGGCAACACGTGAAAACAAGTTTTTACAAAAAAATTTTTTTTGTTGCAGATTGAGCTATCACAAATATTGAAAAGTCATCCCGCGCATTTTGATACAAATTTCATCACTTTGCGATCAATGGTTTTCAAATACGCCAAATACGCAAAGATAGACTTTTAGCCAACGCGTGTTGCATCTTTATGACGTCGTATAAGCCAAAAATTTTCCTGTGCAGTTTTCACCTAAAACCACAGGCATTTGAAACCACAGATATAAGTTCAAATATGGTAAAAATATAAAACATCTAATATATATTTTGGATTCAGAGATGAGTGTGCAGCTACTGTGGAGGGGAATGCTTTTTAGAGCAATTTAGAAATTTTTAGACAATGACAAAAAAAAGTAGTGAGGGGAAAAGCTTGTTGACATTTTCAACTCTGAACACCATCTGTGCATCTTGTCAAAAGAAAACGTTAAGGAAAGGTGAAAAGCAATTAACCAAGAAAGCATTATTGCCATTTGAAGCATTCGGATGGGCTTGCCTAACCTTACAAGAAAGGAAAGACTAAGTTATCAGACTCGGAAGAAAAAACAAAACCTTCGAGAAGTGGCGAGAAAAATATCATAAAAGTAGTAAGAGCGAAAATCCAGACTGAAATAAATGGCTCAGAAAACTAAATGATGACAAAGAGAGGGCGTGGTTGGTCCACACTCAAAAACTTAGGAATTGAATAAAGATGAGATGATAAAAAATCGGGAGTTTGAGGTTCTTCACCTTTCAAGTATTATGTTTAATTGTTTAAGAGGTTATTCAAAGATGAGGAAACGAAAAATTATTAAGGAGTTGAGGTTTGTAGACTGGTGTAGAGTGTATAAAAATGCCTGGCTGTTTTAGAAAACGTATTAAACATATAACAAACGTTAACAAATTAATCACCTCCAGCGGACCGGATGGATTTTGGTGAAACTTGAAAGTTAGCAGCAAGTCTGCTGCCACCAGGTGGTTGTCTCTACAAGAATCTCGTTATTTAACATCATACGTTCATTCGCACGACAGAGCGACTTACTGTGTGCATCGGGTTCGACAATGGGCGTCTAACGTGACCAAGACTGGGGATATTTCCTGAAAAACACATGCAAACTAGCAGCAAGCTTTCGAGGGTCCAGCTAACAAAGAGGCAATGCGGTCCATTGAACAGACCAACATGGAATGGAGCGCCAGCTTTTAATGCATTAAGTTTCCCAGGTACGAAAATTATTGAAATCACGGCTTGTCAGTTTTTTTCGCGTAGCGCCCACAAGTGCTTATTCAACTACAGCACTCGTTCAATTACCGGTAAATAAATTTTTAAAGGTTTTGAAACCAACCGAAATGCCAGTTACAGGTCTCTAAAGAAAGAGCTGAACCACAAGTAATGGGGGGGCTTAATCATTCGGCTGCGCGTTATGGCCACAAAAGATTGTTTTTTTTTTTTAACATTTCAACAATCTAAAAGCAACGAGATCAATCTGCAGCTAGAGAGCTTTGCGTCGAGTGCACACAGGCGACAAAACCAATCATTGAAAACGCTTCATCAACAATCAACAAGAAACCTCTTGGCGACCGATTGCACTCATCGTCGTCCAGGGGGGGGCGCTCCGTACCAGGCCTCGGAGGTGACGTCAATGAGGCGAGAGGTCGAGGTTCGAAATCGGTGCACTCTACTCTGCTGGGGACCTGCAGCAAGATAGATACGTGTGGCGCAACAAAGCAATGCAGGGGCGATATAGGTGGTTCTAAATGCGATTGCGCACGAACAAGCCAGCGAAATATCTCAACACCAGCTCGTTTGCGACATTTATTTATTTAATTCAATAGGAAGTGAACTCTACTTTGATCGGAAGAATCGCAATTGGTTTACGGAAATTATCGTAGCAAAAAAACAATGTGCTGCTCGGTATTGGCACTATCAAGCGAGCAGGCGAAGAAGTTGCGAGAGAAAAGTTTCTTACAGACAATGTAAAATATTTAAATTCAAAAAACTGTGGGAACATAGTGACAAAACACAGTGGACAATGTCAGTTATGACATCACAAAACTTCGCGCGTCAAAGCGTGCAAAAAAAGCTCTTACAACATCATAGGTCGGCCGATAACGAATGTCTCTTGAGCACTCAGCGGGGTAGCGAGAAGGCGGGCTTTTGTTATAACGATCGTTGTTTCTCCCATCGAACTTCTGACGACGCTAAAAACAATTAATCGTAGCTTGACCCGGTCGACGTGTCCAATAGGTCACAAAAACAATGCGGAACCCTGATGTTCTCGATCGATATGGTCAAGGCACGACCAAGACGACCGGAAGGACATTTTTGACAACGGAAATCGACTCTATAACACACTTGAGCAAAGCAAAAAAACGGAAAGAATCGCTTTTTTTACAAACCAGCAACGAACAATACGCGAATGGTGGCTCATTATTAAAATTAAATTGGGTGGTATTCGAAACAGGTTACATCGAGGTTAATGTCCGGTAATGAAAATTCGTTCGTAGATGTACTGTTCAATATTGACATCATATTTTTTAACGGTACGGTTAAACTATTCATCTTATTTTTATATACAGTAAGTCTTTATACAACACTGCGACACTTTCAGCCACTCACAGGAGCCATATCTACGGCCACCATCTCAGGTTTAGTAATGACGAAGCTGGGAGGTTTTCTCACTGGAAGGTGGCTATCAGTAATCTCAAAACCGTAAACTTTCGTAAGAGAATCACTCATCCAGTAGCTGCAAAAACCGCATTCATAAATTACAAGCAAATGTACAAATTCTAGAACAAATGTATTTTGCGTCGCGCAATCTAAAAACGTCCATGTTCAGCAAGTACTTGGCAGAGGTATCTATTCAAAAAGTCTTTTCCTCATCAAGGTTAGAGCACTGGTGGTTGATTTTCAAACGCTACAAATTGGCTCTTATTTGCTTCCAGTCTGATCTCTGCTGGGTGGAACTTTATCTAGAGCAGGGGTCACCAAACTTTTTTTATGAAGAGCCAGATTAACTGTGAGGACTGACGATAGCGGGCCGGATACAAACAAAATACTGTATGAAGTTTTACAAATCAAATAATGGCAAGTATAACTAGCAAAATCAATACAAAAAATAATTTGGTGAGATTTATAAAACCGCCGTTTATATCTGAATATGTTATCAAGATTTGGTTTGGTATTGCTGCATCCCACCAAGAACATCGCCTTCTAATGTTTACCAGTCAGTCTCCTTCGATACTCTGACTTCAAGTTTGACATTTTAAAAAGTTCACTCTCAAACATTTAAAGTGATTTACAAAAAATTAATTACAACAAAGCCAAAACCAAAAAATACTAAATGAATATATCTAACCGTTAAATTTTTTATTTTTTATTTTTATTTTCATTTTTACTCACAATCAACTTGAAATTAATCACAATCATTAATGTACAAATAAAAATTGTGATAAGGAAGCAGCGACTAAACGAAGTACGCTGTACCTTTGAACAAAGAATCTAGTTGCTAGCCTGCTTAATCTGTCGATGCCTGTAAATCTAACTTGTAAATCTAGTTGCTAGCCTGTTTAATCAGTCGATGCAGTGATTAACCGAAGAGAAGTTTAGTTAATAAGCGTAAACCACTTGGCTCAACAAACGCTCGGAAAAATCGCTTAACGTCATCGCTTTAAGCGAGCCACAACCTACTGCAAAGAGACATTAGCTGATTTATCTGTAATGTACTGTGAAAAATCGTAGTGAGAAACAGAAAATAGAAAATCAATGATAAATTTCTTGTGGCCTGACATCTGAAATTTTGATATTTATTTTTGTATTACTATAAACCATTGCGTTTAGCTTCTTTGAGATAACATTCGGCGAATTGAAAAAAAATAATATTGCGGGACGTAGTTTGATAAACCCTGATCAGGAGAAAAAAGATTGATCAGTTGCTGATCAAAGAAATTTATTTTTCTGTTTACCTACAATACACATGGATGGTCAAATCACTAGTTATTGTTGGCGATATACACTTCAAGCCAGAACCAGAAACACACAATTGGGTTGGTGATATTTGTCTCAAGCCATCTCTTTTTTGTACTCACACAAAACACTGGATACACTTGAAATGTAAATCACAACAAACAACTTCAACATCTCATGGTGCAACACATTTCACTATACTATGAGAAAACACAATCAATTACGACATCTACATAAACAAACACAGCATCACCAAAAAACTTTTTTTTAATTTTTCAACTCAATGCAAGGGCATTTGTAACGAAATAGAGAAAATAAGATTACTTATTAAAAATCGTGACACCAGCAGATGCCACAACAAAAGAATCCGAACCAAATCAGTCCCACAAAACACCAATATTCCTAACTTTACATTAATCAGGACAGATCGCACTTGCAAACAAGCAAGCATCCTAACTTAGAAATTCTTAACAGCTTGAAACACTAAACTTAACTAAATCAAACTCCAAATCACCAAAATCCATCTTCCTACATCATAGCAATTGCACAATATGTTGCAAACATTTACATTCCACCCACACATTAAACCAAACTATCACAAACATAAGAGGAGTTGATGATGTCCAACGCAATTACAAATATATTTAATAGCAAATCTTCCAAATAGTATTGCAGCTGATGTTAATACTTACTCGCCAGTATGGTACCCGTCAACTGAAGACAACAGAATAGAAATAATCGAAGGCATCCTGCTTAATTCCAATCACAACACACAACACAAACATTCTAGGATATCTACGACTCAACAGAGCAGCCTCCTTCATCAGACATCACCACAGCTTTAGCAGACTTGCAAGATTACTCCACCTGGAAAACTATTTACTCCTTCACATCAGATACTCACAGAACCAAAACAGCATCTTTTCACTTTATTAAAACAATAATAAACCATTTGAAAACCAGTAAAACAGTAAACATACAGGGTCATTCACATAGATTCGTACATTTTAATCTCATTGGCAACCTTATATAGTGTAATTTGGAAACATTTAATGTACTCAGTTGTAAATAAATCTCTGACAGTGCAGTTGTTAAAATTTAGGCTCTTTAAAATTGAAATTACGCAATGGAACAGAGTAAACGTTCAGCTATAAGTGAACTTCGTCGTGCGAGTCACAGTCCTGCTCACATAGCAAAGAGCCTCCATTATCCCAGGCAAACTGTGTATGATGTTTGCAAACGTTTTGACAGTTCTGGTCATAACCAGAGATCACCCCACAAGCCAAGAAGTGATAAAATTCTTACATCTCGTTTCTTAGCAGGTCTTAAGAGAAGTATCAAAGCCAATCCTATCACGTCATTTTCAACATTGGCCAAAAAAAGGGCAGTCAGTGAGACCATTATCCAGAAGAGCATACTGTACATAGACAAATCTTTACAACTACCTAAAGGTTCTTCAAAATATTTAAGTACTACATGTAAAGCAACTGGGTCTAAAATCTTATGCTCAAGGTAAGAGACATCTACTTGCTAGTAAGATGAAAGAAGTTTGCTTGGTGAGTTGCAAAAAGTTGCTGAATTGGTTAAAGGGAAATGGTTCGTTCGACTATCAAGTTCTTTTTAGATGAAAAGATTTTTATGGTTAATAGGTCTTTTAACAAACAAAATGATCGCTACATTGCCTCTTCTCTGCAGTTCATCCAGCAATGAAAACATAGCATCCTGCAAGTGTCATGACCATCTGTGTTGTTTCAAAGTGAGAGTGATGTGTTCATCCATTTCTTTGCACCTCAAGAAAAAATGCTTGAGGTTATGGAGGATAAAATCTTCCCCTAGATGAATGATAAAGTTACTGGCAAGAATTATGTCTTCCAACAAGACTCAGTTCCAGCTCACACAGCCAAAAAAACCATCAAATTGCTTAAGAGGTCCAATGTGAGATTCTGGGAGAAGGACTTGTGGCCCTCCAATTCACCTGATCTCAACCCTTTTGACTATTTTTGGGCACGAATTGAAGCTAAAGTTTGTGCAGAGCCTCATAACAACATCATAAGCCTCAAGAAGGACATCATAAAGTCAGCTGCTTCACTAGAGAGGGCAGAGATCATCCGAGCTGTGTGCAAGTTTAGCCAACATTTGGAGGCTGTTATCCAAGCTGAAGGTGATCATATTGAGTAAATTCTTTGTCTTTTGTATGCATTTAATAAATTAATAATATTTCATCAATGTTTTTTTTATTTAATTCGTGAGATATTGATTCTTAAGCTAAAATTTTAAAGTTATACAGATTTATCTGAAAGACCCTGTACACAAACTCACATTAACAAACATTATTATCAAGTTCACACCAAACTTAACAAAAGCTTACTGTCACACTTCATTCATAATTTTAATCATAACGATGTAGTGTATCCCCGTTAAAAGCAGTTCGTAGTTTTATCATAAGAGAATAAATGCGGCTCTTTGAGCGCTGTCTGCGATATACGTCCAATTTGTTATATGGCTCGATACATGTATCTTTTTCTCTTTTTTTTCTCTTTGTATTGACGTAATATGTTTTTTTGACTAACATCATTGTACTGGAAAATTCGCGTATATTCCACTTGATTCGCGTAACGAACTCTCCAGGGGTTTCTGGCTGAATCTTGAATTTACGAGAAAGTTTACGTCACGTGATTTTGTTTTCTATATAAAGCCGATGCGTAGCGAGATTATTATTATTATGATGATCATTATCGTTGTGAGGTAATTTGAAGCGACTCGAGTGGCGGCTCGAGCGAAGGTGATTTTGTTTGGCCACAGGAGGTGGACCGTTAGATTTTGTGTCGGTGGACAATTGTTGAATTTATTTTGTGCCAGTGGTTGGCAGTTTTGTTCTACAGAGGTAGAATTATTTGTGTTGATTGAGTCGAGTTATAGTGTTGATTTCGCTTTGCAGTTTGGCAAAGCGTGGAATAGAATTTCGTCGGTCGTGATTTTGTAATACATTTGTTGTTATTAGAGACAGTGGTCTCTGTTTGTTGTGAGAAAGAATCTTCAACAAAATCAATCCGAGCTTTCGTTAACCAACTGTATAAA
The DNA here is from genome assembly GCA_963680785.1 of Diplosoma virens. NCBI lineage: Eukaryota > Metazoa > Chordata > Ascidiacea > Aplousobranchia > Didemnidae > Diplosoma > Diplosoma virens. Next base: position 37,836,683 of record OY796895.1, read on the forward strand.
CCGTCGGGCTCATAGCAAAACTACTTCTTGAGCCGGAATAAAATAAAATTTAGACACAGCTTTGTTTCAGCGCAGGTATTCGGGTTACCTAGCTCAACTGGTCCTTTGGGATTCCCGAACAAAGTTTGTGACACTTACATTAAATACAACAGCACACTCTCTCAATTAGGTAGCATTGCTGAAAGGTAGAAGCATCATATTGATGGTGAGTATAATTGATATGGCAGCAATTCAAAATCTATGCTCATCATTGTTTTTAGCATAGACAATTATGCCACTTTCTTCTGCTTGGTGGTCACAACAAGTAATGTTGAATTTCAGACATATCTTTAAAAACTTTTTGAAATGGACAGCATTATCTCGGCATCCCTGGATTATGAAACTTGATAATTTCTATCAAAATGAATAGACTTAAAAATTTTACAACAAAATAAAAAGACAATCTATCACTAAATTGAGTATATAATCAAAAAAAAAAAAAAAACTCGAATTCTCTATGTGGATGAATTCATCTTGTGGATCAATCTTATAACACTTCAGTTCCAGAAAAAACAAAGTCACTTACAACAACTTCTCATTGACATACAATCATCAGAACAAATATTATCATGTTGCATGCATACAAATTGACACAACTTAGAGCCAAAAAATCACCACTTCTGCAAAGTTACTTTTACACAATAAACCCTGATACTCACATGCCACAATACCAGCTATGCTTGACAGACATACAATGCCTTTCTAACTGTAGCAAACACAACAGCAACTATCAGTTTGTAGAAGAAGCTCTTGAAAACAACAGAGGTCATCCAGAGTAGAAGTCTAAATTGGCTTCTTTAAAGTAAAAAGATTGGCTTTTTCAAAGAAGGACCAAGGCAATAACAACAGCAATTGTATATTAAAGTATGAAGAGACAGGCAAGAAAAGTCAAACAAAGAAGGCCAGGCCTAAACCCAGCATATTTGCTTGAACAGTGCTGGTTTGTTTTTAATGTTTATGCTTAAAATTCAAAATCAAGTGTATGTAATGACTTACAAGGTTACCAAAATATGACACTTACCAGCACTTTTTGACTTTGAGAAGAGCACAATGAACACATTCTAGTTCCTCGTGATATTTACACCTATTAACACAAGAAATTATGATTATGTAAATATGTAAAACACATCAAATACAGTTAATTACAGTGGCTATAAGTGATTTATATGTTTCCTTAGTATAAAGCTCCAGAGAAATATTTCCTTTTTATTTTAATAAAAAACTAAATTAATAATTTAGGCAGTTTAAACTGGTTGTAGACTAATGTAAGCAAATAAATATTAGGTTAATTCAACTGAAAAGATGCTAGATCAACCAACTGTAATCAATGGCTGAAAACACAAGAATTTAACTATGCACATAACTGCCATGGCAGCCATAAGCACACAATGAATTGCACAGATATGATGTGATTAATACAGTGCATGTGTGCACAGTGCGGGTTCCGTTACATGACAGCAAGAAAAATATTATTTTCCAATTAGAGAATATTTAGTATCTCCGTAAAAAGTTTGGGGTAATTACTTGACAATTCCTTTAATTACAGCACTTTTGACACTTTTTTGCAAGTTAGGAGGATAAATCTAGATATGAAAAACAACAAAAAAAAAACTTACGAGCCAGTGACAGTTGAAAATTACAGACTTTTTTTAAAGTCAATTGCATCTAATATTGGTAAATTTATATTATATGATTATATTGTATCCATAAATTTGTTTTTTCAAAGTAATTAAATTGTTAATTTGTAATTAAGATTTTTATTGATATCCAATTAGCCTGGATAATGTCCTACTTGAAACAATAGTCTCCAAATACTTTTTAACTAATAAAAATTTGCCAATTAAATAAAATTTGCATTTATCAAAACTTTCTTTAGTTGCAATAAAAAAACATAGCATTTGAAAATAATATTTAAAAAAATTGATAGGATTGCCAATAGGGAAGATTGGTTAGGTTAATAAACAAGAGCTGCAAGGTCGGTCTCATAGTTTTTTTAGTCAAGACACTACAACTTTTTTTGAAAAAGCTGAATACTTCAGCATCCACAACAAACAGCCAGTTGCAAAATTTTCACTATAACAGATTGCAAGTTGTACATTAAAACCAATTTGATCCTTTAGTCTAGTGTCAATAATATTGAAAAAAAAATATGGAAAAGAAGGACTTCTAGACAAGTAAGATTGTGGCAGTTGAAGGACAAAAAAATAAGGTGGTTAGAGAGAGTATGCTAGAGTAGCAGTATACAAATAGTGAGTCACAAGGAAAATTTGGGTTGCAAGACTTTCAACTTTGGGTCAGAAAAGATTTGTAATTTGTTATTTTTGGGTTGCTAAAAAATCTACTGTAACATGTGCAAGCAAAAGCAGCTGTTGTTACAGCTTTCAAGATCTCAATAAGAGTTTGCTTTGCAAAGTTAAATTATCTATCATGAGTATAGGAACCAAATTTTAAATTAAAGTACCTTTTTTATACAGTTTTCTTTCATTTGTATGCATCTTTGAGAATAGAAATGGATTGAATTTATCACTGCAAGGTGAATCAAAGAACATCTCAACAGTGAATTACAAGATTAAAACTTTCAAAAGGGGGCTGGGGGAGTGGAAAGTGGAATAATGGATATCTTTTCTGAGCTGAATGACTTTCTTGAAGAAAATGACTCAAGTCAAAATATTGTGAAACATTTAATCATTAATCATCTAAATGATCTTTCTTATTGGTTTGATAAATATTTTCCTGAAGAGTTGCTCCACCAGCAAATTTTGATCAATTGCAAGATAAATAAAAGTGTAGACCTTCTGCCCAGTCTTCACTTTAATTCTCTATTTTCATGCCAACAATGTAGTGATCTTTAAAAAGTTATCACTTTCATTCAGGGCTCAAAATCTCTTTTCATTTCAAAACATAATGGTCTGTAAAATCAACTCCTTTAAACATTAGTATGTTTTTAATGTAAAAGACTGTGTTCTAAATATAAAACCTTTAAAAAATTTTAGGAGTCCAGGATAATTTCTTTTAGGTTGGGTCAATTTTTAGGTCACAAGAGTCTAGGATAATTTCTTTTAGGTTGGGTCAAAAATTATTTGCAGAATCCTGTGCTAGAGTTAGAATGCAAGGAAAGTTCTTGGGAAAAGTGGAGTGAAAAAACTATAAAAGTGGCAACCAAAGTGTATGGTGTTTTCAAGGGTCAAGGCACACATAATACAATTTGGTGGTGGAATGAACAGTTTGCAGAAGTAGCTAAAAAAGATGCAAATAGAAATTATATTTTAAAGAAACTATATGTGGCAAAAAAAAAGCTTAAAAAGTTGTGGCAGCACACAAAGAAAAGGAAAATACAGATATAGTGGAGAAGATAGCAAGTAGAAAAGGGGATGGTCTACTACAGGTCTACAAGATGGCTAAACAGTGAAGAAAGATAGAAAGGCCATTATTGCAATACCCACATTTGTGGAAAGAATGGCAATCAAAATATAGCTTAGAAAGATAAGATGCAAATTTGAAGGTGTACAAGAATGAATTACTTAATAAAAAAACGAGGAGTGGAAACTTAGTGCAGATGAAAGTGATGAACTTTGTCAAAATGTCACTGAGAATGATGTGGCAAAAGCACTGCGCAATTATAAATAGAAAGACAGAAAGTCCAAGTGAAGTCACCTCTGATTTTCTTAAACTATGAGGAGGAGAAAGTGTGACTAGATCAAAGGATGCAGCAAATGGTTTGTTAGATTTTTAAAAATGCCACAAAGCTGGAGAATCAATGAAATTTTACCTATTTGTAAAGGAAAGAGATCTCAAGTGCTGCAGTAGCTATAGAAGTGAAATAGTTGAAATACAAGATGAAAGTTGTAGAAATTTTTGAAAAGCAGTTGAGGAAGCAAGTTAAGATTGATAAAATGCAAATGGATTTATGCCTGGAGAAGGCATGACAGCTGTGATATTTTCAATCAGACAGATGATGAAGAAGTATGAGATGGCAGGGAGGCAACTCTTTATGTTACTTGTAGACTTAGAAAAGGCATTTGATTGAGTGCCTAGAAAAGTTGTCTGGTGGGCACTTTGACAAAAAGGTGTTGTCGAAAAGAAGATTTCAGCCATAATTGAAATGTATAAAAAGTCAAGGACAACAGTGAGAGTGGAAAGTATGAAATCAGAATAGTTTGATTTGAATGTTGGTGTAGATCAGGGTTCAATATTAAGTTTCTTTCTATTTGCAGTTTTATTGGATGAGATAACTAAACATGTAAGAGGTGGACTTGGAGACAGCTGAAGAAGGTGGAAAAAAGGTATTCAAGATGGAAGATAGCTTTTAAAGGAAGAAGAATAAAGGTCAATGTTGGTAAAACAAATGTATATAGAACACAGAAAGTAGCCACCAAATATCCCTGTCCGATCTGCAGAAGGGGTGAGTTAATTCCATCCAATGCAAGAAAACTTAAGAAGTGGTCAGAAATTATAAAAAGTTTGGCAAGGAAAAAAATATTTGAGTGTAATATGTGCAAAACAAACTGGGTTGCTGCTGATTTCTTAAGAAGTGTAAACATGGCTGGAATTGTGATTGAAAAATTGGAGATGCTTTGCTGTCTTGGGGATGTTTTGTGTACAGAAAATGGAGTTCAAAAAGCAGTGACTCCAGGTATAAGAACTGGGTGGAAGAGATTTAAGGATGTTGCAGCTGTGTTATGTAAAAAAAAGTTGTTAGTCAAATGGAGAGAACTTGTGTATAAAATGTATATCAGAAGTGCAATGAGTTACAGAGCAGAATGCTGACCAATAGTGATAGACGTACAACAATTAGCAAAAAAAAGACAAGAGTTGAGGTGCAGCTGGAAGGAACAGCTAACCCTGTCAGCATGAAAAAAACGTCCCTAACTTTAGGATGAAACTTTAGGATGATGATAACGAGTCAGGTGTCTGCAAAATCAGCAAAGTTGATTGGAACCAACAAAAATATATATAGTCATAGTGCAAAACCATTTATAAAAGACTTGATCTTTTTTACTGACATTGTGTCTGCTTCGTAATCATACATGTGACTATTGCAGCCCTCCTCAACAATCGACAGTGAAGGTCGAACCATGCCACCATGGTCAAATAATTCAGCAGCTATATCCTCAACTTCATAAACTTTGTAGAGTTTGTTGCTGACACCTGAAACAACAGAATCAATCAGTCACCAGTTTTATTTTTTTCTGAAGTGAACATACAAAGTGTGGGAACACATGCTCACCTCAACCATTGTTTCAATGCTAATAACAAACAGTAAATTGTCAACATTTAAATATATAGTCCTTTCAAACGCAAAAAAACTTACAGCTTCAGAATTAAATCAACTAGCAATGCAGCAATCAAAGCATCTGAACAGCTCAACAATAGACTAAACAAAACCTGTCGTGCACACAATAGCTCAAACCAAAATCATAAATAATATAGGAATGGGTGTAAGATATTATTATACTGCTATAAAATTTAAAATAGGAAACTGGTTGCTTTATTTAACAATTAACAACTTTCACACAAATACAAGACAAAAATTATAACAATATTTAACAGAGCATATTTTAACACTCTAGCTCATGTCTCAAACTCAACAATTAATACCCAAACATATTTATTAATAAGTCTCAAATCCAACTATTAAAAACTATCAAACAAATAAAATTTTACAAACTCAAAAGCTGTTTACAGTTCAGATAGAAAGTATTCTTTCATAATTCTTTTAAGTAGCATCAATTTATTAATAGCTAGAAAAACAAATTAACACACAGTGTAAGTCTTTTTAACTTACCATATTTATTCGAGTATAACGCGCAAAATTTTCTACCAAAATAAAAACTCCAAGTCTAGGTGCACGTTATTTACGAGGGGTGGGCAAGTTAATTTATAAATTGAAAATTAGGGGGTGCACATTATACACAAGTGCATGTTATATTTGAATAAATACAGTAACTCTTTACTGTTCAGACAAAGGCAAACACTTGAAATTCTCAAACATAAGCATCCATTAACCTTTTACATGACATTGTTTATATTTCTGGCATAGAGGAGAACTGATCAAGGACATCTTACTTAACTCCAATCACATCATACTAAACACAAACACTCCAACACATCTATCCTCCAATCAAGCACAACAGCCTACTTCACCAGACATCATCACAGCTTCAACAGATTTGCATGATTGCACTAGCTGGCAAATAATCCACTTCTTTACATCTGATCACTTACCTTTACTCACCACCCTCAGTATACATTACAAGACCAAAACAAGTTTCTTTTATTTTACTAAAACAATAACAAACTACCAAAAAGCCAATTGGACATTATTTAAACAACATGTTGAGAACCTCATCTCCTAAATACCTCATAGCACAAATGTTCATGAGGCAAACAAACACCTTATCAAGGCAATTTTAGATGCCAACAGACTTTTCAGTCCTAAAGGAAATCACAACAGCTCAAATCATGCTCACTTATCCATGCTACAAGTTTATCTATCACCATAACCATTCACAAAAACAGATAAGATCATTACTCTTAACAATCACATGAACACGAAATATACACCTGAAAACAACACCTTGACAAAATCAATTACAAATATAATCCATATTCCCTATGGGGCACCATAGTAAAACTACCCAAAAAACCACTTCGGAATTAAAACAACCATCAATGACACAGACAAGGCAAAAGCTTCTAGCAAACAAATCACCAACTCTTGCAAGTTAACTGCATAAACTAAACCCTGATACTTAAATGCCACAATGTCCACTGTGTATGACCATTATGCATGCATGCACGCACACACCCACACCCACATGACACTAATCACCTCTTCAATAGTAGTCAAATACCAACACAACACAACACCACTAGTCTGTGGAAAAATCCTTTACAAGCAGCAGAGGTATTCAAAGAATGAAAATTTAAATTAGTTTTTTTTAGGGGTTAAGCGATGGCTACTCAAGATATCCTTAAAGGAGGGGCAACAATAACAACATATTTCTATATTTTGGATATTTGACTTTTTTTATTGTTGGAAAAATTTCAAATTTTAAAAATTTTTGCTTCAATTTTTTAGATTCATGGTTATTTTTGCTTTTTTTGGTCTTTTAGATGCATATGCAACTTCAGATAGTGCAGTGGCAATACTTTTAATGGGTACAAAATATAAGTCACAAAAAAAAAACCTATTGTACAAAGGGTTAAAATAAGCAAAATAAAAACTAAGCAGTACAAATTTTCAACTTTCTTATACAAACATTATAGGAAATTCTATCATCAAAGCTGGCAAAAAGAGAAAGTCAATTTTTAAAATAGGCTAAAAATATAAAAGTAATCATAAAATGATGACTTCAATAATCTTACATATTAAAACTATTATTTAACCAGACTGTTAACTGCTTTTATTAAAAACAAAATTGATCTTGCATATTAAAAGTTTTTTACAAATCGCAATTTAATAATTTAGTAAGATTCTAAAAATGAAGAAAACAATAGCTTACCTGCTTGAATTGACAGCCAATCTAAACAAAACAATGTTTTTTGCATTTCTGACATCTGGAAGAAAAATATTTTTAAAAAGTTTAATTGATTGTATTTGAAGATTGCTTGGAGTTTTTTCAGAACTTATCAGAAGATTATATGTCATGAGTGTCAAACTCCTCCAAGCAATCAGAAAAAAAATTTTGACAAGAACATTAGAACAATGAAAAATATTTTTTAAATTCTTTACACATAAATACAGTATAGTTCACAGACACACTTATGCAATGTTTATACTACAAACACCATTAGTTATAAGCAGTGATAAAATTGTAAGAACAGGTTCTCTTTTGCATAGAACTCACTAACAACAGGTTCCTGTATTATACAGACATACTGAGATTTTGTTAATTAAGAAAAGGTTTACCAAACATCACGACATTCTACTGGGTTCACATGAACCTGTTCAAAACTGTATGAATCTGTCAATGCTACATTGTAATCAACAAAACTGTAAATACTGCTTGACGTTTGAATAGAATTTGCAAATTAAACATTGAAAAATTCTTTGGAGATATAAAAAGATGACTAATTGAGCAAATTGACAGATTATCAAATGGCAAATTACAAAAATAAAAGATACATAAAAAATAAAAACTTTGCTGGTACCAGAAAAGCAAATTTACAAAATTAAACAATAACAAATTAAATAAATTTTGCCATATTTAGCAACAGCATTTTTGGAGCGCACAGTGCAGGAAAAATAGTTAATGCATTAATACTCTGACTTGCAAGCAGACACAAGTTTCATGCTCAGTCTACTTGAGTAAAGAATGTTTTATTTAAAATCAAACTGCTGTTTTCTTACAAAAGATATTTCATGATAAATTTTTCAATGAGGTCCTGCTGCTTACTACAATACTGACTCATCATAAAACAGAAAGCAGCAACTAAGCCAATACAGCCATATGAGAATGAGGTCATCAGCTTATGTGTTTTGATGGCATTATGCAGTAATTTAAAGTGTAAATTTAAATTTTAGATTAAAAAGTTTTTAAATAGGATATTTAGAAACTTTAAAGTTATTCAAGCAGAAAACATAATTTTCTGCTATGGTTTTAAAAATTACGCTTCCAGCTTGTTTGTTTTTTTGCAACTGCTTTCAGCCTGAACTAATGTTAAGCTTTAAGTAAAAATGATTAAGCCAATAAACAAGCAAGTGCCAAGAGACCTCTTTTGCTCTTGTTAGGACCTGTTAGGACACTACAGCTTGTTGTTGACTCCCATATGCCCCTTGTGGCTTAGCAGTGCTTTATGCAGTTATGATGGTAGTGCACAGTTTTTATTGCAACCTTTCAACTTTAAATAGCAATAAATCCAGTTAATTGAGAATTGTTCTTAACCAAATTGCAAAAATCGTCATAATCACATTAAGTAACAAAAATATTAAAAAATGTCTGGTCTCAAGGCCAATTAAAAAACACAAGAAAAAAACCACAATGCCTCAAGACCAATGTCACTAGCCCAAGCTTAAGACCAAGACCACCAAATATTGGCCTCAAGCCCTTCATCATTGATATATACAAAATAATGGCAAAGGCAAACATAATTGCATTATGCTTACAGTACAACATTCAAAAACTGTATGAAATAATTTTACAATACAGCATACAACCAACACAATAATGTATATCTCTACTTCAATAGTGATATTTCAAGTAATGCCTTGGTTCATTGCACAGAAATAAATATGTTAATATCAAAAGAAAGATTTTGGTGACTTTGTTGGGTTATTCTTTCTTTTTTTGTTTAATAAAATAAATTACTACTTATTTACTCTACCTTGCATAGTAAAGGCGGATAATCATTAGACGAACGATTTGGTTTTATGAAATGTAATAACTCATCCCATATAATATGATATTGATTGGAGGCAAGTTCAAAACCTTCTTCTGGTATTTGATGTGTTTTCTCACTAAATAGTTTGATTTCAGCTCTCATTCCCAACTTTAAAGAACCTTTACATAAAATATTCATAAAACAAACATAATTTTACATAGGTTTGTGGAATCAGACTTGATTTTTAATGCATGCAGTTGGGGCCAGCTTTTTTTAATGTAGAATAAACATTGAAATTCATCATACTCAACCTTTGGTTTATTGGCTTGTTCAAAAAGTTGAATTCTACTTTTGCATTGACATTCAGTAATTAAGCTTTTTAATAATTATCTGGTTCAGCTTTAATCATAAATCAAATGGGATATCATATAGAGCAAGGGATGAAAAAATAGAGACATTGAGGCAGTTTTAATGTTTAAACATCATCCTAAAAATAAAATGATGGAGTTGGGATAGAGGTTCTTATTTACAAAAGTAGATCTTGTAATGTTAATACAGTATATTGTGTTGAGAATTTGCGAAAGGTGGAGAGATAACAACTAAGAAGATTTTGAATTGAAATTGCTTAAAGTTTTGATATCTGGAAGATCTGTTAGTCAAAGGTGGCAATGTTGGCTAAGCAGTTATGAAACGAATGCATTCTGGATAAAGAAAGCTAAATGTATGGCACATTTTGTAGCGTAACTTTTTACCAAACTGAAATAGTGCATAAAACCTGTGTAAGATCTATGATGTGTCATAAAGCTAAATATTGGAATTAAAAGATGACATTGTAAAAATGAAAACAGTAGAAATGAGGATGCTTGGAATGATATGTGGCAAAATGCTTTATGAAAAGGTTTTCAATAATATGTTGAGAGTGAATTGATACTAAAGAAAGAAGATATTAAGGGACATCTTTGGAAACACTTATCCAAATAGCTGAGATATGTTTAACAAATGAGGAAAAGTGCTAAAAAAGTTAGGAAAAAGCAAATTGTAGAAAAAATAAAATGGGTAGTCCATAGAGAAGTTAGTATGAGGTGGTGAAAATGATGTGAAAAGAAACTTGAAGATGTTGTTCAGAGATAAAAGTAGAAACTTTACTTCAAAAAACTGATGACTTCCTAAAAATTTATGATAAGACTAGGCCATCACTAACCAAAGAATGATAATAACACAACTAAATATTTACCTGGATCTATAAAATGATGCCACACTTGAACAATGCCACTGTTAAGAGTGTAATCAACACAAGCTACTTCACATGGTTGATAACCTTCTTCATCAGGGAGTTCAAATAGAGATTGAAAAGAAATAATATAAAAATGAAAATCGCAAACTCCTAAAAAATAAATCAGATAAAAACTCTGAGAAAAAGAATATTTATTAACACAATAAATATTATTAAAAAAAGTATAGAAAAAGGCAAAGTTTGGAGTTACGAAGCTAAGATTTTTAATGGAAACATGAGCCAGAGCCTATAATATATTAAATGTGAAGCAACAAAGTTATTTTAATTAAAGACTAAATCAGCTTCAAGTAGCATAGATGTAGCATAGATGTAGCTTTTAAAAAGTAAAATTTTCCAAAAAATACTCACTACAGAATATTTTTTAGTTAAACTTCAAAAAAAAATTAAGTAATACCTATAAGTTGCTAAAATTAATTATTAAAATTTAATTAACTATTAATGGTTGGCAACTTGAATTTTAGATTTAAAGAATTTTCTAAAACTTATTCTATGTCCGAGCTTATGACCTGCTTCTTTTATTTTTTTTAGACTAATATTTCCTACATAACAAACAATGTGTTTAAAGTTTTGGGCGTTTTTTCACTAAGTAACATAGTAGGCTAATTTATTAAGTTTATTAAGCTAAGCAACAATAAATACTAAAAAAATGATAAGACTTTGTTTTGGTATTTAATAATCAGCTAAATGGTGCAAAAAAACAATGCAAATTCTAGTTGATTAAAGGTAGAAAAATTGAAATTTTTTTTATAATTGAAATAAAATAATTGAAATTTTTTTAACAAAAATCCCAGCTAAATACCACTATAAGCTTTTGTTGATTCAACTTCTTCAGATAACTATAAATAAAAAAAAAAACAGACAATGATTGAATGTAAAAAAATTGTTATTAAAAGATAGTAAGAATAAAAGCTGTCACTTATCAGCTGATTAAACAGCTGATCAATTGTATAGTAGTAGCTATCAAACATATTAAAATTATGATGTTTTATGATTCACAGTAATAATGGAGCATAACAATGACCATAAAGTTACTGTCATGTTTCCTTATTACTGTCAATTTGAAAACATCATAAATTTAGTATGTTTAATGACTACTATACAATTTTATCAGCTGATTAAACAGCTGATGAGTGACAGCTTTTGTTATTTTTAACAAAAAAAATTTTTTACATTTGATCATCATCTGTTTCTTTTTTATTTATAGTTATAGGAAGAAGTTGAATTGGTATCTTAGATTTGTGATTGTGATATTTCAACATCTTAGATTCTTATTACAGCAATTAAACCAAATACCTAAGAGCCAACAAATATTACTTTTGCAAAGCTACCTACAACAGTAAACATCCAACAATGCCCACTATGCTTGACACATACATGAAAACTGTAGCAAAGTATCAACACCACACCATGCCATTAGTCAGAGGAATAAGCCCTTAGCAATTGCAAGCAACAAAGGTTATCCAAGAGTGGGAGTCTATATAAGTTTCTTTATAGAGTTAAAAAATGGTTTATCCAAGATATCCTTCAAGAAAGAGCAATAACAACAACTGAAAGGTTAAAAAACAGATAACAAAACATCTACAAAACATTTTCTATACAAAAAGATTATAATTAGTTCACATCAGGAGTGATGAACCTATTGCTGTTGCAGGCTGCCTTGTCAGTACAGCAGATTAAGCGAGCTGCACAAGTTTTTAGTTATACTATGAAACCTTTTTTCTATATTTTAAAAAGCAAAAAGGGCCCTTATATGTAGGCTTACCATAAGTCCTGATTTTGGCTGGACAGCCCTGATTTTTAGAGCTTTGTCCTGCCTGTTTTGCCAGAAGTCCACAACAGACTCAAAGTGAAGAACTGGTTTTTCTTAAAGCGACAAAAATCTTCCTGCTTATGTTAAAAGAAGACTAGCGACAAAAATCATGAAATTCAAGACATATTTGAAGTGAAGACCTTTTTTTTCTTTAGGGGACACCTCTTTTTAGTAACAAAATTCATAAAAATTTGACTGATTCCAAGTTAAGAATTTTTTTTAGAGAACACCTCTTTTTAGGGACAAAAATTATAAAATCTAAGACAGATTCGAAGTGAAGAACTTTCTTTTTTTTTTTTTTAGTTGTGTTTTGGGACAAAAACTAAGTAAACCAAGCCTGACTCAAAGTTTTTCAGATGAAAACCAAGAAATCCAAAACTTATATGAAGTGAAGACCTTTTTTTTTAGAGACAAATCTTTTTCTATTAATGGGCATCCTGGTTTGCTCCTCTGAAAATATGGTAGCTCTACTCATAGGTTATGTTAAAAGCAGGGCTGCAAACTCAAATTCGGAAGAACTCATGTCTTTTTTTGCCAAACTCAAACTCAAAAATAAAAATTGCTTAAGTCAAACTTGAATTCAAACTCAAAAAATATATGGTCAAATTTGAGTTCATTAATTAAAGAATTGAAAGAAAAATGAATGAATAATGGAACATTGTTTTACACAGGAAGTTTTGGAATGATAATTCATTCCATCTTGAACTGTGTTAAACTCAGTCAAAAAAGGATTTGCAACACAGAAATATGATCCTTTTAAAAACAAAAAAAGAAATAGTTCAACAAAAGTAATAAACAACAAACAAAAATAATAAAAACTGAGCTTGTCACTTAAAGGCCTGTTTCCACTATAACAGTGTTTCTTAAACTATGGGTCGCGAACCAAAAGTGGGTTGCCAAGACTATGCAGGTAAATCACGAAGGCTCGTAAATTATCATGCGTAAATGAAAAAGATCTGAGCGCAGAAGATTTGAGAAGTGAAGAACCTTCTTGAGTCGTTGTTACAAATTTAAGAAAATGAAGATAATCAGAATCAGATTCGAGGTCAAGACTCTTTTTTTTTTTAGAGAACACCAGATTTTGGTGAAAAAAATCAAGAAATCCGAGATAGATCTAAGGTGAAGACCTTTCTTTTTTTGATTTTGCTAGTGAAAATCAAGACAGATCCAAGGTAAAGACCTCTTTTTTTTTTAGAGGTCACTACGTTTTCACCATGCTCAGTCAAATTTACTTGGGTCACAGTCATGTTTGCAAATCATTGTTTTTAGCAATTTTGGGTCACCGAAAAAAAAGTTTAAGAAACACTTCACTATAAGCATTGATGGGAGAATTCTTTATTTGTTTTATTACTTTTCTTAGCACTTAAGCACTGAAAGTAAAAACCATAAATAAACAAACAAAAATAACTGTGCCAACATTTGTAGTGGAAATAGGCCTTAAAACTGCCACTCTACAAAAGACTCTGGCATGGGTATGTTAAAAATTTCTTTAAATGCATGCAAAAAATCAGAATTACAAAAAGATACACAGAATAGTTGAAAAGTCAATGCAAACCATACAGTTAAAGTTGAATGAAGCATGAAATAATAGAAAGTAACAAAGAAACATTTAAAAATTAAACTAGCTTTACTAATACAATCCTAAGTGAGATTTTGGGAAACTTTTTTGCTTTATTATGCACTTAATATTAGGTTTAACTGATGATGTGGCAACTCTCAATGACATACTAAGATTTTCATCTGCCTGCCTTGATCTCTAACAACTTTTTTGTAATGCTTAATTTAGAAAAGAATTGTTTACATTAGGGATGAGCCAAAGCCAAAATTTTGTCGAAGCCAAAGCTTTGGCTTTGGAAAAGATTTGTTGTTGTCGTCATTTTGTGAGGGTCCTTGCTCCCTCTTGATAAATTCTTTTTGCAAAGTATGCAGACAGCTATGCTAACATCCACATTACTTATTTTGAAGTAATCCAGAAGGGATTTTCACCTTGCTTAGGCATTATGAATAATGATTAGCTTAATTCTCCATATAATTAATGCTGCAATCTGATACATCAATGATCAACATGATGATATTTACACACATAAAAAGATGCAATTATTTATAACAATTATATTATTATACAGTATACACTTTAGCAATATAATTATTTAGGTACTGACTAATTATAAAACAATATTATTTACAACACTCTTTTTTTGAGCACTCAGACACAAGAAAAGTTTAAATTTTATATTAAAACCACAGAAAGTTACAAATTGAAAGTTCAGACAGTGATAACATAGCACACACTACTATTCATCTGAAGGTTGGGCATTTTACTGCCATAGTCCTTACTTAATGCTAGCACAACAGAAGGAAAGATGGAACAAAGTGGGGCTAACTGTAAGTTAGTGGCATGTAATGACCTCTGAGGCTGAACATGCAGTTGGCATGCAATACTTTATGGATAGGACAAAATATTGTCTGGTATTCTCAGACGAAGACCAAATTTGTCTCAAAATCATGGTGTTCTCCAAAAAAAAAGTCTTCAATTGTAATCACTCTCAGATTTCTGACTTTTCAGCCCAAAACCATAGTGTTTTCCCAAAAAAAGTCTTCACTTTAAATCAGTGTCAGATTTCTGTCTTTTCGTCCCAAAATCATGGTGTTCTCTAAAAAAAAAGTCTTTACCTTGGATCAGCCTCAGATTTCTCTAATTACATCCCAAAACCACGGTGTTCTTTATAAAGTAAAAAAATAAAAGTCATCATGCAAAAGTTCGTTGCTCATGCAAAGCATGACTTGCAGGCCCTGACCACACACCCTGCTGTAAGTCAGTGTAAACCAGGGATTCCTCAACTTTTTGAGACGCTCCTTTCTTTCACCATGAAAATAAAACTTGCGCCCCCCTTGATAATACCAACAAAACAGAATAAGTTCATCTTTTATTTCATACATGCATGTTAACTTGTTAATTAAAAAAATAAAAAGAACTTGTTAAACAGTTTTGTAATTACAGTACTTGCTTTAACGTAGTTTGCAGCTTGTATGATTGTTGCAAACCTGCTTTTCATGGCAATAGGTAAAGTTCTAGAGCCCTGAGCATTGCAGTGAATCGCACAATAAGATCTAACTGCATTGGGGTTCCTCCTGTATCTTTGCAATGAATTCACTTCGAGATCCAAACAATGTCAGATGACCATCAGTGCAGACCCCACAATTTTTTTCCAAGTTATACTATTGTTGCAACAAACATTAAGACCACTTTATATACAAGGGGCATTGCATTAAAAAAATATGCAGAATTCTTCCATGACAAGAGTGCCAGCAAGAAAAAACGTATTTTAGCATGCTAGCCATAAAAAGCATGTTCTTTGTGATCGAATAATTGCTATCACTCATTTTGCACTTGTAAACGAAGTTGTCAAGAGCTAGTTTATTTAAGGTAGTTTTTTAACCCATGGAGTGTAAGGATTTTGAGTAAGAACCAACATCAAATTCTTGGTAAAGCTTGGTTGGAAAGGAACAGATATCATTCAAGCTCTGCAGATCGTTTATAAAAATGATGCACTGAAAGAAAATTTTGTGTACAAGTGGATTGAAAGATTTCAAAATGATATGATGAGGGTCGTGGAAGACCAACAACCTCAAAAAACAATGAAAAAATTGATTTTGTTAGGAACCTAGTCAAACAAGATGAACGATTGATGATTTATCAGATAGCTGAGACTGTGGGCATATCAGTTGGTTCAGCTCATTCAATTCTGCATGATGATTTATGCCTCAGCAAGCTTTCAGCGCAATGGGTGCCAAAAGTGTTGTGCCCAAATCAGCTCAATCTCAGAAGTGAATTGTCAACGGCGATTTTGCTGAAAATTGAAGCAGATGAAGAGTGCTTTTTTGATCAAATTATCACAGATGAAACATGGGTCTACCAGTATGATCCTGAAATAAAACAGCAGTCCAAACAGTGGCTCCCACATGGATCATCTGGCCCAATCAAATTCAAGTCTGAGAGGTCTGTCAAGAAGGTAATGGCAACTGTTTTCTGGGACTCTGAAGGAGTTATGCTGGTAGATTTTTTAGAAGGTAAAAAAACTGTTACAGGCGCCTATTACATATAAGTTTTAAGGAAATCGAGAGCAAAATTAGCTGAAAAGCATTCAGGAAAACTCCATCGTGGAATTCTTTTCCATCACGACAACGCCCCAGCACATTCTTCTCGGATCATAAGAGATGTTTTGAGAGCATTTCAGTGGGAATTGCTGCCACATCCACCTTATAGCCCAGACCTTGCCCCATCTGACTTTTTTTTATTCCCAAAACTCTTAAGAACACTTGAAAGACGTTTATTTCAATGACACTAATGAGGCAAAGCAAGCAGCAAAAACATGGCTCACAAAATGGTCAGCAGATTACTTCAAAAATGGGATAAAAGGATGGAAGCACCGCCTGGAGAAGTGCATCGACCTTGATGGAGACTACATTGAAAAGTAGATTGATTGTATCAATAAATTATAAAAAATTATAAAATTCCGCTTATTTTTTTAATGCCTCTCATAGATCTTATGCTCTATATTTGTTCTCTAAAGGTCTGCAAAACAGCATATCCTTTTCACTCAAATGAACGTAGACTAACAACTGCGACAATTAGGAAATATCATTTGTTTCATCACATTGAATTGAAAAAAAACTGGAAACTTTTTGAAAACTTGACACTCAATTTCCTTCCAGAGTTATCAATGGATGTTTTGATCATATAATCTTTGCTATCTTCTTGCTGTATGTTTTTTACGACACAAAACCAGCTGCTTTTAATGTGCACAGTTTAATCAATGTTTTACTAATTAATGTTGTGAGATTTTTTCTTTACAGCAATCATGTGAGCAATTCAATAGACACTTTTACTATTTCTGCAAATGAAGATTAGCAAAAATACTCATTTAAATTTTTTCAGACTGTCTTTCTTGTTTTGAAAAAAAGCTAAAAGCTAATCTTTCTGGCCAGGGTTTTTTTGTCTAAGATGATGCTGAAACAGCTTGGTCTCATTGCATGATTGCTGTGGTTTTTAAAGCATATCACACATTTGTTGTCGTCATCATCATTGTTTGGGATCATCTGTTTGTTCTTCTTTCATGCAATGATATTCTTGAGCCAGCGTTTGGTATCTAAGATTGACAGACCACAACGTCCTTGGTGCCTGGTGTGTAGAGCATGCAGAAATGATGTGGCCTGGTGTTTGTTTATGTACATCACACTTGCAATTACAAGAGGAGCAAAACCCTATTATACAAGAATGACCAAAAATGTCCAATGCCAGTTTGCAAGTGGTGGAATCTTACCTAAGCAGGCCCAGACTGAGAAGCCTGGAAGCAACTCTTGGGATGAAATCATAAAGTTTAGTTGGCAGCATGGTTGAGTGGTTAAGGTGCCGTGCTATGATCAACATGGAATTGGTTCAAAACCTACTCAAACCATTCTGTTGTGCCCTTGGGAAAGACACTTTACAGCACATTCCCCTGCTTGATGGTCTTGGCATGCAGTTTTAAATTAAAGTCATTCTTTATTAATTTACAAGCGGACAGCAACATCTTGGCATTTCCAAAAGCAGGTCAGGGTAATTGCTTACCCAATGTATTAGCACCTCCATTGCTTTCCTGCGAGTCAGGAGGATAAATATAGAGATAAAATAAATAAATAGGTGGGCTGTTCTAGTACTACATCTTCCATGTAAAGTCTGTCCACCAACCAACACGAATATCTAGTTTAGATGCATTATCTTATAGTTTCTGTGCAGCAGGTACAAATGGGTGTCTGCATTGTTATCTCTTGTACTGCTCATACCGGTATAATGTACCGGTATAATGGCCTGACCAAATGATTATGCAAGAGGTGCAAAATGCTGCAGTCAGCTAAGAGAAGAGTGGCTCTCAGACAATGAAGTTTAGCTGGTTGGATATGGCAAGAATGAGAAGGTTGACCATTAGAGTGGGATGCAGGCATCCAGTTACAATCATTAAGAACACTGTTAATAAGATGAGTGTGTACACTGTGACATTAAACTGATGCACATATTTCACTGCGCTGTAGATTAGACTACAGATAAAACGGCTATGCACAGTGTTTAAGCACCAGACCTCCATCTTAAACTGCTAGTCATCTTAGAAGTTTTACACGTGAACCTGGGTGGGCCCATCAGTCAAGAGCTGTCATGTCACCCGGGTGGTCAATAATCATGAGTAGTCAAAGCCAATCTTGCCAAAATGGAAAATCACCTATATCATGCATTGTGGTACCACTTGACTATTCACCATGAAATCTATAAAACCATACTTTAATAAACCACTGTCATATTTTCTCTTTTTCTATTCATTTTATATCAATGCAGTTATCGAATCAGCTTGTACCCAGTTGCTCACACCCCCCTGAAAAACCTTTCATGCCTCCCAGTTTAAGAACCTGGGGTGTAAACAAACATGTTTTCAAACAGATGAACAACACATCACATAATATCAGCTATCAGGTGTTTAAGGATCTTATAATAATGAAAAATTGCTTGCCAAAGCCAAAGCTTTGGCAAAAGTGCCAATTAATCAGCATGCTGAAGCCAAAGCTTCAGCACATCCTTAATTCACATAAGTATGTGCTTCCAAAAACTGATGACCTTCGAGAGTGTCAAACTTTCTTTTATACATAAACCTGACAGAATTTAAGCAACTACTTGTACAGATACATTGCTTTCAGCACGTCCTCATTCTGTAGCTTTATAAGTTCAAGTTAGAGCTCAGGGGATGTGAAAGTGGGTGTAACATTGAAGAGGATAGAAAAGACATTAAGCTTTGGCTGCTTGCTTTCGATATCCTGAAATCTAGGGGGTTGATATCGTCAAACTGATTCACAGATCACACAAAATTTTCTTGCAGGGTGCATGTTTGTAAGCTTTGGTCTACATAATAACATCATTAAATATATGCAAGTCAAAGCAATAAAAAAATTTCATACCACCAACCATCATAAAGACAAAGTACTAATTGTATTAACAAATTAAACATTTATGCAACATCTTAACATTTTTTTATTCTTCTATAAAAAAGAATCTGTTATTTTATTTTTTTGGTACTTTTATAAGTATAATAGTTTGGATCCAAAAATATTTTGCTAATTAATCAAAGTTGTTCTTTTCCCTTTTTCCAAACCGGCCTTGGGAGAAGCAAACTCTTAACCCCCTAATAAAGCCAACCCAAACTCCCACTTTTGGATGGCCTTTGCTGTTGAAAGGCATACTTTTACAGACTTAATTGTGTGGCATTGTGTTCATACTATTACTGCATTTAAAAAGGTGACAATGTCATGTGTTTGTGTTAAGTATAGATATCAGGTGAATGGTGATTAGTTGGTTGTGCAAGTTTTTGTAAAATTTTGCAAGAGAAATAGAGAAATTGCTTGTTAAATAATTTTGAAATTAAAGTGGACATTTTTTCCTGCTTTTCAGGCTTACTAAAGTTAAATTTAGTTAGCCTTTAAAAATCAAATCTATGAATCAGTATTTGGGAGTAGCCCTGAACTAATAAATATTTTGATATAAATGAATACTTTCTTGTTTCTAAAACACATCAGGCAACTGCACCAATTGTTCTGTTTGTTGAAAAATAAATTAATTTTGCAAAATTATTTCATTACGTGCTTAAGGCAAGAAATAAAAAATAATTAAATATTGCCTGTTGAAAAAATCATCAGTTTAATATCAACCTTTTCCTGAGGGCCATTCATTTTTCATGAATTTTCTTGCTTCTTTTCTTTGTTTATCAATAAGGTCATCCATGTTAATCCGATTCTAAAAACAGAGAAATTTTTAAAGCAATTATATTATCTTTTATAATTTTATAATATCACAAATTTTGCACTTAACTTAATAAAAAAATATTTTTAAATAACTTTATGAATCTCTGAGGATAAAATTTGAAGCATTTAAATAATTTCAGAATAAAAAAGTAAAGCCAAAATACCATGAAACATAGTGTATTAAAGTTTTAGAATTTTAATTCATTTAATCATAACTGCATCAGATTAATTAATCATAAATTTGAATATTTAATTTTGGATACTTTGTGATGTAATATGAAAAAAATGGATAAATGTCATACAGTATAATGCAAAGGTGCAGAGTTTACAGTTTTGCAGGCATGCAAAATCAACTGGGTTTTGTTGTTAACCCGTTTTTTTGATGAAACATTTCAAAACGAATCCAATTTTTTATTTTAGTGTTAATAATGTGGAACTAATTTGTGGTAGTTTCTTTTTAGTTCGAGACATCTAGAGGTAGTTTTATTTTAGCATAATAGGAATTGCATTAATCTCAAGATATATCATGACAGGTCCAAAATTTTGGAAACAAAACTTTTGAGATATCTCAGGTTAGTCCTTGAAAAGGTTAAACATGACAACATAATAGACATACAGATTAGAAAAACTTGATAAATTTGTGAGTTTATAAGAACTCATACAAATACATTATACTCGTATATACATATATATAAATATATATCTTGAGCCATTGCCGCATGATTGTATCTGGTTCTCTATCTGGTTTTACTAATGTATTATTGTGTATGTAACTTACCTTTTTGCGTCCCACGTATGTAAATACTGCACTTGTACTTTATTGTCATGTCAGTTACCTGATGAGCTCCATAAGAGCAAAACAGGGCCTTGTGGTGACTTAAACGCTTTATCATACTTGATTTACAATAGACATGGCTTTTGCATCTCGTTTGTTCTGACAGCTATGGCGGTAACTGGGCTTTGTCCAATCACTTTTGCTATGGCCATGTCTGGTTCTCTACCTGGTAACACCATCATTGTCAGGTGCATATAACTAACTTTTGCCATCCCTCGTAGTGTATTTACTGCAATATGCTGTATGTTCATATTCCTGATGAGTCCCTTAAGGACGAAACAAGGCCTTGTCGAATATTTGTATCGCATATAATACACAAAACACGTTGCTTTTGAATATCGTTGTGTTCAGACAAGTAGTAGCTCCTCCCGGCATTGTCCAATCATTTGTTCTAATATATTAATATATAGCAGGAGTGAATCAATCTTTTCCACAGAGTGCTCAATGAAAAAAATCAGAGCAATTTAATACAAAATTTATTCAATCACTGTTTAAAAACCACAACAGTCTGTTTCATCCTTAGAATCATCAGGTGGTTACTAGAAAATTAAAAATATAGTCATTAGTGGTAAAAAAATGTGTATGGAATAAATGATATGTAGTTAAATTAAGCACACAATACAAATCCTATGACGTCATACAAGAAAAAACAACTCAAAATATATTAAATGCAAGTATAGAAGTTTGCATTCATTTGAAGGTGAGGGAAGATGAGTTGGGTGTGTGGTGAAAGATATAAAATGAAAAAAAACGATCTACAAAGCAATAAAAAGTAATGAGAAAAATTGCATAAGATGAAAAAGTGGGAAAAAAATGGTGTGAACAATAGTGGAAAATATATGCGGATTTAATGACGGACAAAAAAGCACACTTGCACAAAAATAATGGCAATTTAAGCATACAAAGTCAAGCAGGTAATTTATTTAGTTTAAATTTGTTTTTGTGGTGACATTTTCCTGTAAGTTCCATTCGTGCATTTTTGTCCTGGTTTATAGGGCATAACTTGATTGATTATTTTCCAGTTAATTGTGGGATTAAGACCTGATTCTTTGGCATTCCAAAATGTTTTTGGAAAGCTCTGTGATGTTTCTTTTCCTTATATTTTTAAATGATTGTATATGATTATAATATCATGATTTGAATTCTGTTTCGCTGCAACCTACAGGGTGTCAAGAAAGTTCCCGATTGATTTTTAAATTTAATGTAATTCAAAAACTTCAATGAATTATGAGAAGTTCTGTACGTCATTTTTCCACTTAATCCTCCTTTTCAATGTTTCAGATACACTTTTCAAATTTTTTTGGCTAAAATAATAATAAAATGAGTAAAAGAGCTGCAATCATTCAACTTCATCATGCGGGACATTCAAATTCTAAAATTATGAAGTTGCTAAAAGCACCAAAATCGACTGTTCGCGATACAATCTTGCGCTTCCAAGAACTTGGAACCATGGAGGATCGGGATAGGAGTGGACGACCTCGATCTGCTCGCACTCCAGCAAAGATCAAGGCCCTCAGGGAGAGAATTCGGAGGAACCCCAAACGATCCTTCAGGAAAACGGCTAAAGACATGAATATCAGCCATGAGTCTGTCAGAACAATTGTTGAACAGGATCTCAAAATGTCCCCATACAAAATCAGGACAAGACAACTCCTAACTGACCTCCAGAAGCGAAAAAGAAAGGAGAGGGCCAAAATTCTGCTGAACCGTCTGAAGGGAGGCACGGAGAAAGGCAAAATCGTTTTTTCAGACGAAAAACTCTTCTCGGTGGAGGCAAAGTTCAACACCCAGAATGACAGGATTCTCGGAAAGTCGCCCAAGGACCTCCCTGATCATCTTCGATTCGTTTCACGCTGACAGAAACCCTTGTCTGTGATGGTATGGGGTGCGATCTCCAAATCTTGGAAATCTCCCCTCATTTTTGTTAAAGAGGGGGTCAAAGTGAATACAGATTTATATGTCAATGATATTTTAACCCCTGCCCTCACATCGATGAAGGAAAAGTTCAAAAATAAGTCCTTCACCTTCCAACAAGACGGCGCGCCTTCTCACACATCAAAGAAGACGCAGAAGTGGTGCGAAGAGCACTTTCCTTCATTCTGGACCAAAGATTTGTGGCCACCATCTTTGCCCGATCTCAATCCTATGGATTTCTGTGTGTGGGGTATTCTGGAAAAAGAAGCCTGTTCTTCACCCCATAACAATCTGGAGGATCTTCGAGCTTCCCTGAAACGAGCATGGGAGAAAATTCCTCAAGATGCCCTTTGTGCTGCTTGTCAGAATTTCCGACAGAGGCTCCAACGTGTTATTGATACAGATGGGGGTCATTTTGAATAAACCAGATTTTTTTATGTTCATGGAGCTTTGTTCTATCACCACAATAAACCTTTTGTTGATTTAACCTTCTGTCATTAGCCCTATATAATTTTGTTTAGGATCGGGAACTTTCTTGACACCCTGTAATACAAAACTTCGCTTGACTCTTGTTTTAATTACAATGAAAATTATTACAATAGCATAATAAAATGTAGTTACATAAAGATTTTTAAAAACCCAACCATGCTGATAAAGATCACTTTTTTCCTGCACTGAGACTGACTTAAGATTATTACAAGATGACAAACCTTGTTTACTAATTAAGAACTAAATGAAGAATTAAAAAAGTTACTGTATTGGTATGGGTCTTTGGACATTGCTACTATTTCCTTATCTTTGATATTTTGATTGTTTGATTTATGTTATTTATATTTTACTGTTACCAAATTAGTTTGCAGCTGCATGTTGGCAGTATCTTTAAAATGTACAGGTCAGTATGGTTGAATGGTCTCTGGTCAGCATGGTTGACAAGGTAAATTTGGAATCAGGGTTGCCATATTGGCCTTTTTAAGACCAAATCTGAAACACTTCGCCTTTTTTTTTAAGGTGTGAGGCTTCCAAATTTAACATTTGGCCTTGTTTATAAAAGAAAATTTCATTCTTAAAAGTTAGAATTTCTGTTTAAATATTTGAAGCTTTAAAGTAAAAGTGTTAGAATTTTCATCGTTGACTAAATCTTCAATCACCTTCACCTTAAATTTGGGATGTAAATAAGAGATTAAGATGCTGATAAAAAGTGATGACCTTTTTTATCCACCTTAAATTTGGGAAGTTAATAAAGAAAAACAATTGGCCTAATTTTTTTTTGTTTGACTTTTTTTACAGTCTGTTTGGTCTTTTTTGAAAAATTGGTCTTGCAACCATGCTTGGAATATTTAAATTTTGTTGAAAACAACTGTATTTGTAGGCTTAATGTAAATAAATATAAAAAACAGAAATAATAAATTTTTTCAGTTTTGACAAAACATATTAACTTAGTAAATTTTGCCAAACTCCTATCCCAGTCCCCATATATCAAAGCAATTCATCTGCCTTGCCAACCTTGTCCACACAAACATTGCCAAATGATTATGCTTTCTATTTTTATTTACATTACAAATACAGTCAGTTTAAACAAAATTTAAATATTTTATATAGCTAACCTTGCCAACTTCTCAAAATTAAATGATTACTAATGCTTTACTTAGTTAAATTACAAATACAATCGGTTTCAACAATAAATATTTTATTTGACAAACCAAGCCAACCTTACCAACCATGCCGACCAAGCCAACCTTACCAAACATTTAAAAAAAAACCTCATCTCAGTGCTTTCTTCCAGCATTCAGCTGTTTTCATCAAAAGCACTCACATTGTGCTTTCATCTGACAAATGTTTTTAATCTTGCAGAACAGACAAGTTTAAAATTCATATAACAAAATTTAGCTTGGTTCTTTAATGCAGCAGCATATAAATTGCTATGACAAATATAAACAATAATTACTTTTAATATTTTAAATTTTCAAATACTGAAAATAGCATTGGGATATCATGCTATTCTAAATACCTGATGTTTTATATTACCAGATTCATTTTGTGCTGTTCCAGAATACTGAGCACATTTAAAAAACAATAAGTTGTATTATGGTGTATAGATATAAAGCATATGCAATAAACTGTGACATCACAAACTTAGTCATAAATTCTGTAATGTAAAAGTTTTTGCATGTTGGTAAAATTGACAAAATTGTCATATTTACATGATAATGTTTTTTTTCATCTTTATATTTATCCTCCTGACTTGCAGGAAAGCATTGAAGGCACTGTATATTGCATAAGCAATTTTCCTGATCTGCTTCCAAAGATACCAAGATATTGCTGTCCAAAAGAAACTTTTTATTTGATTTTTTAGTTTTATAAAGGTATAGCTGAAACTTAGAACTACTTGTCAAAACCATTAAACAAGGAAAAGTGCTGTAAAGTGTCTTTCCCAAAAACACAACAAAATGGTGTCAGTAAGTTTTGAACAGAGACCATTTTGATCACAATGATAATGCTTTTAATCATTTGACCACACTGATTAATTGCTATACAACTATAGTACATAACCATTAACAATATAATAATTAATAATACATCAATTAGTTGTCCAGTACAATCCAGACGACCAGATTTAGGCTGTTTCTTTTGATCAATCTTCCATTTTCGTGCCTTTTCTTCATAAAGTGCTTTATCAGCAGGACTCATATTCTAAAACAAAATGTGCAAATTTAATTAAAACTATTTAATTAATATTAAAGTGATTAAACATACTTTCCATTTCTCACTAACTATAGGAACAGCTTCTGCTTTAGATGCAAAATGTTGACCTTGTTTTTTAAGTTCTTTTATGGTATCATCAAGATAAAAACTAAAGGCATTTTTAGGGTTCTTTTTTTTCTTGGTTTTTGGTTTGTTATAAATTAAATTTTGACCAGCAACACACTTATTCATGATCACTGATTTTTGATTTCACAATAAAAAAAATATTACTTTAAAACAATTAAAACACTGAAATGTTCAACTGCAATATGAAAAAAGTTATGTGCAATACAATGAAACTACAAAAGAGTTTTTATTTTGATTTTTTAATTATTAATAGACAGATATAGCTATCAAGAAAACTGCTTTTTAAGATTATAAATTTTTTTTCTCAGCAAGACAATGTTGATTGCAGCTGCATTGAAACAATACTTGCAAAATGCTTATTAATGATTTACAATTTAACAGTTACAGACTAAAGGGGTCTCTTTAAAAAGTCACTGTAAGGGATTTTTGTTTGTGAAACTAATTGTGAAACTAACCTGGAATCCCCCTTTCAGCATCAGCATGGAATAAAAAAGACACCAAGAGAAAATGGATCTCTTAAGAAGTGATAGTAATCACAGGGGCAACCAGGTTAGTTTTACAAACAAAAATTGCTTATGATGACTTCTTGAAGAGACTCGAATTAAGTCTATATCTAGTGAGTAAATTTTCATTTTTGGATCTTATTAAATTCTAGAAAAAGTTTAAATTCAATAACATTAATATTATCATCAAATCAATTCTTCAACATATTATGGCTGAGTCTCAACTAGGTCTGTAATTCCTGTCTGAATCACAATACATTTGACAAACAAAATTCTTCTTTGCTATCAATCATTATTCTATCTTTGTAATCAATTACTAGATTGTTTTTGGAACAATTGGTGATTTTTTGAAATATATTTGATTGAACTGCATTTACAATCCCCTTCGGGAGTTTTCCCATTTAAAATGGCACCACGGCGAATAGTGAACGAGACCGAATTCCTGTAATCCATATGCTTGATACTACTTTATTTGCTTCAAAATGTGTTAGCCTTCAACGACTTAGCTTATGCTGCAGGTAGAACTACTACTTCTTCTTTCGGCCTTTCCCTTCAATCAGGGGTAGCCACAGCGTATTATCTTTTTCCAAACCGTCCTGTTTTCAACGTCCGTCTCCCTCGCACCAACTTCCCCCATATCTTCTTTTACTACATCTAGAAATCTTCTTATTGGTCTCCCTCTTTTCATTATGCAATATGTGTTTTCGTTATCCCTCTTTTTGTCATGCGACACAAATATATTATAATCATGCTGCAGGTAGAACAAAAGCTTTAACTACTACTGTAATTTGTCCGAAGCGTGGTCGAGTGGTTAAAGCACCGGCCTGATGATCAACATGGTCTGGGTTCAAAACCCACTCGCGCCATTCTGTTGTGTCCTTGGTAAAGACGCTTTACGGCACTTTCCCCTGCTTGGTGGTCTTGGCAAACAGTTCTAAATTGCAGTAATATCTCTAATACAGCGGTTCCCAAACTGTGCGCCGCGAGACTTTGTCAGGGGCGCCGCGAAAGTATGCGAAAGTTGTTGTACTTACTGCTTTTCTCACAATAATTGCAGTGTGAAGGTTGTTAGCAACAACTTCCATTCAGAGAACGATTCCGATTGAGGACCGTTTTTAAACAGCCTGATTTTGGGAGGGAAATAGGGAAATCAGAGATGAAATCGAAGTGAAGACCTTTTTTTTTTTTTTTTTAAAGAACACCCTGATTTTCGGAGAAAAAAAGGTTGTTCAAAGAAGTAATGGAACTGAATACCTTTTTTTCATTACGGCGCCGCGAGTATTTTTAAGTCTTCAAAGGGCGCCGTGAAAAAAAAGTTTGGGAACCGCTGCTCTAATAAATTACTAGCGGACAGCAATATCTTGGCATATCCGGAAGCAGGTCGGGGTAATGGCTTACCCTAAGTATTAGCGCCTCCGTCGTTTTCCTGCGAGACAGGAGGATAAATATAGAGATAAAAATTTAATTCTGGCAGAAAATATCTTATTTCCTAAAAAAAGAAAAAATGTCGCGGCAACACATGACGCATTTTGACGCACGAGCCAAAAGAATCATCTAAATTATAAAGCATACAACGAAGATCTTTAGCTGAATTTGAAAAAGCTGTTTAACGCAGTCTCATCGCCATCAAAAGAATTATTTTAATTAAAATTTCTTAAAGAATTTAAATTTTTTTTTAAATAATTTAAAATAACAAGTTTATGTAAATCACGATAAACTTTTTCCACTAGCAGAAACATGTAAAATTGCTAATAAAATCAATATCCTTAGAAAAAACCTTAAACTAAACAAACTTTCGGATCGATATTCATACAATGTTATATGTCATTTTGAAGCAAATTTCATACTCATCAAAAATACGTCGTCGTTATACCGCAACATTATAATAGATTTACGAGAAAATCGTCTTGAATGATACGTTTGGTCAAGAGCCGAAATCAACAGCGATTTTGAAAAACTAAAAATAACGCCCGACTTTAACTTGTTCGATTTCAAGCTTAAATCAAACAAACTTCCGGATTGATATTCATACAATGTTATATGTCATTTTGAAGCAAATTTCATACTCATCAAAAATATGTCGTCATTATATGGCAACATTATAATAGATTACAAACATATAGTAAGAATGGTCAAGTCAATCAACAAGCAAGTGTCGACAGACCTGTTTCGTCCTTATTAGGACTCGTCAGGACACTACAGCTTGTTGCTGACCCCAGCTGAAAAAGTCGAAAACTTAAACAGCTGGCACAACTTTCTGTTTGTGGTGTGTAACAAGCTGTAGTGTCCTGACGAGTCCTAATAAGGACGAAACAGGTCTGTCGACACTTGCTTGTTGATTGACTTGACCATTCTTACTATATGTTTGTAATGGGAACTGCAGGGTTTTGCTTGTCTTAACCCGTATCCGTGTTAGCTAACTCGATGTGGTTAGCATATCGGAACCGCCGCCAGTATGCCCTTGCGGCTTAGCGGTGTCTTTTGCAGTTGCGCTGGTGGAACATTGTTTTCTTTGTATTATAATAGATTTACGAGAAAATCGTCTTGAATAACACATTTGGTAAAGAGCCAAAATCAACAGCGATTTTGAAAAACTAAAAATAGCGCCCGACTTTAACTTGTTTGATTTCAAGCTTAAATCAAACAAACTTCCGGATCGATATTCATGCAATGTTATATGTCATTTCGAAGCAAATTTCATACTCATCAAAAATATGTCGTCGTTATATGGCAACACCATAATAGATTTACGAGAAAATTGTCTTGAATGACACATTTGGTCAAAAGCCGAAATCAACAGCGATTTTGAAAAACTAAAAATGGCGCCCGACTTTAACTTGTTCAATTTCAAGCTTAAATCAAACAAACTTCCGGATCGATATTCATGCAATGTTATACTATGTCATTTTGAAGCAAATTTCATACTCATCAAAAATATGTCGTCGTTATACGGCAACACCATAATAGATTTACGAGAAAATCGTCTTGAATGATACACTTGGTCAAGAGCCGAAATCAACAGCGATTTTGAAAAACTAAAAATAGCGCCCGACTTCAACTTGTTCGATTTCAAACTTAAATCAAACAAACTTTCGGATCAATATTCATACAATGTTATATGTCATTTCGAAGCAAATTTCATACTCATCAAAAATACGTCGTCATTATATGGCAACATTATAATAAATTTACGAGAAAATTGTCTTGAATGACACACTTGGTCAAGAGCCGAATTCAACAGCGATTTTGAAAAACTAAAAATAACGCCTGATTTTAACTCGTTCGATTTCAAGCTTAAATCAAACAAACTTCCGGATCGATATTCATGCAATGTTATATGCCATTTCGAAGCAAATTTCATACTCATCAAAAATACGTCGTCGTTATATGGCAACATTATAATAGATTTACGAGAAAATTGTCTTGAATGACACACTTGGTCAAGAGCCGAAATCAACACCGATTTTGAAAAACTAAAAATAGCGCCCGACTTTAACTTGTTCGATTTTAAGCTTAAATCAAAAAACTTTCGGATCGATATTCATGCAATGTTATATGTCATTTTGAAGCAAATTTCATACTCATCAAAAATACGTCGTCGTTGTATGGCGACACCATAACAGATTTAACAAAAAACTAAAAACAGCGTTCGACTTTAACTTGTTTGATTTCAAGCTTAAATCAAACAAACTTCCGGATCGATATTCATACAATGTTATATGTCAGGGGTGGGCAAAGTTTTCAATGAAAGAGCCACGTGTGAAAATTCAAAACTGCCGGAGAGCCACAAATTCTGTTTGAGGCGTTAATGCAAATACAGTAAACAAAGCAAGTTTTAATCAAATAATAAAAACAAATACAACGTTTCACGATTTTTTATTTTTTATTTCAAATGCAACGTTACACGATTTACAATTTTTCCGAGATTTTACCAGCATTTGATGTACTGTGGGTTTCCACTTTATTAGCTAGCTTTTGAAAATCTGGCCGATATGAAGTCAAAGCAGGGTTGCCAGATACAAAATTTGAAAATAAACCAACTAAGGTGAAAAAGTTGCCAAAATTACAAAATTAAGCCAGACAAAATTTAACTTTTGTCGCTAAAAAAAGTGTTCACTAAAAAAAGGTCTTCACTTAAAATCTATCAATGATTTCTCAATTTTTGTCCCAAAATCATGGTGATCTCTAAAAAAAGAAAAAAGGTCTTCACTTAAAATTTTTCTGTGATCTTTCGATTTTTCTCCTAAAATCATGGCTAGTTTGCACTCGGCAGCCGAAAAAAAGCAAAAAAGTCAAACAAAATTTTTGATGCCAATCACACAAAAAAAATCACACCGCTTTGGCTCTGGCAATCCTGAGTCAAAGCGGTGTGAATTAATTCTCTCAAATCTTCATTTGTTTGACTTGCACGATATTATGATTTTATAAATTTCATTACAGAGAAGCAAATCTCAGAAAAGCGAGCTCTATCTTTGTTTCGTATATTCGGATGTTACCACCATGTCTCGGCAGGCGAGAAATAAATGAAAAAAAGATAGCATTCGCTTTGCTCAAATTTTTGCTGTAGTGTAAATGGTCCTTAGCAACAAACAAAGAAATGCTTTTATTTCCACGCTATAATCCTACTTGGCACCTAATTAGAAATCTTCGTTTGACTTAAATTCAATTGTGAATAACAATTGTACATTGTTCGATTTCGTTATTATTGTTTAGCTGGAAGAGCCGCAAACGAAAGGTTGGCGAGCCGCGATTTGCCCACCGTTGTTATATGTCATTTTGAAGCAAATTTCATACGCATCAAAAATCCGTCGTCATTATACGGCAACACCCAAATAGATTTACGAAAAAATTGTTAATATCAGAGGTGGGCACGGTACTTCTTAAAAGTACCGCGGTACCGGTACTCAGTACTTTGCTGAAATTGTACCGCGGTACCGGTACGGTACTAAAAAAGTATCGCGGTACCGGTACTCGCTACTTTTGAACAATACGAATTAATGGTAATAACTAAAACTTTTCATACATTGGATTTCATTTGACATTTAAAAATTGTATTTAACAAACCGAAAACAATATCGTACGTATCCAACTGTTCACTTTCAAAAATCAATTATGCTTTGGATGTAAAAAACATGCGTGAATATGTTTTTAACTTGATTTTTTGAATAAAATATATGCCTTGGATATATGAAAAGCCTAATGAATACGTTGTCATCTGCTTTGTTTTTTATATTAAAAAAAGTTTATCAAAAATCGTACTAATTTCCATATAACCTATTACAGTGGTTTGGGCAAAGTTATTCTCAAACTTTTTGGGTCACAAACCTCTATATGCAAATCTTTATTTATCATAAACGGCAAATCTTATGCAACATCAATTTTCTGCCCAACCAACTAGGAAAGATAAAACAAACCCAAAAATAAGTAACACAAAATCCGTTAAAAAATAAATGCTTATAAACAGGCATACCATATTTCCGTAGGGGCAAACCGGGACGCTCGTTTATAGACAAAAATTCGTCCCTAAAAAAAAGTGTTCTCTAAAAAAAAGGTCTTCACTTTGAATCTGTCTCAGATTTCATGGTATGGATTACTTTACCAGGTATATATGTTGACAAATTTTGTCATATCGTCGCAAACCCCTTGTGCCTTCATCACGGACCTTATTTTGGGAAACTCTGGTTTTGGTAATTTAGTAAAATTACTCAACCTTCGCTGGCCGTTAATTGTTATGGTAATTTTTTATATTTTTGCTTGTAAAGCAACAAAATTAAAATTTTATCAAGTCCCTTTCGCATTGGTATGAATATGAAATCTGGTGTTTAGTGGATTTTTGATTTTATGCAAAATATTTCCATTTTTATAATTAGACAACTAGAATCTTTCTTATCCCTATGGCAACCAATTAATGATATTGCACTCAAGCGTAACACAATATGTATGCTATTCGAATGTCTTTTGACTTTGTTTACGTAAATGTTCGATACAGTTCTCAGCATAATTCAAAAGTAGGGCGGAAGTCCTTTGATAATTTTCGATCACCTCAAGCAAACTGCGACAAATATTTCTTAAAACTTCACTTTTTAAATGAATCTATATCAGCGATTCTTAACCTGGGGTAAATTTACCCCTGGGGGTAAATTTCTTTGTTATGGGGGGTAAATGAGCTTCCTATACAAAAACAAGACAAGTTTGGAACTTAGAAATCTGTCGCTGCCCAATGACTGTATTAGAAAGTTATTAAAAAATTAAAATCGATTTCGATCACAAGATCATCATCACTTAACCATTCTATCAATTCTGTGGAAAATATAAATATAAAAACAACAAATTTGGATAAAAATGAGCCTAATAATTACACTGCAGTGAAAAAACTATTTTGAAAGCTTTACAAATTTAAACTAAAATACTATTAACTACAACAAGAAACGTATAACTGGCATCACACTGTGATACAAGCCAAAACCAAAGTGATGTCAACCATCTTTTCAACACGTTACCGCATAACGTCAGTAACTGTTGGTCACTACTCTAGTAAATTGAGAAAGATATGTTTAATTGTATGAGTTCAAACAGCGCAAACATAATATATATATATATATATATATATTAACATAAATATATCTTTCTCAATTTACTAGAGTAGTGACCAACAGTTACTGACGTTATGCGGTAACGTGTTGAAAAGATGGTTGACATCACTTTGGTTTTGGCTTGTATCACAGTGTGATGCCAGTTATACGTTTCTTGTTGTAGTTAATAGTATTTTAGTTTAAATTTGTAAAGCTTTCAAAATAGTTTTTTCACTGCAGTGTAATTATTAAGCTCATTTTTATCCAAATTTGTTGTTTTTATATTTATATTTTCCACAGAATTGATAGAATGGTTAAGTGATGATGATCTTGTGATCGAAATCGATTTTAATTTTTTAATAACTTTCTAATACAGTCATTGGGCAGCGACAGATTTCTAAGTTCCAAACTTGTCTTGTTTTTGTGCAGGGATAGACAGTGACTAGAAATTGTCGTTTTTGCTTTCAATACAAAGGGTTAGATTCTTTTCTATATCAAATGAAATTTTAACTGAAACGAGCAACCTATACGTAGTTCTAAATTTGATTGTGGCAACACATAGCCTTAGTTTCAAGCATGGTTTCAGCCTAGAAAAGTTGACGGGACAAAAAAATTGGGGCAGCTGTAGGTATTGATAGCCTAGTATCTGTGATGTACTGCTTAAACATAATAAAGATAATGGCAACACTTCAGTGCGCATTCCATAATGCGAGATAACAATGATCTTTACCGCATAACAATAACATACTAGATACCGTAACGTGCTAGTAATTAGAACATTGATTTAATCAAAATAATAACGAGTGTGTCAGACGGTGATTAATGAAAGTCGAATTAATTGTTAGCGTGCTCTCGAAGACTTCTGTGAATGTTTGAATTATGCTGTTTATAATAAATGCAATAAATAAAGACTTCATTAACGAAATAAGAACATAACAGTATCCTTCCTGGTTTAGAGTAATTGCTAATGCGAATTCGAAGCTAGCCTATTATTTGGATTTTGTCATAAATTTAGTCATAAATATAGCATGTCACAAAAAAAAGAGAAAGTATCAGGACAATTATTTGAATTTTGGATTTACATATCTTATTCAGGATGGTCTTCAAATTCCTCAGTGTGTCCTGTGCATGAAAACATTTTCAAACAGTACCATGAAACCTGCTCCGCTAAAACAACACCTAGCAAATGCTCATCCAAGTATGATAAGCAAAAACCGGTCCTTTTTTGAGTTAAAACTGTCCAATCTGAAAAGACAAAAGCTGGACAGAACTGGAATGTTTTGGCAGACTAACAATGCTTCTGTACATGCATCATTTGCCATTGCTTTGCATGTGGCAAAAGCTAAAAAAGCACATACAATCGGTGAAATCCTTCTAAAACCTTGCATATTGGAAAGTGTGAAGCTGATGCTTGGAGAAAAAGCATCTCAAACAATGAAATAAACCTCACTGTCCAATGACACTATAAAATCCCGAATTCATGACATGTCTGAAAATATTAAGAGCAAGGTGATATCAAAAATTAATTTCTCTCCTGTTTTTGCTCTTCAGCTGGATGGAACTACCGATGTTTCCAATCTCTCACAGCTACTTGTGTATATCAGATATGTTGCAGATGACAGGATTAGTGAAGAATTTCTCTTCTGCCAACCTTTGGAAATAACATCAAAGGAAGCCGATGTTTTTCAATTGTTGATGGACTTTTTTGATAAAACCGAATTGAGTTGGAGTAAGCTTGTTGGGGTTTGCACTGATGGTACTCCAGCCATTGCAAACTCTGGATTGGTTTCCCTGATAAAGCAGAAAAATCCAACAATTCAAGGAACGCATTGCATGATTCACAAAGCGGCGCTCGTTTCCAAAACCATTCCGAAGAGACTTCACGAGCATTTGTCTGTTGTGATTAAAGTCGTTAATTATGTGAAAAGTTCAGCGCTCAACACTCGACTCTTCAGCAAGCTTTGCAAAGATATGGATGCCAATCATACCGCACTTTTATATTACACTCAAGTTCGTTGGCTCTCAAAAGGGAACATGCTCTCTCGTATTTTCGAACTAAGAGAAGAAGTCAAGTCGTTTTTGGTTGCAAAACAAAAAAATGATTTATTGTTAACATTTGGTGGCGTCGAATTTTCTACGTACTTAGCTTATCTTGCTGACATATTCGAAACATTAAATCAACTAAACAAGAAACTGCAAGGTCCAGGAAGTAATATAAACGTGCACACTGATGCCATCAATGCATTTGTGGCAAAGCTCAAGCTTTGGACCCAACGAGCAAATAATGATAATTTTGCATCATTTCACCGCTTGACTGAGATAACTGGGGATGATTTTGAACAAAATTTAAAGGAGGACATCATCAGTCATTTACAAAACCTGCAAAATGAGTTTGAACAATATTTTCCCGCGATAAATACTTCTAGCATTTTGATGAAAGTAGCTAGAAATCCTTTTGTATGTAAAGTGGAAGATGTTCCTGAAGCAATTCAAGAAGAATTTATAGAATTAACAAACGATTCTTTTGCAAAAGATGAATTTCATACTTGCAACCTAGAGGAGTTTTGGGTTAAAATCCAACGTTGCTATCCACGGCTAGGTATTCATGCTCTGAATATTTTGGCTCCGTTTTCTTCAACTTACCTGTGCGAGTGCGGCTTCTCTGCGTTGCTTACTATCAAATCTAAAGCACGAAACCGACTTGACGTTGAATCTGACATTCGTTGCGCATTATCTACAACTTCACCAGACATTGAAAAGCTCGTTGCCAAAAAACAAGGGCAGCCGTCACATTAAATAAGTATAATTGAAGTAATTTGCTAATTTCGTTTTTTAGTAAATGAGCATTATTAAGTATATTGAGGGTAAATTTAGTAAGCACTTTTGTTAAAAGGGTAAATACGTAAAAAAAGGTTAAGAACCACTGATCTATATAGTTCGATCTTTTGGTCATTTTCATTAAACGTCAGTGCAACAAAGAAAAGTAGGCTATTCTATTTAAAGTTATTTCAAACATAAACTTACAAGGAGAAAAACGAACGCATACCTATCTAGATATTGTACTGTACAGAAAGTAACATATAAAAATAAAATAGCTATTCACGCCAAGTCATTTATGCTAAATTTTAATACCGGTGCGTAGTGTTGTAAAATATTTTCCACTGCCTGTTCTTGTCGCAAACAAAAATATAAGAAAAAAGCTGGAGCAGGGATCTTTTAACTCTGCTACATTTGATGTGTCATCTGCTTGAATAAAAACAAGTCAAATAACCTCTGTTGGTGCGTTTTTCTTTAAGTTCAATATTAACACTGAAAAATGATTGTGTCATTTTTTTGTGGTAATTAGAATTTTATTGGTTGATTTTATTTCAGTAACCTCTTTTTATTCTGTTAAAATTGGTCAAAAAAATGGAGTTTGAATAAAGTTTCAAGAAAAACACAGAGTCGAATGACATAGACTGACGCTGGCGTATAAAAAAATGATACAATTAATTATATAATGTAAAAAACTTCAAGCGCATAAGCAATTAAGGCTTCGTAACTTGTTTTGTTCTCCGGTACCGGTGGTGAGGGTAAAACTTTGATTACGAACAAGTTCAATAATCAATGAGATTCAATAAACCATGTGCTAGTACAAAAGAAATCGTAATAGCTTGCAGGTGAGGCCGCGGTGCCATATAGCATCGTAGACTGCTGTGAGATTGACGAACACAGCGCCGGCTTTCTTTTTGGCCGAAAAGTTATCCTCAATTTCTTGCCTTAGAAGAGTGATTTGATCTACGGTCGACCTTCCGTGCCGAAACTCAGCTTACTCTCTAGTTAAGAGTAGGTCAATAATTAGTTCGACGCGGGCATAGATAAGTCTCTCCAAGATCTTGAAGGGGACACAAAGCAAAGAGATCCACGAGGCATGTTCTTAGTTTATACACTTGCAAAAATTGACAGAAAAATATTTTATAAAATTAGGCCATGAACCAAACCCGAATCGAAAATCCGTGTTAACCGCTAACGATTTTTTCCGAAGCCGAACCGGCGCTGAGCCAGAACTGAACCCTTAACACATTGACTGCCACGCATATTTTGAAAAATTTACCCCAGGGGCCAAAGTTTTAAAATTGGTAGTTGAGTTCAGTATTAGCTTGAAATCATGTTTTGAGGTACTTGGGGTTTATTTGAAGCGTTTTTGTGGTATTATTTTGTTTTTTCTTTGTCAGTCAAATATAACTGACGTGGCCACCCGCGTAATTTTTCGTCAGTCATTTGTGACTGATATGGCACAGCGTGATTGTTACTATACAGCCAGATACGTACAATCACTCATACGGTTTATCGATTTAGCAACTAAAGTATTAGCAATATAAAGCAAAGCTTTTTGTTTTCATTTTAGTTTGGTAAAAAGCAGGCATGTTTGGTGAATATGATCAGTTGACCATAGTTACGTCATAGTAGCTGATTTTGAATAATTAAATTTATGCGGCCATAGACATTATGAAGTCACCTAGGATTTATTAGTTTATGACAGTTTAGTATCAACAAAGTTGCTTTTCCTATTTTCCAAATGATATGGCTTATGTTCATGTTATGATAATACAGATTTGACTAAAGAATAAAGACAGCGTCAGCGACAGCAATAAAGGAAAATCTGGGATTGACAAGTCTGACCAAATGGCTTCCTATGCAACGTCTCTGCGAAAAGGAGTGAAATGGTACCGCAAATTAGGGATTGAACTTATTTTAGGAATCTCTGTAGTGAACGCATGGATTCTGTATGAAAAAGCATCACAAAAAAAACATAAAATTCGCAATTTCAAAGAAGAATTGGCTGGCGCTATGTTGAAGCTAAGTAACAACAATAGAGAGCAGCAAAGATCTTCTATGAGATTGGATGCAGTACACCACCTCGTGAAACGAGTCAACTCTACTGGAAAACCAATGCGACGATACTGCAATTCTTGCTACAAAAGAGTCAAAGAAGAAAGTGGTCGCGAAATGGCTCGAAAAACTGCCAAACAAACAAACACTTACTGTGACCAATGCATTGGTCAACCACATCTGTGTCTTTCTTGCTTTAATGCTTTGCATTAAAAACGGCTTTTTTTTGCTTTGTGCTATACTCAACATACTTTGAACAATTGAATATGTAAATATCTTTTCGTTTTATGTATTTACATGCAATCAAAAAAAAAAACGAAAATATTTGTCTAAACAACAAAATAAAACTTCTTTAAAAAAAAGTGCACAAAAGTTTTATTTTTGCATATTTTTTAGAACCAAGCATATCAGAACGTTCGCAAGAGGCCACGCTTTTAGATATCCATTGAAATCGCACGTAGCGTCAAGCAGTAGCAACTGACATGGTTAAGAATGAAATGTCTTGCGTCAGGCATAAATGACTGACGTGGCCACAACAGTAACATCAGTGTCAAGCAAATTTAACTGACGTGGCAGTCAATGTGTTAAAATAAAATTGGCTGAACCCGTACCTGAACATTATTTTAAACGGTTCGACGTAATGGTAACAATACAACTTGACAAATATTTGAACAGCCCTTGATTAAACAAACATGGAAATCGATTTTTTAAAAAGGCGACAAGGCAAGTCTGCGGTACACGGCAATGAATTGTTTAGTAGTTGATATGGAAAAATCTCGTTTGAAATTGGTGGAAAATCCATATTGCTACGTGAGTTCATCAGGTAATGATAGAGTTATTGACGAGAAGATTGATGAACTTCTTCTTCGAGTGAAGAGAATTGAATCTACTCTTTTTGATATAAACAACAAACCAATCCCCCCACCAAAGCCTTTTAAAATACATGGTAAGTTAAATTATTAATTTTTTAAACACACAAAAAATAATCGAAATAATTTTTGAAACTAATTTAAGATATACTGAATAATAAATTATAAAATATTTGCCCATTATGTCAATCGAAACGCGCCGTGCCTTATTCGACTATTCGAAGAGCTTTTCTTGAAAAAACAAGT
Organism: Diplosoma virens; assembly: GCA_963680785.1. Lineage (NCBI taxonomy): Eukaryota > Metazoa > Chordata > Ascidiacea > Aplousobranchia > Didemnidae > Diplosoma > Diplosoma virens. The sequence goes on from OY796895.1 coordinate 37,875,614, forward strand.
TTAAAGTAATTAAGTTTCTTTTATAGTAATTACTGTAATTGCATTAAATCCAAAATGTTACAAGATAAGAATGATAAATTGTGAGACTGACATCCCTAAAACTCTATTGACACAAATAGTTTTAACTGATTGATACAAGATCTCTAAATTGGTTGTAACACGTGAACTCTTGGGTTAATTTTATAAAACTCTGTGGACCAAAACCGAATTTTTACACAAGTCTCAAATCTTATTAGAAAGGCTTAATATTTTTTTTAAAAGCCAAATCAAGATCAAAAAAATTTCATCAAACGAAATTCCGTAAGCTATAATTTAGTTTTAACGAGTGACGGACTATAGCGAACTTTATTTGATATTCAAGTATGATTAAAGTGACGACCTTTTTTTCTTCACTACACTTCTGAAAAATGTTTTATGCATCAACATCTGGTTAAGATTTTTTTGGGTAACAAGCAGTAATGAAGGTCTCGAGACCGATTTTTTGTGGTCTCGGTTTCGATCTTGTGCTGGTGGTTTCGGTCTTGGTCTCGGTTTCATTTTTTTAAATAGATCTCAAGACAGGACATTTTTTGGTATTTTTTTGATATAAATGTGACGGATTTTACAATTTTCTTAAAAACAACGCTCATTTGATCAGCATTGCCCGAATTTTAAGTGGTAAAATGTTTAAACTCAAACTTCTTTATTCTGCAGTTTTGCAACTTTCTTAATGCATCGAATACAATAGTATAATTTTGATCTATGCCAATTATGGCCTGTGAATGCCCAAATTATGGCCCGCGACACAATTAATAAAATTTTTATTTCGATCTTTTTGATTTGATATAGCCGGAGCGCAGTTATGTAAGATGATAATTTTTAAATCTCTAACAGTTAGGATTACATCACGGGTGCCCAAACTTTTACACGTTGGGAGCCCATTTTTTTGCAAGTATCTTCTGGGCCGCAATCAGTACAGAATTACAGTGATAAAGCTTTTTTGGTCTTTACTTTAATTTTGATGATTATTTCTGATTATGGTCCATGCCAACTCGGATCGAACTCTTTCCCGAAAAAAAAGTCGTTACTATGACCCTACGTATTTTTTTCCTAAATAAAGCAAACAAGTTCATGTTGAAATGAAATTTATATGCAATAGTTTGAATACTACATCTATATGGAACATTCTCACTAACCCTATTTATGAAAGTGAAGAGGTGTTCTTTGAGTCAAAAAATTTGCCCATTCCGAAAGTTTGTTTATTTTTTTATCTTCAACTCTATATTCAATCTCCTGACTTGCAGAAAAGCGACAGAGGCGCTATGCTTAGGGCAAGCAATTGCCACAACGTGCTTCCGGAGACGCCAAGATATTGCTGCCCGGTTGAAATTTTTTATCTTTTTTTTTTTTTATTATGTAGAAATATGACTAAAATTTACAACTGGTTGCCCGGGCCGCCGAGCTGAGAAAAGGGCTGCACATATCTTTCCGAAGGAAAAAAGTGGCGGAGTAGGTTTTGAACCCCAGCCTCTTTCGATCACAATGAACACGTTCTAAACGATCGACAATGCTGCCCAGGACCTGTTTCACAATTAATTAAAAAGTTGTGATGGTTGTGATCAATGAATCCATAGGCGTATGCGCGAAAGAGGGAAGGTAGGGGGCTAAAAAACTTCCATGAAGAATGATGGTTAAATTAAGGTTCATAGTATCACTAAAACAGCTTAAAAATTGTTAAAATTAAGTGAAGATTTTTTTAATTAAAAGAAGATTAGGCCTTGAAAAAAGTGTAGAGCAAAAAAAGTCTTCACTTTTATTTTACATTCGGCGACAGCGTAGTTGAGTTGGTTGAGTGCTTAAGATCGCCGTAATCGATGGCAAACATAATCGACGTCATTGCTGTTTAAAGCCTACTCGCGCCATTCTGTGGTGTTCTTGGGTCAAACACTTTATGGTACTTTTCCCTGCTTGGTGGTTTTAATAAGCTGTCCTAAATTTCAATCATACCTTTAAATCTTCTTCTTCTTTCGGCCTTTCCCTTCAATCAGGGGTAGCCACAGCGTATTATCTGCCTCCAAACCGTTCTGTCTTCAACGTCCGTCTCCTTCGCAACAACTTCCGCATATTTTCTTTCACTAGATTTAAAAATCTTTTCTTTGATCTCCCTCTTTTCCTCTTTCCCGGTAACTTCATTTCTATCATCTTTCTTCCAACATACTCTTTGTCATATTCTTCCAATGACATGTCCATACCTTTAAATATAAACTAAAAAAGACAAAATATAAAATTTCTACAGGACAGCAATATCTTTGCGTCTTCAGAAGCAGCTCCATGTAATAGCTTGACAGGTATGTATAGCGGCTCTGACAATTTCTTGTAAGTCAGGGAGTCAGGAGGATAAAAATAAAGTTAAAATAATTAATATTGAAAATGCATAAATAAATTTAATTATTTTTCTAATGAATCTTTAAATGTAGCTCTCTTGTTTTGTTGCACTAGACCTTTCTTTTGTAAAAGATATTACGGATTATAATGATCAATGTCTTCGCCTCTCAACCGCCCCAATAACAAATTTCTACAAACGCCGTTGTATGAATCTAATTGCTTGATATATAATACGAAATTGCTAATATGACAAGGTAGAAAAGGACAACGTCTTAAAAACTGTCCCGAATAACCTACCCAAAGATAGACAAAAAAAAAAACGGGGTAATACCATAAAAAAAAAACAACGATTCGTTCAACAGTTTTTACTCGTTTGCTAATTCGTCATTGTTTCTAATCTTTTTAAAGTGATTAACTAGACGAATTCTTTTCTATGTAAGCCAAAAATAGCCAACAAACCCGACAATTACAATACGCCAACGCAGATAACCGAGTTAGACAAATACTTGAATGAAGTTTTTAGTATTCTCATGATGACCGTGCCTTCAGCATTTTTGAGTTTTGGAAAAAGTTTTTAATGAATTTTCATTAAAAATTTTTTAATAGTTTTTTCAACGTTGTTAACCAGCGTGCCTTATGTGTTTCGACTTTCTTTTGAAGTGGGTTCTTTAATGATGCAACCACAAAGAACTCTTTCCACATGTTAGAGATCCTTGTTTGTTTGAAATTTAATTTCAGATTATTCTTTAAAAAAATTTACTGTTTTTGGAATAATTGAAAATGGACAATATTTTTGTGAAATTTTTCGGTCTTGGTCTTGCTCTCGATTGTTTCTTGTCTTTATCTTAAACCTTAAATCTCAAAATTTTCCGGTCTCAATCTCGTTCTTGTCTCGGAAAAATAATCGGGTCTCGGTCTCAACATTTGTGGCCTCAACTACGTCACTAGTAATAAATTTTTGAATAAATTGGAATGTAGATAATAAATGATTGTTTTATAGAAAGTTTTTGTAGACCCCTTGATAAATCTCTATGGACCTTTTAAAGTTCATGGATCCCCAGTTTAAAAGCTATAATTTAGTCGAAATAACATTTTTCAATTTTTCGGTAAGCTCATTCTGGGATTAAAATTGGTTTTAAGCCTATTTCGTATAAAGCAAGAAACAATCAGGATTTTTAAACAGTTGAGGCTAAATACTGTATGGATGTGCGATATAGGCTACATTAGAAAAAAAGTAAAACCTTTAGACCTTTAGAAATAAAACATTTACAAATTTTGATGACCACCCACCAATTCGATTAAATCTATGAAGCTTTTGCTTAATAAAGACTCCACATTCAGCTAAAAACAAGTTAAAAAGTAAATTTAGTTACAGTTATCAAAACGCCATGAATCAGCAAAAGCTTGCAGCAGCGGTTTGTGGCGTGTTCGAGCAAGACAGGTGAAAGGTTTTTCCATGCAGGCGCAAAGTCAGTTTCCTAAGACCTTCACACAAATGTATTTAAAAGTAATAAACAAATTACTTTCACTTGCTTGTTTACTTCCGCAACCGTTCCATTTTCTCATAAATTTGCAGACTTGTTTGTCTACTCAATAAAAAATTTCTCTGAAAAAAATGACGTCACTGTTTCTGTTGCTATCAAGCAGAAATTGTTTGTACTAGACCAGTGATTCTCAACTTTTTTTTTGTTGCGGCACACATAGAAAAAGATAAGTTTAAAAATTATTTATTTACCTATAACACACTGCGTAAAATAATTTTAAATTGCAAAATGAAATAATATGCAGGGGTGGATATTCAAATTTAGGGGCCCGAGGCAAGGATTTTTAAAAATTGATGTCCTCAAAAAAAAAGTGCTTTGATCTTGACTTTCACTTTTTTCCCAAAACTCATGGTGCTCTCTAAAAAAAAAAAGTTTTCGTTTCAATTTGATCTCTGATTTTCCTATTTTGGTCCCAAAATCAAGGTGTTCTCTAAAAAAAAAGGTCTTCTCCTAGAATCGATCTTTACATTTCCCACTTTTCGTCCCGACTTGATCGTTGAAAACAGAGAGAGACACAGACAGACAAATTGAAAGATATAAGAGACACAGAAACTCGCTAGATCTTTCTCTCTCTCTCTAATCCTATTTGACAACCGACCGTGAGGGTATGGAGTCAGCTAAACTTCTCTCGCACAGAAGAGGTTACCCGACACAGTTTATATCAATATTGTAATTTAATAATGTTATCGTAACTGCTCCGGCCGTTTTAGACTAATACTTCACAGTTTGAAACAAGTACAATATAAGATTAAAATATAAAGTTAATTTAGCAAATAGAACATCGGTTAATTATTTTCCAAATTAATAGATTAGAATTGATAGATAAAGAACACAAGCATATCTTAGCTAGCACCTCGCCATGTGCCTAATTTAGACAAAGAAGAATTACGCCACTGTGTTGCCAAATAAAATCGGTGACAATTAGAAGTTTAAGGGCGAGATAACACGTATATCGACAACAATCATAACCTCTAAAAAAGTTGAGCCATGGCCTACTTAAAACACGGCCTTATATGTCACATTTTGCGATCGATTTCTAAGAGGCCTAAAATAAAAATGCTGTGCTGCAGCAAAATACACTCAATATCATTTGCTCTGGCTAGTGCCCTAACAGTGTCATGTTTATCAAATTCTAGTTTGAACAAAGACAGACAGAATAAGTAATTTAAATATGTAACTTATACCAGAGAAATCGTTCTATTAAGTAACTTAGTGTTGATCATTATATTGTAGAGTATTATGACATCACAATACTCGTATGCTATAACCTTGCCTCGTGTGCTGTTACAGTTCAGTCGCTGATTGTTATTCTAATAAAAGGCAGTTGTTTAAGCTTGAAGTTTAGCAGTTATAGTTAGAAGAACGTTACAATATTTTACTAACGCACTTAGTGTAAATATCTTTCTGCATAGTAGGCTGTGCATTCTTTGTTTTTGGTTTTGAGTGCTGTGGGCTAGTGCGTTACAGTATGAGTAGTAGGTGGGTTCAAATAAATTTAGTTTGCTATTCTGTATGAACGTTAGCCAAATATAGTAAGTTTTAAACATTAAATTTGTAATTAAAGGCAATAGTTATATTTTCCATTGTCTTACTTAAAAAAAAACACTATGAGTAACTTACTAACTTACTTACAACACTTTTTTAATGAGATATATTAACTGTAGGAGCTTTAAAAAAAAGTAGCGCGAGCAGCGTAAAAAAACGTACCATTATTACATTTGAAGAAGTTCGTTAGTGTAAAGTTTGTTCTTGACTGATGGCAGGTTATCATCAATAGGTTAGATCTAAAATTGTTTCGAAATTTCTTCTTTGCAGTACGTGTTTTTCTTTGTTGACGCCATAAGTTTTAAAGATGTATGAAGTGTTTATAATTTGTTATTAGAGCAATCATGGTTAACAAATGTGTGATTTTCGGCTGTAAATCTGGATATAAAAGTAATGCAACTTCTGTTCCGTCTTTTCACTTTCCCCTTCAAAAAGTTGATTTGCTGGAAAAATGGACTAAATTCGTCAATCGTTTGGATTGGTCACCCACAAGTAATTCAGTAATATGTGCAAATCATTTTGATCAAAAATTTATTTTAAATGGGAAAAGAAAAAAGTTAAATTGGAAATTAAACCCAGTACCAAACATTTACCCTGAAAGTTTACTTTCAAAACCATCTTTCTTGCCTACGCTTACAGGTTTCAGAAAGTCTCCTAAACCTCGTATTTACCAACCAGACCAGTTGGACAGTTTTGTGGAAAAAGATAAAATACACAACATTGAAGATATAACAGAGAAACATTGTCCTTTTGGTTACACCTGGCATAAAACAAAAGACTTTATATTGCTTTATGTTTTGTTATTTGATGATTGCAGTGGCTTTCCCACTATTTGTGAAGCCGTAAAAATTGACAATAGTTTGCATGTTGAACTTCAATATTGTAACAACCCAGTTCCTCTCCCAGATTGGTTTTCGCAAGGAAGAAATTCAAAATTAATCAGATTTTCTATGTTGGAAAATTTACCAATTTATTTGAAAAGCTTTGCTGATGACCATTCCTTATTGTCTGAATTACAAAAACGAAAACATTACAAGCCCAAAGGACAACCTCCGTATTCGTCAAAAATGATACGTTTGGCTTTGCTTTTGCGATACACATCTTTACAGGCATACAAACTGCTGCTCGAAGAGTTTTGCTTTCCTTCATTATCGCTTTTAGCAAAATTAAAGTCAGGAAATTTGGATACCATTAAAGCTGCGGAACTATTGAGGCAGAAAAAAATATTATCGAACAACGTCGTGCTTATCACCGATGAAATGTATTTGAAAAAAAAAGTACAATATTCTGCTGGGAAGTATGTTGGTGCAGATTCCGATGGCAATATGTACAAAGGTGTTGTTGTTTTCATGCTCCAAGGGTTAAGACAGTCTGTACCCGTTGTGGTAAAAGCTTGTCCTGAAACTGAGATCAGTGGACGGTGGCTTGCAGAAAAACTCTCAGAATGTGTCACCGATTTGTGTAAGAGTGGTTTTCAAGTACGTGGCATTGTGAGTGACAATCATGCGGCCAATGTTTCAGCTTTTAATATTTTATTACAGGAATATGCACACAAAGATTCAAGGTTTATTGTGCATCCACAAAGTTCATGCAAAACATATTTGTTTTACGACAATGTCCATCTGGCAAAAAACATAAGAAACAATTTGCTAAATAGTCAAAAATTTGTTTTTCCAGCATTTTACTTTTCCATCAAGAATATAGTTGTGGCATCATCACAAGCGGGATACATATCATGGAGAGACTTTAAAGATGTTCATGAAGAAGATGCAAAACTAAAAGCCAATTTACGTAAAGCACCAAAACTTACATATGAAGTTTTACACCCGGGCCATAATAAGCAAAATGTCAATTTAGCTTTAGCAATTTTCCATGACACAACAATAGCAGCAATTAAAAGTTATTTTCCCTCTCGACAAGATGTCGCTGGATTTTTGTCGGCAATTAACGTGTGGTGGAAAATAGTAAATAGCAAGCAGGAGTTTTATCCCGATGATATTGCTAATGCCATTACATTAGGTGATGGAAAGATAGATTTTTTGCGAGCTTTTGCTGAATGGCTGGAAAATTGGTTGAAAAATGGGAGTGCTTCTTTTCGATTTTCTAAGCAAACAATGCAAGCATTGCTATGGACTCTTCGTTCACAAGCAGATCTTTTAGACGAACTACTCATCGATGACCACAAGTACATCCTAACTGCTCGCCTGCAAAGCGATCCTATTGAGCGCAGGTTTTTCCAATACAGACAACTAAACGGTGGACATTTTCTTATGAGTTTGAGAGAGGTGGAAACCAGTGAAAAGATTTTGTTATGCCAAACCCTACTAAAAGAAAACATTAACTTTTGGGAAGAGGAGCTGGCAGTCACAAACACAACCCAGGAAATTGAAAAATTTAAAGAAGCTCTTGATTCTATGAGTGTCTTAATTCAAGAAGCAACCTTGACAGCAGAAACCGAGGAAGTGGTACAAGTAGTGTCTGGCTACATTGCCAAACAACTAACAGAAAAGACTAAATGTTGCCAATGTATCAACTCACTATGTGGCAGTGAAGTTGAAAAGAATTCGTACTTTGAACTTTTATCGCGTGGGGGACTCAAAGTACCATCTTCAGTTCTCAAAGATTATGTTGCTTTTGGTTTTGCCACTCTAGACCTCACAGACGCTTTGCTGCAGCAGTACTGTTGTGATTACATCCGTACAGGTGCTCAAACTGTTTTAAATACCTACTGCACCAATGTTTTATTTACGTGTGCCGACCACATTGTTTGGGGCCAAAAGTAGGCGAATAAGATCATGACAAATATTTTCTACAATAATAAACAAAAAATTGAAAATAGCAAGATTAGAAAAGATGTCGTAAGTACTTTTAAGAAGCGACAACGGTCAAAGTGTTGAATTATTTGTCAATTTCTGCATTGACCGTAGTTTAAAACCTTGATATGCAACTGTTTAGAAAGCTCAATTGAGTTAAGAGATACATTGTTTTGCAGCAATTTATTACATTACGTTGTACATATTGCAAAAACTTAAAATATATAGCATAGCTTGCATTAGAATGTGCTTTAAAACGTAACCCTTCGAGATTTTTAACAAATAATTCATATTGACTTTTCAATATTTTCAATTTTGTTTAAGTAATATTTATTGTAATATTACAATTGTGATCATTATTTCATAAAAAAGATGTTTATGTGTCAAAATTCTCTAACTCTAATGATATTGAGTGTATTTTGCTGCAGCACAGCATTTTCATTTTAGGCCTCTTAGAAATCGATCGCAAAATGTGACATATAAGGCCGTGTTTTAAGTAGGCCATGGTTGAGCTTGACGTTTTTTGATAATTTCATTTATGTTTTGTTGTAAAAATGACAATGCTACTCTCATATCGTCCTCATATTTTTTTAAATCCTATTATATCTAAAATTCAGCGGCACCCTTTTAGAAGTGCGCGGCACAGTGGTTGAGAATCGATTCAAAACGCCGGGAGGAGCGGATCTTCCCAATTAGCTTCATATTTTGACATAATAAAGTCGTTGATATATTACTGTAATACGAAAATGCATTTGTTAGATTCAAAAATGGAAGAAAGATTTGTCCCCCCTACCCCACCTCGGAAAGATTCTTCCGCCACCAGCCGACATACTGACAAAGTTTTTCGAAAGGCCGACTGTGAATTCCTGCAGGCCCAGCTACTCGGTGTCCGCTCCTATCTCGACAACATGATCGATGACGAGTTTGATGATAAACGCGAACAAATGATGGCGTTGCAGTCAGTTATAAACGCGTTAGCATTTATTGAATTGAAGCCTTGACAGCCCTTAATTTGGCCAGTTGCTTTTTTGTATTTTTTTGCTTGTTTCGTAACAGAAAAATATCAGTTAATTAATGTAGCAATACGAAAAGTAAGTTCAATTCGTGTTTCTGGTGGGAAAAAAATTTTGAACGATTTGCAAACGGCTGCACAGATGCTGAATCCACATTAGCGACACATGATAGTTTTTGAACGTTTTAAGCGCAGTGTTTCACTCTTTTAAAAAATATTAAACCAATTTGCAATTAAAGCGTAAATAATAATATAAAAATATTCTCGATCCATTGAATATATTGCAGGCCAAAAGTGATTTTGGTTATATCCATTAAAGCAGTGGCAGAGTTAGGAGTGATTCCCTTTACTTATCTTTTTATAGTAAATTTATAGGTTTATTTTAAAAAACTATTCTTAACAAAAAATCTCAGCTAAATATCACTCAGCTCTATAAGGTTTCGTTTACTCAACATCTTCAGATAACTATAAATAAAAAAGAAACAGATGATGATCGAACGTAAAAAATTTTATTTGTTATAAAAGAATAAAATCTGTCCTTCATCAGCTGTTTGATCAGCTGATAAAATTGTATACTATACAACATATCAAATCTATGACGTCTTATGATTCACAATGATAATGGAACGTAACAATTATCGTAAAGTAGCAATAACTTCTACAACTTCTAAAAATAAGGCAAAGTTCCTATCAATACAAGTTCTGAAACTAATTGTTACGATTGAAACGTCACAAAGCGCCATTTGTTTCTATTAGTTGGTAAATCTGGTATTGAGAAGCATTGCGTAAAGCAATGCTTCATGTGTATTTTGTTTTGTTTTTTTATACGAAAAAGTTAATTTTGAGTTTGTATTCTATAAAAATACAACTGTAAATAATGACTGTTTTAAAGTGAATAAAAAAAAAATACTGTTTTAAGGTCGTGAAAATCACAGTATACGCTTGAAATACGGAAAAAAACCGTGAACGTTTGGTCTTTCGAAACTATTTTGTTCTACTAAAATAAAAATTGTTTGACATTTAACCTTAATTTTAGTATCTAATATTCTCGTTTAATTATGGCTAACCCAATTAAACAATTTTATTAACGCGTAACGAGTAAAACTTAGATGACAATATTCGACTTGTTTAAAATGAGATTCTCGAAAACTTTTAAAAAATCAAAACAGCGATGGCAGAGTACAGCGACGGTCCTGAGCATCTTCGTAGGCAAGTTCAATCGCCTATGAATTGGTCTTTTTTTGTCTATATGCAAATGGATCGCACATCGATCTACATCGAATTGTGAGTACGGCCCACAACACAAACCAGAGGCCACGTTTTATCAACGTGACCCCATACATCAAGCACCACATGGAACACAAGTTCTGAAAATTTTGGATGACGAAACCCAACGCTGGCTCAACACTGTTGCTTCCTGCATCTAACCCGGGCAGTATAACATCATGTGGTGATAAAAAAAATAAACAGAAAGCTATATATAATTTATTGAAATTTTGGAATTCCATATTAAATAAACTTTTCGAACAGCATTTTTTTAGGACAAACAAATCACGTATGACTACAGCCGTACCTGCCGGGGGGTAGGGACTACAGAAATTCTCAAAAATTTGGGCAATCTCAAAATTTTTCGGACCGCGACGGGCAAAACCAGAAGCGAGCAGCGATTGGGAAGCGATAGAAAAAATTTAGGTAAAATCGGATATTTTAGGGTAGCGACAAGAAATTGTGTGGGCAAGATTTAAGGTAAAGACCTCGTTTTAGAGATTACTATGTTTTTGGGACGAAAATCGAGAAATCCGAGACAAATTCAAAGTAAAGATCTTTGTTTTTTTTGTTTGTTTTTTTTTGTCTTCATCTCATATTTTAGACAAATTTTTTCTCACGTTCGTAAAATCTAGAAAATCATAATTCGGGAAAACATCACAAAATTTGGGCAAAACTGTATTGCCCACCCAAATCTTTTCGGCTGCTGGTACGTCTATGCGAATAAGCATAATTAAATTAATTTATACTTTATTTGCTTTGACTTAATTTTCAATACTAAAACAAATAAAAACACTGAGTTATTGATAAGATTGGGTTATTGAAAAACGAATAAAGACGTCTGTGTACGATTTTTTTAAGAATTTTTGAAAAATTGGATAGCAAGCTAATTGGTCGATAGTTTGCTGCATTTTTTGTGTTTCCTTTTTTAAAAATAGGAATTACTTTTGCATGTTTAAAAAATGTAATAAACTTGCCTTGGGACAGGGAAAGATTAAAAACATAACTCAGTGCTGACAATGCATTAATAGGTAAGTATTTTAGTAGTATAGAAGGTATACCATCCCAACCAGCACTGAATTTTGAAGGAGTTTCAGATATAAGTCGAGATAATTCAAAAGTAGTTGTTGGATAGAAAAACATTGATGTAGGGTTCGATGTACCAAGAAAATTATGATGACTAACAGTTGTTTGTGGAAGATTTTTTAGTGGTAATTGAGGTGTGTTAGTGAAGCAGTCATTGAAAATGCTAGCGATTTCAACAGGATCAGTAATTGATTTGGCATTTGTATTTAGTTTTAGTTTTTTAGGTCTTTGCTGTTTGTTTTTGCCAATTAAGTAGTTAATGCATTGCCAGCTTTTTTTGATATTGTTTTTGAACTTTGTAAATTTTTGTTTAAAATATTATTTTTTCTTGTAATTGATTGTGTTAAAGTATAGATTTCTTAACTTTTGATATTGCTTTTAGGTTTGGACTGCCTGTCGTTATGTATTGTTTGTATAATCTGTCTTTTTTATGTAGTAACTTTGCAAGTTCTTTGTCATACCATTTACAACTGTTTGGTCTGTTTTTGGAGTATTTTAAAGTGAAACAATTTTTTTTTTGAACTGAAACTTTATCGTTCATTAAATTGTGGAATTGCGCATAGGATTGATCAGGATCTGATTCTTGAAAGACTGTTGTAAAATCAACTTGTTCGACGGATCTTTGAAATTGAAGAAGATATTGTGGACTGAAGCATTGCATGACATTTTTTTGAAAAGGGGATAATTCTCCGATAATAGATGTTTGAAAAACGGGTAAATGGTCCGCTACCGGGTAAACAATAATGCCACTGGAAATTTTTGTGTTGTTGAAATTAGTCTAAATGTGGTCTATAGTTGAACTACTTTTTTCAGTAATTCTTGTTGGTTTGTTAATTAAAGGATAATAGTTAAAGCTGAACATGGTTTCTACAAAAGCATCTGTGTGATGATCTAAAGAATCTAGTAAATTAAAGTTAAAATCTCCTGAAACGATACATTTGTTTTTTGTTTTTATTTGTTTATCACCAGTTTGGTTTTGGACAAGGGCACTCCACCTCACATGTTATTACATTATTAACTGATAAACTTATGCGGAAGAAATCCTCCGGTTTGAACGAGTTGTTTTTTGGTCTTTAACGCCACCTTACGATCAGCCAACTTTCTTAGTTTGGTCTTGTGCTGTCATAGCTTTTGTTTGTAATGCCGCGATAAATTAACGTTTCCTTGGAGAATATCATGAGCATAGTCGCAAAGACAGCATATTAACTCTGGTGAAGCTTTGTCTAGAATACGCTTTCGTGAGGGTGCGGAAGCGTTTTGAAGCAACTGCAGCGTGGGTCCGTTTTTTCGCAAGCGATTCATTGGTATACGTAATAAATGTCATCTGGAAAAATCCCTGTATGCAATCTATCTCTATCGTGCATTTCACAGCGCAAGTCGATCAACAAATAACCTCTTTGCAAAGAAACCGCGTCTTTATAAGCGTCCAACGCGCTTTTATAGGTTTTCGGATAGACTTGTCGCATAAAATGTGCGATTTGGTTGGTGTCTCTACAGTTTTTAAAAAAAACAATCATTTGAGAGTTTAAACTTATCTCGTGCAAACCCTTGTGAAACAAATTCTGCATGGTCATGAGCACGCTGAATCTATAATGATGCGAGTAGACGCTATAGATTTTAGCCAAGAATTCCGCATTGGCAAACATTAAGTCGTTGAGTCTGACAAACGTGTTTTGATATTCTTTTAATTCTTCTACGTTTGGAACGCCTTGCCTAAAGTCGATTTTATTGGTGTACTGATTGAATAGTTTTTGCCAAACCTCGTAGTGGTATATCACGCGTTCTATTTCTGCAAAAAAGTTTTTTAAACTGTCTACAAATCGTAGTACCCAAAAGGTTTTACCAATGCCCGACAGTCCAGCTACAATAAAACTGCTCGGATTTTCAAACTGCAACAACATTACGATAGCAAATGAGCTTACAAGTGCAGAACATGTAATTATATTGTCACATATTACAATATAAAAATGTTACTGTGACGTTATTTGATAAACTACGTCATAAACGTTCTTATGTACAAACTATTATTATAAATGAATAAGATTCAGTCGTATGTGTGAATAAAAGAGCTAACTTCAGATACTATAGTGAAACTTTCAAGAAGTTTATATCATTTTCTTAAAAAAAGTAAAAAAACATTCTGTAGAAAAAATACAATTCAGATTATAAAAGTCACATTCAGCATTATTATAATCTCAAGCAAAAAAAATTCAGTTACATCTATTAGTATAACCTCGGGCGAAAACAGCAATTATTGAGATTCAACTATGTACATTAACCAAAGACGAGCGGTTTACAATAAAAACAGCAGAGAAAAAAAGATGATAAAATGTATAAATAATTTACCAAAAATTTAAATTTCTAAAAGTTTCATGTTCAACTATCATGTAAAAGTAAACTTCAGATACTATATAGTGAAACTTGTAACAAGTTTATAAAAGATATCAATTTCTTAAAAAGTTTTCTAAGGCGAAAAACAATCTGAGGCAACTTTCAATAAAATTGTATTCACCGTTATCGTCTCAAGCAAAAAGCTTAAAATTGTATTCGGTTTAATCTCTGTAATAGCCTCAAGCGAAAACAGAAAAGCACTTACACAGATATATAATTGCATTTGTGCATTAAGCAAAGACGAGCGTAAAAAGATAGTTAAAATTATAAAACAGCAGTTTGTTGAGAAAAAGGTATAATTTAAATTTCTAAGGGTTTTGTGTGGAACCGTCATCCAAAACAATTCGTTTTGGGTAAAAGCTATTAAGACCTTTTTTACATTGCGCATATGAAAAAATTCTGTTTTGGTAACTGCAAAAACCATGATTTGTAATGGTAAGAGGTTGGTTGCTTTGTAAAACATTACGATATTCCTCGAAAGTCAATGGGTTTTGGTGAATACAGACTCCTTTACTAACTTGCTTATTTTTATCCCCGAGACAGAAATATGTTTTGGACGTTAATGAGATTTGTTTGTTTCCGGAATACTCTACTTTCATTAAACCTAATGTTTTTTGTGTAAATTTATTATATTTTTGACAACATTCCTGTTTTCCCAATCTTTACCAGTGGTTCTTTGTTAAATGTAAGATTCTTTATGGTGCAGACATGCCTCAGCAGGTAACCAGCAAAGTCTTGCTCGAAAATACTCTTCTTTTACATCTTCCGAGACGCAATCGTCTAGAGAGCGACAACTGATGGCGAAATACATGGAATCAGTGTCGCTTTCTAGAAGCTCAAAACAACGTTCAGGTACGTACTTCTTCAAAAAGCAATAAAAAAATTTCAATATATGTAGTTTGGAATTCAAATATGCGCTTAATCCAATTTGTATCGGTAAATCATGACATATGTTACGTTTTAAACTTTTCACTTCATTCAAATCGGAAATGATTTCGTCTAGATGAACAAAATGAGGATCTTTGATAGTTTTATTAATAGTGTCTTTCGAGTGGTACGTTATATTTCGATGTTTTTCCTTATTTAATAGACTTGCTGAGTACAAAGAATTTCTCGTTAGTTTGTTTGTTAATGCGATGACCGTTTTTGATTTGTCCAGATCGGCTTCTCTTCGAGAGTTGACGATTTCGTTGGCCAGCGTTTCGAAACACTTTTCAGGTGAAATTGAATAAATTCGTAAATTCTGGTAATTTTAAGTCCTAGATTCAAATAAAATTCAGCCATTTCCGTGTTGATTAAAATTTCTTTTCCAAAGTAGCTATTGATTAAATACTTTTTTGGTTTTTTAATAAATCATGTTGTTCTGCAACTTTCTGCATGTAGACACCGATATCCTCTCTTGATATGTTTATGTTCTTGATAATTGGGGGGAAAACTCTACAAAAATGTTTCAAATCTTCTGGAGTGTGAATATCAACAATTAGAAAACCAAATAGTTCTTTATTTTTTATTCCTTTTACAATTTTTTCAAATGATAGTTGATGTTTCGGTTGCACACATTTTAAAGTTTTTAAAAAAAGAAACAATTTCTGATTGCTTTTTCATTCTCAACCATTTACACTCTCTGATGGACACTACACAAAACCCTTCTGCTGTAAGGGCTCGTTTCTTCTCCTGAGTTGCTTCTCCAATTTGGCTAAAAGGTATATTTTTGATTGAGTGTGTTTCCTGAAGGCTACCATCTGCATTATGATTTACATTGCATGCCTCACAACCGTGCCAAAAACACCCCTCGAATTCATCTACTGTATTGGTTTCTTCACAGAAACCATCTACTTTAAAACTGTACTTTGAAACGAAATGTTCACCCATGTTGCATCTGCTTTGAATAAAGTTTCTTTCTTTTTCTTGCATGAAGCACAACCACTGATAGGATATCAAGCCGTATCTAGAGCAGGAGTACGGTTTGTAATTTTCTGATTCTTTGTATCTGCAAAAATATCCTGTAGGGTTGTTTTGAGCAATGGCGTGAAGGTAAAGTGAATTGGCGTCCAGACCTAGAATTTTTTCTGTTCTTTCCAGGTTCGAAATTTTGTGGTTTCTTATTTGAGTTTCTCCTGCTGCAGCATATCAACAAAAAACAATACTAAGCCCTTCGGTAAGTTGATTTCGTAACATTTTAAACAAATCCGCGTGTCTTTTCGGGAACAAACAAAAAAAACTGTTTTTTTCAATTTTTTGCATCATTCTTAGTTTCGCAATTCCACTGACTGAAAAAGAACGTTTAAAAATATCTAAATTTTGCTGTTTGTAGGGGATTAGCAGATTTCCAACAGCTTGAATAAAAGGCACACAATCCAAAAGGTTATAATATATTAACATTTTGCGCAAACTCTTCCAGCCTTTCTCCAACCATATTTTTTGAACTAGAGTGTATTCTTCTGTTGAAATATTCGATTTTGTCGGAGACGAATAAAAAGCTTGATGATCTGGTAAACCACTTTCTAGTTTTTCTAACCCGTCTACAAACACGTATGAAAAATGGAATTCTTCCAATTCGCTCCCTTATGCAATCAAAAACTTTCTGTATGAAAAACCAGGTGCAAGAAAATGTTTAATGTCAAGAAAACGCAATGTGGATATTTTTATGCCAAGATAGGTGTTGGCCTTTTTAATTATAAAATCGATTTTGTTCAGTAGATGTTCAATCAATACAGGTTTTACCAAGTTTAGATCGTACGAAGAAGAATTAAAACCAAGGACTATCAACTCGCGGCAGCAGGAATCGAACTCTTTCATTAAATTTTCTTTTCTTACGTTTTCACTGCTTTTCAGAGCTTCAAAAGCAGGTTTAAATTTTTCCTTGACAAGACGGTAAGCGGATAGAGACATATCTTCTAAACAATCTATTAAATTTTGAATTAATTCTTTTTCATTTCCAGACGTTATGAAACATTTTCCTTCTTCAAATCCAGAAACATTGGAAGCAATTCCAACACTCATCGGAACGTGACAAGCTTCAAACGACAACTTGGGTCCATTTTCAGGCAACTGATCACGATACAAGTATGCTTCAAAGTCGTAACATGTATGATATGGGTAAAAACGATCTTGTTTGGGAACCTGTATTCCAATTTGTTCCAGCTTTTCAAACATTGTATAAGAATTATGGTAAACACCTCCGGGAAAGCTATCGTGAACTGTGGTCAAAAATGTTTTGGTATGACGGTAGTAATGATTATTACGATACCACAACTTATCACAATGCATACACTGATAAACATGACAATACTTTTTAAAATCTACAATTAAGCTCAAGTGGTTTTTAAATACGTTTACTGTCATTGTTTCGTTATACAATTCGCGGCTACGTTGAATTACTTTTGCTTTGTTATTTTCTAATTCATAGGCAACAATATTAATCTTATAAAAATTTTCAAGTTCAACAAAATCGAATAAACTTACACCGTAAAATTCACTTACGTCAAAATGGGTACAGTATTCAAAAAACAATTGCTTTGCAGCTCGATTACAGCGATGACGGTCAGCACCACGAAACACGGCCAGACATCGGAAAAAACAAAGGTTGTCTTCTGCTGATACGTTTGCCAGTCCGTGGTTGTTCATGATGAAATCCGGTAAAGGGATGGGAGCTCCTAATGGCGCGTCTTGCAAATGATTGATGTAAAAGGTAAGGTTTGAAATTTGAATTACTTTCCATTTTGTGTCGGGTCTTGTTATATTCTCTATAAAACTTTCTTTTACAATAGAATTTAAAAAATCAAGTAATTCTTGCCTATTATTTATAAGTAAAGCAGTTTCCAACATTAAATGGTTATTGTAGGAAGCGTGAAAGTAACGAAGCTCATTGATTTCAATGTTTCTTAAAACATAAGCCAGACTGTAGTTGATTTTAAAGCGATTTTTCTGTTCCTTCATGATTGATTCTGTAATATTTTGAACCATTTCTTTCAAATCCTTGTTGTAATAAAAATTAAAGACATTTTGCATTTTGTTTTACCTGCTGAAAGTGCGAATGCTGGATCAGTATTTCTTCATAAATTCTTTTATATCGTCATCTGTTTCGTCCATTTGCTCGTCCTCAACAATATCATGTTTCGATTTTTTGGCTGCAGGGCATGTTGCTGCTTCAATATTACTATGACGTTTTATTTTTAAAGATTTCTTTTTATTTGACGCTTCGGAACTACAACGTGTTGTCTTGGAGTTTTCTTCCTAATGGGACATTGGTTTGTTTGCGGACACTGCTTCTTTACCCGACAGGTTAGTGCAATTAGCAGATACTACTTTTCTATCTGATAGGTTACCGCAGTTATGATCATTTAATTCCTTAATAGTTTCAAAATTTTTAGAGCATTGTTCACATACACAACACGTTTTTTTATGTCTTCTCATATTGTCTGCTCTTGTAAATTTCTTTTCACATTTTGAACAGCTTATCTCATACGTTCTGGCATGAATAGATAATTGATGTCGTCGTAAATAATCTTTTTGTTTGAATGATTTTTTGCATAACATACAATCATAACTTTCGTTGTTATGCACTGATGCAATATGTCTCATCAAAGTGCGTTTTTCAGTAAATACTTTAGAGCATATATCACATGTGAACAATATTGTGAATGATCAAAAGCTTCAGCAACCGCGCTTATATACCCTCTTCCATTTCTAGTAAATGAAAGATTACTGTTTAAGCAAAATCTCTATTTAATATCGATAATTTGACCGGAGGGAAGATCTTGTCAAAGTTTCGTGGGAAACCAATTAAAAATTTTTTGGATGACTAGCTCTCTAATACTATTTCACAAACGATTTAATGTATTTATAAGGATGATTTTGAATTTGGTTCGAATTCGTTATAATAATTAAAATAATTTGTTAGAAAGCTATTTGTTTTTAGTGACATTTCTTTCCGGATCATTGTTTATACTTGTGAACTTGATTAGAAAATGCTTTTAAAATAATGGATTATAGATTTATAAGATTTTGAACTCGTTTGACTTTTGATAAGTAACACCTTTGCTAGAAGGTTAACTGTTTTTGTAGTGACGTGTCTTTCTAAATCTTTGTTTATACTTGTGAACTTGATAAAAGTCATTAGAAAGTCGTTTTAAAATAACGGATTATAGTTTTACAAGACTTTGAACTCGTTTGACTTTCAATAAGTAACACCTTCGTTAGAAGGTTAAGTGTTGTTAGTGACGTGTCTTTCCAGATCCTTGTTTATACTTGTGAACTTGATAAAAATTATTAGAAAGTCGTTTTAAAATAATAGATTATACTTTTACAAGACTTTGAACTCGTTTGACTTTCAATAAGTAACACTTTTGTTAGAAGGTTAATTGTTTTTTTAGTTGCCTGTCTTTCCAGATCCTTGTTTATACTTGTAAACTTGATAAAAATTATTAGAAAGTCGTTTTAAAATAACAGAATATAGTTTAACAAGACTTTGAACTCGTTTGACTTTCGATAAGTAACAGCTTTGTTAGAAAGTTATTTGTTGTTAGTGACGTGATCCTTGTTTATATTTGTTTGATAAAAATTCACTGGTTAAAATTTTAATTATTTTTAGAGATAGGTCTTTCAGGATAATTGCTTATGAACTTGTTAAAAAATCATTGTTTAGAAAGCTAATTCCGTTTTAAAAATATATGCTTCTACTTATTTTTACAAGACTTTGTTTGTCTTTGTTACAAACCTAATTGTTTTTTTTTCTAACACAAGGTCATTCTTTGTTTTTAAACTTTTTACAAGGATCTAAATTAGTTACAAATTTGTTAGAAAGTTTACTGTTGTTTTTTAACAACGTGTCTTTGAACATAATTACATCTTTTATAAGACTTTGAGAAAAGTATCTGTTAGAAAGCTGTTTTTTACTGTAGTAATAACATACAGTTAAATAATCCCTTACCAGGTTGAGTATAAGGTTAAACGTCATATTAGTATGTTCTTGGTCTATTTCTTTGACTGCTTTTCCAATATATTATCTAATATACTTCCATCAAAAATTAATTGACCAAGAATCCATTAGTTTGATTTTAGGTTTCATTAAACAATAATAAAACATTTGATTCCTTACATTCATGGATGGAACCTGTTTCTAGATGAAATCAGGTAATCAAACTTGATTACCTAATTTCATCTAGATCTTTAATCACCGCTAGCTGATGCTAAGGAGTTATTTAAAAATAACTTTAATCTTTATCAAATATATTGATTACAGTCTTCCACTGGATTTAACCTCTTTGAATTTAACCTTCTTCGATTTAACCTCTTTTCATTTAACCTCCTTGGATTTAGCCTTTTTGGATTTAACCTCTTTGGATTTACCCTTTTGGATTTCGCTGGATCTGCTAGATGGAGCACCACCGCTTCATCGGAGGTGCGACCTCCTCAGACCTCCTCTGCGACACCGCCTCAGCACCGCCGATATTGCGATCAAATGAACCATTGTAGACTACTAATGATTTTTAAATATGAAAACAAACAACTTCCACAAGCATTTAATAACTTTTTCATACAAAAATCTTTAAAAATGAAAACCAGAAGCAACAGCCAAATAATATCAAATTGCTTCAGAACTAAAGTAAGTCAGCAATCTTTGAAATTTGTTGGACCTAAACTCTGGAACAAAATACTTTCAGAGATCAGGCACAGCCATTCAAGCAACACCTTGAGAAAAAAACTCACTCAACACTTGGCATATTTTCCAAATTCCTTGTTAAATTAATGCAAATAGCTTAGTATCAGTACCAAACCTACTCTACAATAGAATAACCTTTAATCTAGACTACAATTACTAGTAATCTGCTTGATCAGAACGAATATTATTATTGTTATTTTTTTTTTTTCGGCCGTTGAGCTTTGTCTGGCCTTGTCTTTGTTATTTTTCAGAACACGGGACTTCTATTTGGAGAAACTGCTTTTTATAGAGAAGACTAGATTGTGTGGCTACTATCTCAACAGAAATGTTCAAACAATTCTTTTGTGTGTATGTATTTTTATTTTTCTTTCATTCCATGTTTGCATAAAATGGTCCTTTTTGACCCGTGACAGGATTTCTTTCGGTGGGTTTGTTTGCCTGTTTGACCCTTTTTGGTCACAGGCTTGTTGTGCTTCCCACCATATTTTTGCCACCAACGCAACAATGCCTCAAATACATGGTACGTCTTGCGTTGTCGCGCTTTTCTTTTTTATCTCTTATTTTGTTTTTCCCTGTCTTATAATTCCTTATCTGCTTTTCTATGTAAGGTGTTGCAACCATGCATCATTCTTCTAACTACTATATCAAACATTACTGTTTGCATGCTATAACGTTTAACGTTTTGTTGCTTCTTCCTTTTTCTTCTTCTGCTATAGTCCCATATGTTTGTTTATTTCTTTCCGTTTTTATTGTGGCGGCGCAGAAATAAAAGATACTGATACTGATAGCGCTCAAAACAATTTGTGTGCGACATAATCATTTTCACCAAGATATAAAGTTTACAACAAAATATTTAAAAAGTTTTTTATTGGTACAAAACTTTAAAATAGCTTTTAACAGCATGCTTCATTTAAAGCTCTTTTGTTGAATAAGTAACCTTAAAAAAGGCTGTTTTGAAAACTCGAACGTTTTCGTCTAGTTCTCTTCAGGAGGTTTCGCTAGAATGAATTGCAGAACTGAACGTAGTATTTCAAAAGTTTTAAGACTGATCCTGATTGGCTAAAAATTAAGGTTAGTAACAGTTATCATAATAATTAAAAGTATTTAATAAATAAAACCACGTTTCGTCAGCCTAAGAAATTTTTTTGGCAAAAAAAAAGGAACAAAATTATGCAAGTTTTGTGCTAAAATTTGGAACTAAAAAGAAAATTTTTTTACAATTATACTAACAATTTTATGTTTGTAAACAAATTCTTTCTGTCTACACAAATTAGGTTTTCGAAGAGTGATAAAAATTGATTCCAAGACTGATAAATGGAAATCGGATCGTGCTTTAGAGAGAATAAAAAATTGATTGTCCTTATACTGAGAGAATTTAGAGAAATTTAGAATAAAATTTAGAGAGAATAAAAAATTGATTCTATTTGAATAAGTTTCAGAAAATGAGTTTGTAGTTGTATTGATTTGGGCTAGCTACAATTAGTTTATAACTTTATTTAATATTTTTAAATTTTACTTATATTGTGATTGTGATGGCGGATAACCTACAGATGATGCTGAAGTCTGTTCAGCAAGAATTAAAATCCATTAAAGAAGCTCAAACCAGGTATGAGAAGGAATATACACAAAAACCTTCTGCTGTTGCTGCTGCTGCTGCTGCTGCTGCTGCTTCTTCTGTTTCAGGCTCAGTAGTAAATCAAGAAGGACAACTGAAAAGTATTCGAAAGGCCATCGAGAACATGGATAATATACTTAGAAAGCTAGAAGAAGATGTTTGGAAAAACTGCAGACGCATCGATGACCTTGAGCAGTACAGCCGTAGGAATTGTCTTATTCTTCATGGATGTAAAATTTCAGCTCAGAAAAGTTATTCAGAATTTGAGTCTTATGTTATTCATAAGCTTAATTCTAAACTTGATATTTCACCTGCAATAACAACACATGACATTGACACATGTCATGTTCTTCCTTCCAGGAAGAAGAGTTCGAATACACCAATCATCATCAAGTTTGTACGAAGATCTGTTCGGAATGCCATATATGCAATGAAGAAAAAACTTAAGGCAAAGAAAAATGATGATGAAAAACTATCCATAACTGAATCTTTAACAAGACGTCGACTGCAACTGCTAAGCAAACCTTTGGCCTAGGTTCTGCTTGGACACTTAATGGTAATGTATATTGTATGCACAAAAATAAAAGGTACATAATTGATGATTTTAATGATATTGATAAATTAGTCACATAATTTTATATATAGATTAGTTTAGTTATTTTATAGTTTATTTATTTATTTATTTATTAGTTATTTATTTAATTATTTATTATTATTCATTTATTTATTTATATATTATTGAGTTTATTTAGTTATTTATTAGTTCATATATGTATATTATAGATTAGTTTAAAAATCATATCATTATTTAAATATATTTTTTTATTAATTTATTTAGTTGTAAATGTAATAGAATTCTAGCTCTGCTTATAACTTGCTAATTCTGTTTAATATTCTTATTCTGTTTTTTATATATGCTAACTAAATAAAACCATAATTCTATTCATAGATATTCAATCAATTTAATCTCTGTACATATTTTAAGCCCTAACATTAGTGAACAAGGATAAAGTCAAACAACTGCTTAAATTGTCATTTCTGTTCGAAACACATAAGAAAAAATCATAGACAAATACAATGTTCAAATTGTTTTAATTCATTTCATAAATCATTCACTGTTAAAATTGATAAGTCAACAAAAACTCTTAACAGTTCATATAATGACCGGAAATGTAGAAATTGCATAAATCCTTTCTTTCCATTTAATAACATCTCTGATGAAGAATTCATTAATCTCTTTCAGTCTGAAAAAATAAATAGGCCTACATATCATTCTTTGATAAATTGCGATGCTAACTCTATGCAAGCTAAAGTAATGCCAGAAATTAATAATTTGGATATTCCTAGTATATATTATGATTCAATCTTGAATGATGAACAATATATTCCTAGTGATAAAATACCCAAACTTCTATCAAATCAAAATAATAAAACCTCTTTCACTGCACTTAGCCTAAATGTGCGATCACTAAATAATGTTCATAATTTCTTAAAACTGGAAAGCTTTCTGCAATCAATTAATGTGCAACCAAGTATTTTAGCAATAACAGAAACATGGCTTAAAGAAAATCAAACCGGTCCACATACTAACCTCTATAATTATACATTTGTTTCAAAGTCAAGGTCTCAAAGTAGAGGAGGAGGTGTTGGTTTATATGTTAATTGTTCACTTAACTTTACAATGAGATCAGATTTAACCATAATGCATGAAAAAGTTTTGAATCATTATTTATTGAAATTGAATCCAATAACTCAACAATGATTTGTGGTGTAATATATAGACCACCATCTAAAAATTCTAAAAGTCATGCATTATTTCTTGAGCACCTCATTAATATTCTCAATTCAATTAAAAATAAACCCTGCTTCCTATTCGGTGATTTCAATTATAATTTACTGAATTGTGATGATCCACACATAGCTAACTATGCAGATATGCTCTTTGAAAACTGCTTTATACCACTTATTAAAAAACCAACTAGGTTCAATGCAAATAGTTGATCATTGATTGATCACATCTGGACCAATGTCAGTTTGGACAAATCTATTTGTGCAGCAATTATAACTCATCCCCTTTCGGATCATCTTCCATTATTCCTGAGTTATGCAAACAGCATTGATCCTCAATCTGAACCTAAGATGCAAAGATTCTTTTCAAATGCCAAAATAACTCTTTTCAACAATGAACTTCAAAAAGTCAATATTGACCCAGTATTAAAAGAAACAGATCCAGATACAAGCTTCAAGGTACTTTTGAAAAATTATATGAATCTGTTTAACAAATACTTTCCCAAACAGGTTATCAAAGACTGTAGAAAGAATCATAACTGGTTTGATGATGAGCTCAAAAAATTATTGTCCAACAAAGAAGCATTATTTAAGAAATACATGCAAATAAAATCCCCTGAAACAAAAAGACAGTTTACAAAAGCTCGCAATCTTTATTTTAGAAAGATTCAACAAAAAAAAACAAGAACACATTAAAAATAAACTGGAATCTAATAAAAACGACATAAAAGCTACCTGGAGGACTTTCAATAGCCTTTTGGGGAAGAAAAATATACCTGAGTGTAAATCTCTTTACACAAATACCAACAAAATAACTGATCCACAGCAACTAGCTAACCTATTCAATGACCATTTTTCATCTATAGCATATAAATATACTAGTACACTCCCTAAGTATGAAAATAATTACTCTAAATACCTTGGAAACAAAATTCAAGAAACTATGTATGTTTGGCCTACTTGCCCTATGGAAGTAAAAAATATACTTATAAACAGCAAACCAAAACTAAGTGCAGGTTTTGATGAAATCCCACTTAAATTACTGAAATCTTCTCCTGATAATATTATCATGGCACTTTCACATATATTCAACCTTTCTCTTTCTACTGGTAAAGTAATTAGTGATTTCAAAATTGCCAAGATCATACCCTTGTATAAAAAGGGTGATGCTAGTGACATAAATAACTATAGGCCTATCAGCCTACTTTCAAATATTTCCAAAATTTTAGAAAAAATAATGTACCGCAGAGTAATTAGCTTTTTAAACAGACATAAGTTTTTTTTCGAAAATCAATTTGGTTTCAAAAAAAAATGTTCTACTTCCCAAGCTATTTCGCTTCTCATAAATAGCATCACCAATTCATTCAACAAAAACGAAAAAAGCCTTGCTATTTTCCTGGATTTATCAAAAGCATTTGATACAATTAGCATTGAAATACTACTAAAAAAACTCGACCACTATGGAATAAGAGGACTAGCATATATCTGGTTCAAGAACTATTTACTCAACAGAAAACAACAAGTTGTGTGTTCTGGTGTTTTATCATCCACAATCAATTCATCAACCATGGGTTTTCCGCAAGGGTCTATTTTAGGCCCACTCCTGTTTCTTATATATGTGAATGATTTTAACAATTGCTTAACTAAAAGCAAAGCCGTTATGTTTGCTGACGATACAACTGTTTGGATTAGCCATAAAAATACGTCAACTCTATTCCAATTCATGCAATCAGAGATGGAATTAATTGATCGGTGGCTGGTTTCTAACAAATTGTCAATAAATATTGAAAAAACTAAATTTATGCTTTTTAGTACTCCAAACTCAAATGTTGGAGATAAACATTCTTTATCAATAAGAAATAGACAAATTGATCAGGTAAATTCTCTAAAATTTCTGGGTGTATTCATTCACAATAATCTTTCCTGGAGTCTACACATGAAATGCTTGATTTCAAAGCTAAGAAGCTGTTATGGTGTAGTGTGCAAAATAAAATCACTTGTAAACAAGGATTCACTACTCCTTCTGTATCATTCTCTAATTAACAGTCACCTCCAATATTGCATTTCAAACTGGTGTTTTGGTAATTTAACTCTAATTACAAAGCTTCAGCAAATTTGTAACAAATTCTTGAGAATGATATTTGAATTGCCCTATTGTTTCAACATAAATGACATTATGAAACAATGCAACATTTTAAAAATAAATCAATTATATAAATTGGAAACGGCGTCCCTTATGTTCAAACTAATACAAGGTGGAAACAAATCTCCTGCTTATAGTTGTAATTTGCATTTAAATCCATGCAAATACAATACAAGAAACAAAGCTCAATACATAACACATCATTGTAGAACAACTGTTGCAAAACAATCTTTTTCTTATCAAGGCCCTTTCATTTGAAATTCTCTCCCAGCCAATTTAAAAACTAGCAACCAGACTTTCAAATGTTTCAGAAACAATCTTAAAAAATTCCTACTCAATGAATCAATATAAATAAGGATCAATAAAAGATTTTACAAATTAAGTTATAAAACTATAACCACGCCTTAATGGCGCTTTGTCTTTTCGGCGCCATAACTTGACAGTGCATGAAGGTATTGCTTTTATACATCTGTAAACTAGAATTAGTGTATAATTAAATATTCAATAAGATCTAAATTTAATGATTTCAGTGAGCTACTTACTGCGGGAAAGCATTTTTATTTCAGATAAAAATGAATTCAGGAAATTCAAGCACATGTCTTTCTAAAGAACAACCATCAACATTAGTTCTCTTATCAATTCTCAATCAGGCTACAATCTTCAAAACATTTTCAATCTCTATCAAGAAAGAGTGTATGGCTACGTAAGAAAATTGGAATCCATTGATATAACAAATTCAAACCGTTGAATGGACAATCAACCTTACTTTATTTATTTATTTTTTTTAACTGATTATTCAAATCAATTTTCACAGTTGGCATGTTCTATTCTTTTCTAAACTTTATACTTCTTTATTCTCTCTTCATAATGTATATATACAGTATATAAGTATATTTTGTTTTATTTTTATGTTTGTATTTGCAGTGCATCCAGAAAAGGTTTCCGGACCTGGTGAGGTTTCTTTTCGTTTCTTTACTCACCATGCTCAGTTGAGCTAAATTTATAGTTAGCTATATAGGGCGGTTGTGCCTCCCAATGATTTACATAACCGTTCCTGCACTGCACATTTTTTGTCATTTTTTTTTTTTTTGTCTTCTCATTTTTTTGTGTCTTTTTTGTCTTTTTAAATAATAATAATTAGTTTGAATTAGGTAACGCGGCCGTGCTTCTTTCTTTTTTCTCTTTCTTACCCCCTCTATACTTTCTGCATGTTTAACGTTCGTCGTTGTGTCGCGTTTCCTTTTCATGCTTTGCTTAATGTACATTGCATATACTTAAATATTGTTACTAAGCGTGAATAAAATATCATCATCATCATCATCTGAGATGCACATTTTTGGTTATGTAACAGATGGTTTCCAATCGCTGAATCACAGTGCGGTATTGAATTCGCTAGTTTTCCTGGGCGTTCTGGTTGTTTACGTTCTTGACTGGTTCTGTTCCGAATAGACTTCGGCACATGCTGGCGGATTCTGTCCTGCAAACGTTGAGACGTTCGACCCACGTACCGACTATCGCAGTGGCACACGTATTCATATACGACGTTACTTTGTTGAAAAGTGGGAAGAACGTCTTCATGTATAGCAGGTAAAATTCGTCTGGTGGAAAAGACCACTCCTGGTTGAACCGCTCCAAAACAATTATTAATAGATAATTTTATTTTTCTTTCAAATTTCAGGGAATTTTCGCCAATCCAAGGAAATTTTATATAGACAGGGCATTTTTTTGGGCCTTCTTTAGTGCATTGTTGGAAACGTAAAAGTTTTTTAGAAATTCTCGAATCAATAAGGAATTCTGGATAACCATTTTTTACAAAAATAGAGCGAATATTCTCTAGTTCAATCCAATCAGGATCAGTCTTAAAACTTTTGAAATACTACGTTCAGTTCTGAAATTCATTCTAGCGAAACCTCCTGAAGAGAGCTAGACGAAAACGTTTGAGTTTTCAAAACATCCTTTTTTAAGGCTACTTATTCAACAAGAGCTTTAAATGAAGCATTTGCTGTTAAAAGCTAACAAAATATTTTATCAAAAAAATCCAATTTTATGATAAGTTAAGAAAAAAATGGGAATCAGCCACAAACACTGCAAACAATTTCAATAAGTAGTTAATAATGTACGTAGCAAATTAAAAGTAAAAAAATCGAAAAATACATGCCAAAACATAAAGCAAACAAGTGTAGAGCATAATCAAATTATTTTTCCTTCTAATCAATTCTCGCTTGAAGATCAATTACTAAGATTCAATTATCTGTCGATTGCGTTCACCCTAATCGCACTTTTAAAACCTATTATTTTACGCTGAATACACACTTTTCTTTGTTGTTTCAGACGAGCTTGCAAATTCAAATACATGTAATGTCTTTTAACATTGACAAAGAGCATAGACTAGGGGACTTTTAAAACCTAATACAGTGGAACCTCGCCATTTGTACGCCTCTCTATTCGTCCAACATGTTTACACAACTTTTGTCTCGTCATTCGTACGCTGCTCCGCGATTCAGACCCATACCGTGATTTACAGAGAAAAAAGATAAATTACAGCAACGTTCTAAAACGTTTGTACTAGTGATGTCAACCGCGCAGCGTACTCTGCCGCGTGCGGCCGCACAGTGCAGCGTAGTAACCTTTTTTGTAGGATCTTGCCATGTACCGCGCCGCGTATCTTCCAAACCGTAATAAAAACATTTCCTTCTTCACCTTCAAATTATGTCAATTTAGTATCTACAGGTGAAGTGCAATTAAAGTTTTATTGGTTTAATAAATGTACTTAGTGTATATATTTTTTTGGTTTATATGTAATATGTGCTTAAGTACGTATTATTAGGGATTACATAGATAATTACCTGTCGGTCAAGAACAGATTAATCCAATTTACATTGCTTTTTATAGAAAAAATTGATTCGCCATTTGTACAATTCACAATTCGAACAGACTTCTGGAGCGAATTGTGTACGAATGGCGAGGTTCCACTGTATTTTACGCTGAATACACACTTTCCTTTGTTGTTTCAGACGAGCTTGCAAATTCAAATAATGCTTTTTAACATTGACAAAGAGCATAGACTAGGGGTCACCAACATGTACCCGCAGGTACTAGGTTGCCATCGAGGAACTTAGAAGTCGCCTGTAGACGCATTTTAAAAATAACAACATCTATTTGTAGATAAAGAATATTGAAAAAGACTGTGTAAATACGTTATTTTGGAAAAGTGGATTAAACTGGTAGCCCTTATATGACTCATTACCCATGACGTACAGATAGATCTTAGTTTCAAAAAAGTGGGTGACCCCTGTCATAGTCGGAAGTGTGGTGAAGTGGTTAGAGCGCCTGAATTGTGATCGACATGGTCTCGCTTTAAAGCCTACTTGCTTTATTCTGTTTGCGTCTTTGGGAAAGACATTCTACTGCACTTTTCTTTACTTTTGTGGTCTTGGCAAGCAATTCTAAATTTTTGTCACATCTCTATTAAATATCAATCGGACAGCAATATCTTGGCATTTCCGCAAGCAGGTCGGGGTGATTGCCTACCCTATATATTAGCATCTCTGTCGCTTTTCTGTGAGTCAGAAGGATTGGATTGCCATATCGTCCGGAAAATTCCGGACATGCCCGGAATTTTATGTTAAATTTTGTGTCCGGAAGGAATTTTTGAAAAAGCCCAAATGTCCGGAATTTTAGCATCAATTAAAAACAACCTGCAAGTTTTTAAGAAAACACATTGAAAGCAAATTCCGAGACCGATTCAAAGTGAAGACCTTTTTTTTTTTAGGGAACACGATGATTTTGGGACGAAAACAAGAAAATCCGAGATCGATTCGAAGTGAAAACTTTTTTTTGTCCGTAAACGCCCTAGATTCGTAAACAAATTTATTTTGTCCGCCCCTTACAAAAATTTTTTTGTTGGTGCGCCTATGTCTGTCCGGAATTCCGCCTATTTAGATATGGCAACCCTACAGAAGGATAAATACAAAAATCAAATAAATAAATAAAAAATAACAATAGACAATAAACACATGCGATACAGACTAAAAATTATCGTTTTTCTTTTATTTTTACTTCAACAATTTCAGCATTGTTATAAGTCTTTGATATAATTGTTGAAGCGGGACATAGTTGGATGCAGTGCCAAGCCCATTCAGCAGTGTAAAAAGAATTTGTTAATTTTGCTTTTAGTGAAACAATGCAAAAAATGGCTTATTAATTGTTGACGTCATTTTGAAATCCAAATTCTTCAAGCCAACTCTGTAAAGTAAAGAACTGAATGTTAAAAAAAACAATTGGTTTTGTTTATTAGACCAATTTTACAGCTTCAAAAAAACTAATTTCTTGAACCACAAATTTTGGATAAAGACAGGATCCAAACTAAAATGAATTGTAAAGCTATATATAACATGGCATTAAATAAATTTTAAATTTGTAAAACTATTCGATTTGAACAAAGTTTAAAACAATTCAAGAGATTTATTTGCAAATAGTAAGTTCACTACTTGAAATAAAGGGATTAACAGCAGCTTCTCATGTATTGTGCTTCAAGACCATAAGAATCACATTATAACTAATCAATAATAATAAGAATTATAAATTATTTTTTGAAACGTTATATCTCAAAATACTGCTTAAAATTGAAGATTTATAGCAGTTGATTTTTTTGCTCTTTTATTGATTAAACAAATTATTTGCAAAAGGCTTGAAAAAAACTTACTTTTTTTTGACGACTGATAACTTTTCTTTATGTTGTGAAACGTTTTAAATGTATTGTTATTATTGTAGATATGAAGAAGTGACAGCAGCATCTGAGCGTAAAAAATTTTGTGTAAAAATTAAATAATTTTGTTTATATCACAACATTGCAGTATAAACAATTCTTATTCTTTCATTCAACAAACAATGATGCTATCCGTTAAATCAAACATTTAATTTACTAAAAAAATTTGAAGCTATTTTAGAAATACAATTTACCATATATAAAAACTATTCCACACCGGAAAAGAAGTTTTTAACAAAGTACACCATGAAAAAAATACATTTATAATTGCCATATTTGTTTAAAAATTTCTTGAACAGCATTACAGCATCTTTGCTAATCAACTTTCTAAAGTAATACACAGACTTATAAAAGTTGATTTAAGGAAAATTATCAAAAGGAAGTGGCATTAACTAAATAATGATTTTGTAAACCTATTCTTAACTACATTTTTAAACAAACAATTCTTCTAACTGTTTATATCTTTACATAAATTATTTTAAGTCTTAGTTTGTTTTTATTTTCATCCAAAATAACAACTGATAATTGAAAACAAAATAGATCAATGGTTGCAAATAGGGAGATGTCAACTAATTAATTTATGTTGTAACATGCACAATTTTTTGTTGTAACATGCACAAAAAATTGTGCATGGTCACTGCATCTATGCATTAACATTGAAGATTAAAAAAGCAACCAAATGTACAAAAAATAACATTTCTTAAAAGTTACAAATACTCTTCTACAGGTCAAAAGTTAGAAGTGCATTGCTTAGTCAAGATTTGCTTTTTAGTTGAGTAATTTAGTAACTATTATGATACATTTGTGTTTATTTTAGCATTTTAATGTATTTCAGTCTACCATTAGCATATATATACATGTACTTTCCAGCATATAATACAGTTGGCTCCTCTTAACTGGATCACTTTGAGCCGAGGGCTTTTGATCCAGTTAGCCGAAAAGATACAGAACTGTATTTAAAAAAGGTCAAGCTTTTTTAGTCAACAAAGAAACCCAAGTTAAAAAAAAATAATGAAATGAGAATCAATATAATCAATAATACACAGTGGTGGATATTGGGTGAGGCGAATGACAGGCCCCCCCCTCGAAAACAGCATATACAGTTTTGGATTCGCTGCAGATGTTTGCTCAGAGGACGATTCGGAGTGAAGACCTTTTTTTTTTTTAGAGAACGCCTTGATTTTGGGAGAAAAATAGGGAAATCAGAGATGAAATCGAAGTGAAGACCTTTTTTTTTTTTTTTAGAGAACACTTTGATTTTGGGAGAAAAATATGCAAGCCCAGATCAGACCTCTTTTTTTTCTCAGACAAGTTCAATTTTTGAAAATTCTTGCCTCGGGCCCCTAAACTGGAATATCCACCACTGATAATACAACTGTATTTATTAATCAAAACAATGTATAATACTTTATTAGTTCTGCGGAAAAAACGTAATATAGTCTCTGTTTCAAGTCAGCTGTAAGTACTTGACTAGATGCTTTTTCCAACTTTGCCAACAGATAGATAGATAGATAGATAGATAGATAGATAGATAGATAGATAGTTTACTTCACCAATACGCACAACAATACATATAAAAACAAACAGCAACAAACAAAATTGGCGCAATGGTCGGGAGCATCGAAGAACATGCGTTATCGAGTCAGATGCTCCCTAATACAATCAGTAAATAAAAAGCATGGACTTCTAAACTTCTAAATACCACTATTTAGAAGTCCACGTAAAAAGTAATACAAGAAAAGAAAAAAAAAACATGCGCAGCAAAACCACAGAAAGCACAGAAATTAAATAAATATTTACATAAGGAATTTTAGCCAAGATTTACGCATGAAATTTACACAGACTTACACAGACATACACAGACAAATTTACACAGACATTTACATGAAACATTTAAAGCACAACGCTAGAGCAAAAATCAAAATACAGCGACTCAATATTTCGACATTAGATCATCCTTATATGATTTTTTGAAGGAAAACCAATGCTTGCTTTTAATGTTGAGATGAATACTTTTCCAAAGCTTTACACCTCTATAAGACAGTAGTAATTGGCCAAACAATTTTGTAACACGGAATAGAAAATAGGTTGATGTTTTAATTAATCTTGTTTCATGTGAATGGATTTCATTTATTTTTTTAAAAAAGTTTTTAAAAAACATGAGGTAATTTATTATTTTCCAGTTGATGCATAAATTTATCTAATTCGAGGTTGTAAATATCGGTTACTTTTAATGTGTTCAAGGATTTGTATAATCTTCCAACAGGTGTATATATCGATTTGTTAGTTATGACCTTTAAAATGCGATTAAGTCGAATTTCAACTTTCTTTAGCAGCGAATTAAAAGCTGTACCCCACGATATTGTCATGGTCTGCGAAACCTCGTCCCAGCAGATCCCGTTTGAGAGCATTCAAAGCGTTACCGGTTTCTGTAACCGTTGCTAAATAGCGCATGGCGTGTTTGATCACGTGACCAGTGGTTGAGTCACGTGTCATGTGAAATGTAAAAACACGTGCCGTGCGAAATGTGGAATTTTAATATGAGTTTTCATGCAAAAGTGATCCAGTTACACGAAAAATTGATCCAGTGATCCAGAAAAGCGGCGTACTTTTACGTTGAAAATGCTTATGTAATTTGGGACTTAGAAAAATGATCCAGATAACCGAATAATCCAGTTATCCATGAGCCAGTTAAGCGGAGCCAACTGTATTCACTTACAAAATGTAAACTTAAAAAAGCAGACCAGTATCACAGTATTAGGGCTTTTTAAAGAATCTTTATTTCATTTAATATCTTAATAGTAATTACTTTTTTTTGCTGAACTACAATTTTAATATTGCTTTCTAATGTATTGTTCTTAGTGATACTATTTTTAGTGTATTGTAGGTTTGTTATAGGCTACTTTGTTATACGTATAACTTCACGGTATTTTTTTAAATTTTAAATTAAATATTTAAAAAATGTCATCTTTGGTTTTGAAGGATTTGACTAAACAACCTGTGTTATTCAAGGTCTTAAACCTATTTACAACTTTTTATTTGATATTTTATTAAAGCTTTTTTTCTTTGTACATTTATAATTAATTATTATCTTTTTTTTTAGCAAAAAATTACATGAAAAAATTGTGAACTAATTTTAATACAATATGCTTCAATGGTTAAAAAAGTTTAATAAAACAATAATTTTTCTTTAAGAAAAGCAAAAAATAGACTCGTCGTCGTCGTTTGAAGGGTATCCACTCCAGGTCAGACACAAACAGGACTGGGGCCGAGGGCTTATCCTTTTACTACCCCAGACTGCTGCACTGCCTGAATCAGATGCTGGCAGTGATGTCATTAAGCCAGCATCGAGTTTCGTCATCCAAAACCGTCAGACCTCGTGGTCCATATGGTGCCCGATGTATAGGGCACGCTGTTAGTACATGGTCTGCGGTTTGCTCAGAGGTGCCACACTTGCAATTCGGTGAAGGAGCGAGACCCCATTTGTGCATGGACGAATGGAATCGCCCAACACCAGTCCGCAGGCGGTTGAGCTTAACCCAAGCTGCTCGGCGTAAGCCCATTCCAATAGGCCTGGCACTGGTCTCGGGCACAAAAGCACGGACCCTGGAAGCATTTTCACAGTACTCCGTTTGTGATTTGTCCATTCAGAGGCGCGGATGCCAAGTCTGGCAAGGTTGTCCAAAAGATTCCGTGCAGCTGGCACAAACGGACGTCTGGATCTTAATCTCACTTGGAGAGTATCTGAGGACCCACTTAGAAGACCATACAAGAAATGATCGGGGTCCTGAGATTTAGGGTAAGCCAAGGAGAGTGCCGCTCCTAGTCGGCGAAGTTCAGCTGGCTGGATGCCTGAGAGTACAGGTAGGTGGTCCGTTGGAGTGGGACGCAGGCATCCAGTAACTATGCGCAAGGCGTCGTTCAAGACACTGTCGATGAGGCGAGTGTGAGCACTGCGACACCAGACTGGCGCACAGTACTCAGCTGCTGAGTAGACTAGAGATAAGGTGACTATGCGTATTGTTTTAGCACCAGAACCCCATCCCGAGACCACGAGTCGCCTAAGCAGTGTGACGCGCGAAGATAGTTTTATGCGCAATGCCACTAAATGGTCACGAAACGTGAGCGATCTGTCCAGTTTTACCCCAAGATAAGTAGGGGTTGGACAGAACGGTAAAAGTCTACCATTGTTGTAGACCTTTGGCTCACGTTTGGCCTCTCGGTTATTTAAGTGAAAGGCTGCCGTCACCGTCTTAATGTGACTGAGCTTCAACCTCCAAGTCTGGAGATACGCTGACAGTGTAGACATGTCTTGGCTTAAAGTCCCCTCCAAATCCTTCCAGTTTCCAGAAGAGTGCAACAATGCTAGATCATCAGCATAAGCAAACTTTCTGGAAATCATGGAAGGAAGATCGTACGTATAGATGTTAAATAGGAGGGGAGCCAAGACCGATACCTGAGGAACGCTGTTTTTAAGACGGCGTAGCCTGCTTAGCTTGCTATCACCGGTGGTAAGGGTAAAACTTCGATTTCGGACAAACTCCATGATTATTCTGACCATGTGCTTATCCGGAAGTAGTCTCAGCAGCTTGCAGATAAGGCCACGGCGCCAGACAGTGTCATAAGCAGCTGTCAGATCGACAAATACGGTACCGGCCTTCTTTTTAGCCTCGAAAGAATTTTCGATGTTCTGGGTTAGCAGAACAACTTGATCTACGGTTAACTTCCCACATCGGAACCCAGCCTGCTCTTTAGGGAGCAGTGGACCGATTAATGGTTCAACGCGGGCGTAGATAAGCCTCTCGAGGATCTTGTAGGGGACACAGAGCAGAGATATTGATCGATAACTCTTTGGGTCCCCCACGGGCTTTGCTGGTTTTGGGATCGCGACCACAAGTGCTCTTCTCCAGATCTTGGGAATTTTGAGTCAGCGCAAACAGGAAGAAATGAAGTCACGTAACCAGGACTTCAAAGCAGCTCCGGCATGGAGTATAAGCTCGAGGCAGATGGAATCAGGTCCCGGAGCTTTACCTGGTTTTAAATGTTGGAGGGCAGCAGCGAATTCTCTTTGTAAAAAATTGTCAGAGATATTTACTGCGTCTGGTGTTGTGGCCCTCCAAAGGTTAGACACTTCTTGAGAGACAAGTCGAGATGACTTGCGGTTAACAGCCTCGTATTTCCCATTTCTAACCAGCTGAGATGCAATAGGATCGGCTGAAACGGGACAGTGACGAGCAGAGTGTCGTTACCTACCAATAAGATTGTTCAAAACACTCCACGCTTTTCGACTAGAGTGTGAGAAGTCAATGCTTCGAGCTGCCTCGGACCATCAATCCCTCCGCTTTCTGTCAAGCTTGGCAAGCAGAGCTGTAGCAGCCAAACTTGAGTCGTCTCCCTGAGGAGACTGCAGAAAGATTTTATAGAGGAATTCACACGCTGCATCCCAACACGGAATATAGTTATTTTGATACCCGCGTGGGATAGTCTTTTTGGCTGCTTTCTTAATGGTGTTACAGAAGTCCTGGTAAGCCGCATCCACATCAAGTGAATCAGGCGACAACAAAGTCTTTGCGAATTTGTTCGTCAAAGCAATGTAGTGACTCCATTTGGCCTTGCGGAAGTTCCATCGCTTAACAGGCATGCTTGGCACTGTTATAGCAAACCTTGGTGGTGTAATAAGCGAAGGTCGATGTTGTGACCTGGGGAACTTGTCAAGGACACGTCTATCCGGTAAGCGACTGTTTGGACCTACGCTAGCGAAAGCTAGATCTGGATTGGTGCCAGTGTTCCAGCGGCCGGAATAAAAACTGGCAGCGTCCTTGGCATTATATAGTAGGGCAAGACAATTAATAGATGCCCAGCCAGCCAAGCACTCACCGTCCGGACTGTTGTCATCATAACCCCAGTCAGCATGACGACAGTTAAAATCGCCAGCGTACAGACATGGGTGAGTAAACACTGGGAGATCCAAGGATCGCAATCGCGTTGGCGGTGGTTTGTAGACGTTGACTATTTTATAGCCATCAACGTCCACACACAACCACTCGATCTCCGATGTCGGTGGAGATTGGTCCAAAAGCGTGTATCTCAGTCGCTCGTGGACAAACGTGGCAAGACCATGCTCCTTGCTTAACCCTTTCAAGTCAGCTATTAGATGCTATTAAAATTTTAAATTTATTTTGTTATTGTGGTAGCTATTGGCTTTCTATTAAGGCATTTTTCAAAAAATTTTTCCTTTTTCTCCCCAACAAACATGATTTTTGAGGTGATGCATTAATGTTGGAACTTGACCTGAGTGGTCCTAAAGCGAAAAAATTACAATGCTTATTCAAGCTTATCCATTCAATTTTTTACATATTTTTACAATTCATTACGTCTAACAATACAAAACTAAGCTAGAATAAAAAAAAAATATTAAATTATGTTTTGATAAAATAAAAAAAATAAGCTAATTCTGAAGAAGCCCAAAAAGTAATAATAGTTGAGTTAAAATCTTTTCACGTGTCAATATGCTTTAAATTCTGATATATCTGCCAATTCTATTTAAAGTGAATTCTCTCCAAAAAAGCTAAAAAAAAGCAATACATTCGATAAAAGCCTCCACTAAGCTACACCAAGTAAATTTATAGGTGATGCAAAAATGCACGTCTTTACTTGAAAGGGTTAAAGAAGACCAAGCTAGTTGGTAGTTCGGAAGTACCAACTTCTCTGCATCAGTGCAGTGGGTCTTCTGCAGTAGGATGACGAGTGCCTCAGACTGCATAGCGAGGTGATGAAGAACGTTCATCTTGCTTGCAGTGAGGCCTTCGATGTTCAGCTGAAGAATAGTGGGTCTTCAGAACTTGTTGACAATGTTCCCTGAAAAGAGCAGTTTTATCCTGTCATTGCCCCGTCCTGAAAAGGACGTTTGCCGATTAGCATACCCACACTGAACATCGGAATGGGTGGATACCCTTTCGTTTTGGTAGGTTTGGTTTCGGTCTGTCATTTTTAACACCAATGAACAGACTTACTCACGGCCCAGACTGCGTGAAAGCACCTACCATCTGGTTCTAGTTCTAGTTATAATCTGGTTATAATCAGGGTTGCGAACTAGAACTCGAACTTGAATTCGAAAAATAAAAATTGCTGAACTCGAACTTAAACTCGAACTCAAAAAATATATAAAAATCTGAATTGCGGAGCATAAAATTTGGAACGTTCAACCAAATCAGAATAAAAAGTAAAGCCGATATATTTTAAAATATTGTTCTATTCAGGACGTTATCTCATTCCATTATCAACTGCGTTAAACTCAGTTGATAATGGTTACAGTTTAACGCAGTTGATAATGGAATGAGTTATAATTACAAAACGTCTTAATATCGCTTTAAACAAAGTAGATTTTATCGGAGCCATAAGCTTTTCGTGACGCTCTCATCAGTGGCAATCGCGTCAAAATGGGACGAACCAGAGAAAATCAAGGTATTTATAGTCTCAACAGTTGGGAGAAGGGTGCTGTAGTCTCAGAAAGGAGAAACGTACTATGTGCAATTACTCGCAGCTTAGGTTATTTGAAAAGTATTAACGTGTAAACAAATTCCTTTTGTTTACATAAAATCGGATGTCTGGTTTTGATAAAAGTTGCCTCGAGTGAACAGAGATGAAACGAGTTGCATGCCACAGCAAGAATTTTAAAACGTTTGTCATTATAGTTTGCAGCACATTGCTCGTTATCAAGCAAGTGTTGTCCTACGGCAGAGTCACAATCTGGATTATTACGTTTTAGCTTACAGGATCTGCCGGGTTGAGATCGTGTAGGGCGCTTCGCTTGCTGTTGTAGCCATTTAGAAACATGCTGCTTGATTCTATCTTGTAGTCGCTGTGATGTTCGTCCTACGTACCTACTGTCACAGTGGCACGAATATTCATAAACAACGGAGCTTTTCAGCGTGGTAGATAAAATATCTTTGCGGGCTACAGGCAACATGCGTTTGGATGTACTGTAAATACCACTCTGGTGGTAACGGAGCCATAACAGCTTTCAATAGCCGTTTTGACATTTTTATCAAGACCAATTGAAGTTTTTCCTATCCAAGGAACTCTCAAATACACGGGACACTTCTCAGGGCCAAATCGTTTGGGCATAGAAAACTGAGCAATTTTCTTGGAAATGTTGCAGTCAATAATCGATTTAGGATAACCATTGTCCAATAGAATGTTCTTGATATGCTTAATTTCTTCGTTTAGTTTAGATTTCGTGCATATCATTAGTGCCCGGTGTACCAAAGTTGATATAAGGTTTATTTTTTGTTTGATGTGACTGAAAGATTCCCAACGTAAGTACTGTCCAGTAAAGGTAGGTTTTCTATACACACTAGTTTCAAAACCGGTAACTATTCGTTCCACGTTAATGTCGAGAAACGGTAAACAATTATTTTTCTCTTTCTCAAAGGTAAATTTGAGAGAAGGATGGAGACAGTCAGTGGTGGATATTGGGTGAGGCGAATGAGGCGATCGCCTCGGGCCCCCCCTTTTTTACAGTTATCGAGGGGCTCCCCTTTTTGAAAACGTCGCATGTAGTTTTATTTTGTGGTATTTTACATGGTTTCATGAACCTCAAAAACTCTCAAAAGTTTTCAGCAAATAGATTAAATTTATGTCACATAATATGGCATATAGGGTAATGTTGGCAGAACACTTAAAATTTAAAACAACAATCCATAAAATCTTTTTAGTTTCTATATATTGCAGAACAACTACATAATGTAAACTATTCTTAATAGTCAGATTGCCATAAAAGTTATCCAAAAGTGATTGAAATTTAGCAGTAACAACTCTACAACTAAAAATATGTCTAAGAAAGAGAAATCTTGTTTTAAATTTAAATTTTTCTATTGATAAAAACACTACTTAAAATTAGTTGTATTTATGCATACAATATTAATTACTTTCCATAATTGCAACAAAATAATGACTAAAAACAACAACATAACTAAAAAATTTACAAACACCAGTAATAAAAAATACATTTTTTTTCTTTTTGTAGCAAATGCT
Source organism: Diplosoma virens (assembly GCA_963680785.1). Taxonomy (NCBI): domain Eukaryota; kingdom Metazoa; phylum Chordata; class Ascidiacea; order Aplousobranchia; family Didemnidae; genus Diplosoma; species Diplosoma virens. Next base: position 37,915,649 of record OY796895.1, read on the forward strand.
TCATGTACAATAGAAACCAATAGAACACTAAATCCAGTCTGCAAATGTTTTACCATTAACCAAGTTTATATGGAGATTTTCACTTTTTTTCAAAGTTCTAAATTGATGCATATGCAATTTATTCATTCACTTGACTTTCAAGACTTGATTGCAGCTTTTTTTAAGGGGTTTAGCATTTTTTAAAATTGACATTTTGACAACTGGTTTGTAAGGTGATCTGGTAAAAACAACTGCTTGATTAAAGTTAAAATTTTCTATATTGTCATTCTGAAAAAAATTGAATTAGAAATTATTTAGGTAAAGAATTTTGATTTTAAATGACAATTTTAAAAGGTAACCTAACATAGAATAAGCTAAATGGCTTCTTACATTAAATTTGATTGTGATTATCAGTTGGTCTATCTTGCACAAACAATCATAACATTAAATGGTTTTGACAATATTTCACAGCACTTTTATTATTTTTACAATTTTAGTTTAAAGCTAGCTTTATTGCAAGTTTGCATTGCATATTTCTATTCCTGCCAGACAAAAATCTTCAAAAGATTTAATTAAAGCAGCATAAGCTGAAAATATTAAATAAATAATTGGCTGATTTATAATATATTAATCATTAACAAATTTTTATTTTGGGTTAGTATTTTTTTCACTCATTTGCCTAAAAGCAAGCATAATTATATTTTTTAACAAACTTTGTTAGCTTTCGAATGTAATTTAAATTTTTTTTGTAAAAATTAAGGTATTCATATTGCACAAAAGTTCGTATTACCAGCATTTCTTAATCTTTTTTGTGTTAAAAAAACCATAACTAAAGCTTCTCTTTCTAATAATGTTTTAGGCCATAGATTTTTTGATTTTTATGATAAAACTTGTCGTACATTGTGGAATCGGCATAATTGTTGAGATTTAACATTATTTTGCTTGACTGGATTAATTCCTCGTATATATATATATTCAATAAAAAAATTGTTTTTCTTGTTGTTGCTATTTAATCAGTGCAAATTTGTTTTTACTGCTAAAAAAGGATCAGATTTTTGTCTGTGATAGTAGCCTACCTATTTAGTCAGTTCAATTTTAATTCTGTTGAAATGTATTTTGACAAATTTATTATTTTTTGAGACTATCAAGACTATGGTACAAATGTTTAATATGTAGTGGTGAGAAAGTTTCAAAAATATACCTCTAATAGATTGTGTGCATGCTAATAGTAGTCCAACAACTTATAACTTTCAAATTCGAACCAAGATCGAGTCATTTTCAAAAAGCTCGAACCAATTTCAAATCCAAGACTACCAAAAATGATGTAATTTTAATATAAGTCCATGAAAGCATGAATCTGAGTGTACGAAATTCGAATTTTCAAAACCATTTTCCCAATTTGTTTTTATGCATTACATATAACATAGCTTACTAACCACACAAAACCAATTCCAAGTCAACAATTATTGATTTGAGAACTTGGGTTGAGTCCTTGTTTTTGTAAAAAGGGTCAAATCGAGTTTAAGCAATGATGAAATTCAAAAATTAACAGGTTCTTTCCCCCATAGTATAGAAGTTGTCAATAATAGGTTCTTTCATCATCAGAGGTATAAAAATACAGAGATTACGTTAAATTAAGAACGCGCTCGCTGAACGTTATGGCATTCATAACAACGTGTTCGCGCAAACCGATGCAAACTTCCTAAATTCCATCACTGAATTCAAGTCTATCCAAGATGTTTTCAAGTAAAAAAAAGAATTTTAGTCATAAGCATATGCATGTGAGAAAGGAATTTAAAAGTTTTAAACTTTTAAACTCCTTCTTTTAAACTTTTAAACTCCTTCCTCCCACTTTGAAAAATGAAGGATATGCAGACCAATTAAAAGACAATAGAACAGTAAAAAAGTGTAGAGAAAAAAAGGTTTTGACGTTATTTCAACTTTTATACTAATTGTGTTTTTAGTTTGTAAACCCGGTGCTACAACAATTGATCGAACGACAGTTGATCGAACGACAGTTGATCGAAACGACACTTGATCGAAACGACATTTGACCAAAACGACACTTTGTCGAAACGACATTTGATCGAAACGGCACTTGATCGAAATGACAGTTGATAAAAAAAAAGATTTATTTTTGTATGTTTCTGCGATTAAACAATATCTTTGTTACTATAAATTAGATTCATAAAAAGCAGAGGCCAACAGTAAAAAGACAATTTGTTTTTATCTTTTATAATTTTTTGCCAATGTTAAGATCAAGGTTTTTTAACAAGGTCTCTGGGCAAAGGGCACCAACAAGTTTTAGGGGGGCAACAAGTAGATCGTTTGTCATGGTTATGTTTTATTAGATGCTTATTGCTATCATTTTTTTGCATTTTTTTTACGTAGTCAGTTATTTAGAGGGGGGCATTGTGCCATGGCTCCACCCTTATAGACCTCTTGCAGAAATCAGAGACAGATTCAGACAGAAAGATCTTATTTTTAGAGATTTATGATTTTGGGACAAAAAATCAACAAAACCGGGGCAGATTTAAAGTACTATGTTTTTGGGACAAAAAATTGATAAAATTGGGATAGATTCAAAGTTGTAAATTTTTTCTTTCATTATTTGATCAAATGTCATTTCGATTAAGTGCCATTTCGATCAGGTGTCGTTCGATTAATTGTTGAGTCACGTGTAAATCTTTCATTATAACTTTCTGTGTCTGCCACTGATTTGAGTTATTTCAAGTTTCGTATCAAAATCAATTTTTTTCCCATATTTCGTAGCCTATTTTTCTAGCTGGCATTGGTAAAATGGTAATTTCGAATGTGACGTCATTGTGACGTCACTTTGGGGGCCCCTAATTTGGATTTTGCCTCAGGCCCCTAATTTTGAATATCCACCACTGGAGACAGTTTAGTTGTTTGAAAAAGTTTTCCGACTCTTCTTCATTGCGAAACATAGCAAATGTATCATCAGCGTACCTAAAATATGTGGAAGGTTTTGATTTTTGAGAGAAGAATTTTTCTTCATAAAATCCAACAAAGATGTTAGCTAAGGCTGGGCCTAGTGGTGAACCCATTGCAACTCCATCAGTTTGCTTTTACATGATGTCGATGAAGCTAAACTTTACTCCAGATGTGGCACTTTTCATCAGTTCAATAAAGGCAGCCTTAGAAATAAGTGGTTGTGCATCCGAATCATCGCAATATAAGGCATCTACACAAATGTTAATGGTCTCTTCAAGTGGGACGTTTGTAAAAAGGCTTGAGATGTCGAAGGAGCACATGAAAAGATTATTAGAATCTTTAGAGCTTTGAATAGCATCAGCAAACGTAAATAAGTCACGAAATGAGTCACGTTACGTTTGCTGATGCTATTCTCGACACATTGTATTCGTGACTCATTTTCGTTTGCTGATGCTATTCAAAACTCTAAAGATTCTAATAATCTTTTCATGTGCTCCATACTTTGTTTCCATACTTTTCCTCTTCAAAAAGAAATGTTCTCTAAAACAAAAAAAGTTCTTCACTTCGAATCTGTCTCGGATTTTATGATTTTTGTCCCTAAAAAGTAGTGCTCTCAAAGAGAGAGGAGGCTTTTACTTTGAATCTATCTCAAATTTCTGGCAAACCGGTCGGGACAAAGCTCTGAAAATTGAAATGTATGGTAAGCCCAAGCAAAAGACTGACTTTAATGCTATTATTTCTACTACTTCATGTGACGCTAATTGAGCGTCTTCTGACACTGTCTTCACGTCATTAGGTTCTTTTTTTTAAGAAATTTATCCATTGTAAAGGAAATGCAAGAAATTAAAATAATAATAGATTTATAGAACACTTGGACTTTAAAGCAATTTAGTTAAGAGCCGAGTCGAAGCTGCGTTCACGCGAGACGATGCAATTGCAAAGAGCCCCGCGCCTCAGGGGCCCCGTCCCCATACTTCCATTAGAAAATTACTTATTCTCCATTTTTATCGATTAAATAATTTTATGTTTCTCGCCAATTGATAGAATAAATAATCTATTTGTAAATGAAAAATTAATGCCACTAACGCCAGAGTTTTTAAAACCATGAGCGGTGGTTTAATTTGGTTGGATCGCATCATTTTCTTCTTACTAAACAATTATTTTGAAAATGGTTTAATAAGGAAAAAATTTCAAATAAATCTAAAAAACGCAGTCTCTGCTTTCATCGTTGAGTCTTTTTTTTTATAACTAATTAAAAGGTTGTCACAGTTTACATGAAGGCGCAATATTGTGGCATCCAAGTGGTAAGCAATGTGTTTGACGAGATCAAAGTTTAATGGCTATGTGGACCCCGCAAAGCCAAGCTTCTGCTCTGGTTACAAGTATACACTGACCTTAGCAATTGAGAGTAACTAATTCCAGCAATTTTAAAATACGCTTTACGATTTACTAAAACAAGTATTATATCAGAAAATATCTAAATTAAAAATGAATATTGAAGCCACCCAAATTGGTCATTTGGTCATTCAAGCAACATGCAGGTTCATATTACTCAAACTGGAAACATAATTACGAAGTTCAGCAACTATCCCGTCTCCTGGCAATCGAGCGGTGGCTCGGCTTGAAATCTGAAGAAATTATCCTAATTTTTTTCTATTTTACCACTCCAACATTCTACATACCTAATAATGAATACAAAAATTTTAAATTGTTTACGCAGCTCAAGCTTTAAATAAAAATTGTTTATTATTAATTTGATTAAAATATTTAAGAATAAAATAGCTTGCAATCAGATGACCAATAATAATTCCATAAAAAGCATAGTGAAAAAATTTTACAGCATATGCGACAAGGATATTTCAAAAATTTTGCGGTGCTACCGTTGAAAATCACTGATTTAAAGTTTTACTCGTAAAAATTAAAATCAATATTGTATTTTATCTCATATTTTAAATTTTGCAAATGTTTTTTCTGCTTAATTAGTTTATCATTACAAATTTTACTAATTTTATTAGCAGTCATGGATGTCTGTAATGTCAGAATTTGGATCTTGAAATAGCTCTGACTAAAACAAAAACAAGTGCAGTAATGGGAATCAGGAGTTCGCACGGGATCGTGCGAACCGGTTCTTGGAATTTCGGCCCGTTCAGCAAACCCGATCTTAATTCAACGTAATTTATGTATCGCTATATCTCTGTATCAAGAGGGAACATGTTGTTAGTAAGTTGCATACAAAAGAGAGCTTGTTTTTAAAATTTTGAATTCTAACTCTGACCAAGTGCCTTTTTTAATACGCAAATAAAACTAGCGTAGTTAAATGCTTTATTTATTTTTCACATTTAGTAATTGAATGTCAGCTGCTGCAAGTGTTGTGGCAAGCCAGCATCGGTTTGCGTCATTCAAAACCTCCAGATCTCGTGTGGTGCTCGATGTATGGGGCACGCTATTAGAACGTGGTCTGCGGTTTGTTCAGCGGCGCCGCACTCGCAATTGATGTGCGTGAAACGAGACTCCATTTGTGCATGGACAAATGGAATCGCTCAACACCAGTCCTCCGGCAATTGATCTTGGCCCCAGCTTTTTGGGGAAAGTTTATTCCAACTGACCTGGCACTGGTCGTAGATATAAAAACACGGATCCCGGATGTATTATTGCAGCACTCCGTGTTCCATCTATATTGCTTCCACTCAGAGTGGATGCCAAGTCCGGCAAGGTTATTTAAGAGATTCCGCGCCGCTGGCACAAACGGGCGTTTAAATCTTAGTCTCACTTGGCGAGCATCTGAGAACCCACTTAAGAGACCATACAGGATATGATCAGGGTCCAGATATCCACGGTAAGCCAAGGAGAGTGTTGCTCCTAGTCGGCGAAGCTCAGCTGGCTGGATGCCTGAAAGTATAGATAAGTGGTCCATTGGAGTGGGATGCAGGCACAAGTGACTATGCGCAAGGCGTCATTCAAGGCATTGTCTATGAGGCGAGTGTGAGCACTGCGACACCAGTTTTTATGCGCAATACTCAGCTGTTGAGTAGACCAGAGATAGGGCAGCTGTGCACAGTTTTTGGCCCCATAATTTTATTCTGAGTCTACAAGTCGCCTCAGCAATGTGTCGCGCGAAGATAGTTTTTTGTCCAATGCCAGTAGATGGTGACAAAACGTGAGGGGATATGTCCATTTAACCACAAGATAAGTAGGAGTTTGACAGAACGGTAAAAATATACTGTTGTTGTAGCCTTTCAGCGCACGTTTGAACTCTCGGTTATTTAAATAAAAAACTTCCGTTACTGCCTAGTGTGACTGAGCTTCAACCTCCTGAAGATATGCTGAAAGTGTAGACATACCTTGGCTTAAAGTCCCCTCCAAGACCTTTCAGTTTCTAGAAAAGTACAGCAATGCTAGATCGTCAGCGTAGGCAAACTTTTTGGAAATCACGGAAGGCAGATCGCACGTATGGATGTTGAAAAGGAGGAGAGCCAAGGCCGATCCCTGAGCAACACCATTTTTTTGATTGGGTAGTCTTCTTTGCTTACTGTCACCGGTTGTAAGAGTGAAACTTCGGTTTCGGACAAGCTTTATGATCATTCTAACTATGTTCTTATTCGGCAGAAGCCTAAGCAGCTTGCAGGTAAAGCTACGGTGCGAGACAGTGTCATAAGCCGCTATCTGATCGACAAATACGACACTGGCCTTCTTTTAGCCTCAAAAGAATCCTCAATTTTTTGGGTCAGCAGAACGACTTGATCCACGGTTGACTCCCCGCGTCAAAATCCAGCCTATTTAATAAAATTAAAAAAATTTGACCAGGATGTACAACCTTTAAAACTGTAGATCAATTTAGAGATGTGTGATCTTACTAGGCTTTTTTTGGGGTGCTTGGTCCTTACTAATAGCCCAAGCAATGTACCATCTTTATTTGATCCAAATTATCAAATTGGGCGTGGAGTAGCAAACAGTTTAATTTAAAACAACATCTTACTTGCAAAAATTATAGTATTTTTTTAAAGAGGGTAAATTTTGCAAAATGCAATAAGTAAACAGACAAAAAATAAATTTTTTACCCGATGGAATAACCACCGCTCATTTTGAAATAAATTTAACGTTAATGATGACAATAACCGAGCTGCCCTCCTTAACATTTTTATAAATTTCGCTTCGACGTCCTTAATGTTAAACCTGACATCACAGAGTGTTTTATGATTATATTTATGGAACAGCCGGATAAAGCTTTATTTGATTGGTGTGAAAAGAAATGAGTTAATTATTTGAATGCTAAAATTATTAGTAATAAATTTTTTTTGTGTTAAGGCTCGTTTCTACTACGAGCGTGGAATGAAACATTTTTTGTTCCTTCTAATGATCTTTCCGCGCTTAAAATCTAAGCAAGCGCTAAGTGAAGCAAAAAAATCAATAAAACGAACAAAGAATACTCCATTTCACGCTCGTAGTGGAAACGAACCTTTACGATTGTGATTTAGTTTTAAACCGATTTATTTGTTCACTATCTTTCAAACTGTATACATTGTGAGAAAACTACAGCGGGTTGTTTAATCTTTTCAGCCAACTTTTTGGATCTTAGCGGGGTTTGCGTTTTCTTTGATTTTACTACAGATTTTTACTGTGTGCGTTTTTTCGTCATTCGTTATTGATAATCACAACCTCAGCTGTTACGTCGTTTGCCTTGTAGCTTTCATTGAAGCTTCACTTAGTGTCTTTAGAGCAGTGTTTTTTAACCTTTTTCCGCCAGCGGCACATGTTAGGACTTATTCGAAATTCGCAGCACTTTTTATTCACATTATATCAGCATATTGTCACAACACTTATATCACAGCAAAATTCGCAAAAAAACTTGGACCAAATTTTCGTCCCTAAAATTTAGTGTTCTCTAAAGAAAAAAAAAGTTTTCACTTTCAATCTGTCTCGAATATCTTGATTTTTGTCCCAAAAAAAGGTCGCGGAGCAATGGACTAATGGTTTTCAAAATTTCGCGGTACACTTGAAAATCTCTCCCGGCACACAGGTTAAGAAGCACTGCTTAGAGTCAGGACTCGATTAGATTGAATAATGATTTTTAATTTTTAATTTTTGCTTTTTTACAGAAACTGATAATGAGCTTATAGTTTAAAATCGGTTTTTCATAATGAGTGAGTTGGTCTCGGTTTTTAATTTTTTTATTAAATGTTTGGCCCGTTGAACTTTAACTGATTTTATTAATTAATTTATTTATTCCTATTGTTTAATTGAACATGTTTTTGTAGGAAGCGCTAGAAACACATGGCCTTGGACCTGTCTTAGCTCCTCACTTTTTTTTTTACTAAGATTAGACGCCGTGAAGAAACATCTACACTACACGAGAAACGACACGGGCTGGCGTTAGATGAATGAAACGTCGCTTTTTCAGCAAACAATCCACAGCGTGCAGAAGCAGCCGCTCGTCCAGACGTTTTCGGAAAGCGTCTCGCTATGAGATCATGTTACAATTGCGTCATTTCCATCAGGCGACAAAGCTTCAACTGCTGAGCATTCTGACGTATATATCGCTACCGGCGTTCTACGCACGATCGCCGGTTTATAAACACAAGCGCGTATTAACGACAGCAAGCTTTGTCGCTGAGTGAGTGAGTTCTGACTCGAAGCAGCAAGTTACCCTGAGTGCAAGCTAAAGCCGATCAGTGAGCAATCTCCGAGCAACAGTTTGTTATTTTGAATAAAGTTCAGAGCCAGCAAAATGGAGGGTGGCCAGGAAGCAAGTCCCACGCCCGGTCTGCGACGAGAAGCCTCTCTTTATGGTTGTTTTGATTTAATAAAAGCTTTTAATAAATTTTAAAACAAACCTGTGATCACTATCCCGTCACTCATGAAGAAGCAAAATTTTTTTTTATAGAAAATTATGCTGTACCCGGGCAGGGCCAAGCGCGAAACTTTTTTAGTCCGAGGTCGAAGCATAAAAAAGAACGTTCAAGACAAAACTAAGAGTATTTTGCTAACAGAAAAAGCATTCGTAAGAGCAACAACTTAAACAATTTTTACAATGCAGTCTAATGTGATTTTTGCTTTTTTTTAAAATAGAACATCACTTACCATAGCCGTACCTGCCGGGAGGCAGGGAAGCAATTGCCTCCCCAAGTTTCCAAGATTTGGGCAAAATTCAAATTTTTCGGGCAGTGACAAGAAAATATTTGGGAAAATCCAGAATTTTTCGGAAGCGATATGAAAAATTTGGGCAAAGTCAGAGATTTTAGGGCAGTGACAATGATCAACTGCAAAAAATAATTACCAAGTTTAGGTAAAGACTTTTTTTTTAAAGAACACCTTGATTTTGGAACGAAAATTGAAAAATATGAGACTGGATTCAAGTGAAGACCTTTTTTTTTTTAGAGATCACCATGATTTTAGGACAAAATTTGTTCTACGTCCGAGAATCTCAGACTATTTTTTTGTCCTATCTGTGATGTACTAGAAAATCATGATTTGGGCAAAACTTCATTGCCCCCCAAAATTTTTTTGGGCTGGTACGCCTATGTCACGTGCTATCGGTAAGCAATGATTAAAGCCATTTCAAAAGAACCAAAATGGCCCACCAAATTTTGTCGTAACTTCAAATCAAAGGTGATAAAGAAATAGGCCAACTAATCTGCATTAATCGACTATATACCTCTGATTTTGTTGAACTTCTTTATATCCGGCCAGTAAAAAGATTCCACTTTTCGTCCATTTTTAGGCTCTTTTGCAGAGCTACAAAAGTGTTTATAAAAATGCAACTATAATGTAGGCTTAAATTGCAAAAAAAGCAAATTGTTTTGCAAATAGTGGTTGGAAAATTTTTAATTGCAATTGAACAAACGTTAATTAATAACATAATTTTGCAGTAAATATACTTGTACATAATCATGAAACAAATAATTGTATTGTCATGACAATTGAAGTTTTAGTCTATTTTTAATGGTAATTATATGTTATGCACATATAGCTTTAAAAACTTGTTTACAGCAACAGTTCACAATAAAGGCTCTTTATCTACAAAGGCTTTTGCAAAGAATTAAAAAAGTTATGATAGTACTTAATTACACAATTCGCAGTACTTATAAATGAATATTTCAAAAAGCAATTACTTGAAGTTATAATTGTAATAAAATAGGTGTTTTTTCAATCATGATTAGTGACCTTCACGGAATCGGGGATGAAATTGTTGGTTCTGCATTTTGAATATTTTTGATGGAGGAGCATTCTTTCATGTATTTAACTGCACTTTGTGCGCCATTTGAACTGACCAAAAAATAAATAAGTGTAAATACGGTCAGGTACCGTATCATAAATGTCCAACAATAGGCTAAAGAAAAATACACAGAAGCAGTTCTCTTTGCTTAGCTTTGCTGTCTAAATAAGAATTAAATAGAATCATGTCGTGCAGTGAGAAAAAAAGGTTTTGTTGAAAAATATTTCACTCACTCTCTCTTAATTTTATATGATAATCCAAATATAGGAAACTCGTCTGTTTTTACCCATATCAAGCTGATCTTTTGCGACGATAGCAATTCAAATTTCCTGATGGTTCGTTTTTTTCGAATAAATTTGTGTTTGTTGTCTTGCGAACACGTGTTTTTACGCATTTTGTGATTCTTAACAGAAAATAATAATAATAGTTTCACTAAATATCGAATCGGTAACGGGTGAAATAATATTCGTAGCGTTTGTTTAACAAATTAAAAATCTGATCTAAGCTGGATGATAAAATATTAAAATGTCCACTATGGGGACTGTTAAACAAAGGGATCTTTGAGTTCTTGACGTAAAACTGTTATGATGAGAAAACTGTTTCAAATTTATGTCAACTTTTTAAAAAATTCATACGGTTGGTTTTCGTCTAAATTTTTTGAATTATTTTTGTGCATATTTCATAATACCTACATAAATTAACGGTATTTAAAAAATGATGGTAATTACTAAGGGGTCTTTTTTGGTTCATTGCAAGTGTTATCGTGTTCGTTATTTTCAATGCTCATCCGCGTAAAGCTTTAAGGCAATTTTAAGGGTACATGATAATGATCGATGTATTTGCAACTGCATCGGCATCGGCAGCGTGGGCGAGTCGTTACGGCTGCTATGATTGTAATCGACTTATGTATAGAGCCTCCGACGCTTTCCTGCGATGAAGGATGAATATAAAGATAAATGTTTAACAAGATCCCAAACAAGCCCAAGTTGCCCCTGCTTAAGATACAATTAAAAAAAGTCTGGACCTTCAAAACATCTTAGCATATTTTCTACAAATGCAACTAAAAATTTAAAAACGGCGTACTTCAAAAAGTAAGCTCTAAAATTCAAAATAAATACTCATTTTCAAATAAGCACATTGATGTTTTTTAAGAGAATCCTTATAAAAAGAAGAAATCTTAGAAGCAAACACGAAACGGTAAATCATACCTAAAACTTATTACCACGTCAAGTCGCCTTTTATCGCAATTCAGATATAGCTTTTAAAAATTTAGTTTTTTATTAATATAGTGGTTTTACGAAATTAGTTCGATCAATCTCTACCAGCGGTCCCCACCCGGGGAGGACTTTGTACGCTTTTAGCAGCTACGAGTCCCAGAAGTTAAACTTCTTGTTTGTCAAAATTGATTTCGTGATCGTTCAGTTCTCATTCACAATTTGCACTAACTAAAGTTTTTAAATTTTGTAAAATCCCCAAAGCCTGCAAAGTGAGTAGGCCTATTATGAAGCAAATTATGAACGAGATTTTTTGTACTGAGAACAAGTAAAGCGGAAGGAAATTTGTCATTTAGCTGGAAATTAATTTTTGCAGATTTTCGCTTTAACATTTAACTAAGTAGCAATATTTATAAGCGGCATGATTTCTTAACAAACGAAAATAACTGCGTTTATAGATACACCCAAATCTTGTTTTTGAGTTATTAAAGAAAGGAATAAAAAGTTTTAAAATGACCAAAGGGAGAATTCATAAGAAAAGCTGGGGGATCGTTTTAATAAAAGAAGGATCATTGTTGTCTTTTATTGCAGGGTTGCGGAGCTAGTAATGAAATGACTGGCTCCAGCTCCAACTTCGCTTTAAGCCTTTTGAAAATAATTATCGAGTTTATATTTGGGTTAATATATACACAAAATTTATTCATAAAAAAATACTACTATAGGTTCAAAGTAGCAAAAGCCTTAGGCACTTCCTATTCTCGTATTTTCAAAAGAACTACCTCACGCTCCGCTCCGACATTTTAAAAATAACTGGCTCCAGCTCCAGCTTTCAATCCTAAAATTTTCTTTAACTCCAGCTATACAGCCCTGCCTTGTCTTGTTGTATGAAATGAATTTATGAAGTTCAGTTTTATAGTTAAATTCCAATTTAAAGAATGTATCGAACAACACTTTCTAATGAGTTCTTGATTAGAAGACAATTACTTGTTTTTGGCATATTTAATTGGAACACGAATAATAGTTTATAAATGATTAAAATAGGCGCATAAAAAACTTTATTCAAATTGTTTAGGTTTTCTCTTGTTGACTAAACGGAAATTATTTAAAAAATGACAACACATTAAGTAGGCTTCCCGATATCTTTAACACTTTGATTGCCCAGCTGGTTTTCTAGAAATACCTCAGTGGGGCCACCAAAAAAATTTCGCCACGATCACAGAAAAGAACATCCACCGGGCGACACAGATATTCAGTGCCATAGAAATAGCATAGGACGTATACAACAATTGTTGCCACTTGCCAGCACTAAAAACAGACAAATAGCCGTCAACCAATATTGTTGACATGGCCTCATTAAAAACTTAAAAACTAATTAAAAACTGCCTCATTAAAAATTGTTGATACGGCCTCATTAAAAACTGAGATTAAAAACTTCAACAATATTTGTTGACATGGCAATCAAAGTGTTTAAAGTAAAGCAGGCGATCATGCTTCTTTTAAACTTGCCTTTTTTTTAGCTAATGTAGACGCATATATATTCTTGTTTTTTGGTGAGTTATTAGTTAGAACAGAAAGTCCAAATATTTAAATTTCGACCCAAAAACTGCGCTTAAAACATTGCGACCTAAATTTTCTTTTTTCTTGTTTTCTTTTTTCAAAAGTAAAGGCTGAAAAAGTTCTTATATTTTTTTGAAAAAACACGTTTTGGCAATCAATTATGTGTGTTTTCATGTGAAATGTGAAAAAGTTTTTTTAATATTTTCAGCAACTTTTACATTCTTTTTCGACTTAACGCGTTAAATTTTGCGAGCCTTCATGTCCGGACACCTGAATTGCTACACTTTTTTCCTTCTTTAACCCAACTTTTATTTAAAAGTTTGGAATACAGCAGCGGTTTGAGTGAATGTTTAACCAGAACTTTATTATAAGAGTTTTTTTTCAAAACCAAGTTTTAAAAAATATCATCAATATTGCTTTTCTATAGTTGGGGAGTTTTTGACGTTTTTCAAACCATATGTTGCTGATAAATATAAATCCTAAGTTAACTTTTTTTTGATGTGCGCGTAACGATGGAGACCAATCAAAAAAGAGAATTTTTTTCCCTTTTCCGAATTTTTTCCAAATATTTGTTCGGTTTCAGATTATCAATTGATTTGTGAGTTTTCGTCGTTTCTGTCTTCGTAGGGACTCACTCGTATTTTCTCGCTTATGAAATGACCAAGAAATGGCAGTTGCTTTTTCAACACTTCCGTTCTGTTTGTGGTAGCAATTCGGTCAAAAACTCAAAGCAACTACATGCATGTAACAGTGAAAACTACATGTACTGCAGTGGCGTGCGGTCAGGGCATGCAAGTCATATGCGTTGCATGACCAAATTTTTAGAAATTGCATGACGAACTTTTGCGCGATGAGGTATATATTTTTTAATTTAATGGGAAATGATACTGATTTGGAATGAAATTAGAGAAATTCGAGGCTGATCTGAGGTGAAGACCTTTATTTTAGGGAATGCTATAATTTCAGGACGAAAATTATAAAAGTTGATAGTGATTGAGAGTGAAGACCTTTTTTTTTTTTATAGATCAACTTGATTTTAGGACGAAAATAGTTGTAGAACACCATGATATTAAGACTAAAAATTTGAATTTCACAAACAATTTTTTCTTCCCGTAAAATATTGCATGTCTTACTCATTAATTACCCATAAAATACCCGATTGCACGATCAGATTTTGGCATGCCAATTGCATGACCAGTCTCAGAGGTCACCGCACGCCACTGATGTACTGTATATTACAGTCACAACTACATATATACTACAGTTACAACTAAGTGTACTGTGTATTGCAGCAACAATTACATGTATATTGCAGTAACAAGCACATGTATATTACATTAACAATGACATATGTATTGCAGTGACAACTAACTACATGTATATTACAATGGCGTTACAAAGGTTTTAAAATGCAACTTCCAACCCTAACCAGCCATAAGGAAATGTTGTGGTTATCTTAGAGTTCTAAAATATTGTACTTAATAATCTTTGTTTAACTGTCTGTTTTGACAACCAGCCAATCGTTCCATCTTTAGAATTGATTTGACAATTTCCGTTTTAATTCTGGGTACGCGCATTCTTGATTAAATTATGACGTAGAAATTGCGCTTGAGTATAACTTACAACTAAAATACAACTGATTGGGGAAAAAGTAGAGTTTCAGTTAACACTTGAACATTTTATCTTTATTAGACATTTAAACATCTATTTTATTTACAAACATTAATTTACTTACTACACATTTTACATTGAATATTTAATATCTTAAATACTTAAAATATCCGTGTTCAACATTGAACAATCTTCAAATCAGCCGAAACACTTTGACACACAGTACGACAAAAATTCCTATTTTTATCAATTAAAGTAAATATGCATCTGAAATGTAATCTTTCAATTCATTCACTGTGTGGAAATTTCTTTGTTTTTGACTACTTCCCAAAAAAAATTCATTGTTGTCATTTAATTAAGGAAAATGATGAAAGAATGAAAGCGCAGCGCGGCTGCAGCAATTGCTCCAGTTACAGAAGTTGCGCTTTGCCCATCTCTGATGTTGACCTATCAATCGTGAACGGGTCGAGGTTTAAATTTTAGCTCATTCGTTATTTGTCGCAAGGGTGTTTTTGGTATGGATAGTTGTTTTGAAACATATCGTGTTAACTTTTTTGAACTGCTCGCAAACGTCATTTTTGTCACTCATACGAGTCCTAAGAGTCACTTACAGATTTTGGATCATTACCCACTGAATCTAGAGTTTTAAATTTATTCTTTATGTGATAAATTATTTTCATAAAAGTGGTGGAGTATGAAAGATTTTTTGGCAAGCTGTGCGCAAATGTTCGGAATTTTTAAGCTTTAAAACTACTTTAGTGTCTACCTTTTTCAGCTTGTATTACAATTGTTGCCATCGGCTTGCAATCGTTCACAGTTCCGAATTCCTTTAAATGAAAACAAATTTATAAAATCTAGCTTGTAACATTTTATAGCCATGAATAATTAACAAAGATTAAAAGTTGAGTTCTACAGTATTTTCTACGTATAATTCATATCCAAAGCGCAATTGATTTCCAAAATATGATTGTTAATTTGAAACAGAAAGTGAAGTAACTGTAACGCTACTTTCGGCCCACCCTGCATTATTTTATTTATTTAAAAACAAAAAAATATAGGACTAATTAAAGTTTTGAATGGTAGTATATAACTGAGTAACTACACGGAAACTGATTAAAGAGACTGCTAGGAAGGGATTGTTTGAGAATAGACAAAAACGAAAGTTGCTTGGGAAAATAATTGGCTAGAGAGATTATTTGCTGGGAAAAATTAACTATGGGTTACGCCAGAGAACTGAAGATAGCCAACAAGAATACCAAAAACTTTTAGCTTCAAAAAACAACAAAACAACCGTAAAAATGGCATCCAAACCATTTTAAAACCGTCAAAAAGTGAATTGGCCAGGGTGATCCAAATCAGCACGTGATTTTTTGCAGCTCGTAAATAATTTCAAACGTTTTTTAATCTTGTGTATAGGCATTTTTCATTCATCACTAATTAATTAAATAGTCTCATAGGGCCTGCTAAATAAATGCTTTTTTATATATTTAGTCACCCATAAAAGTTCACACTATTATTCGGGACCCGTGAGTTCTATGACCTAAAGAAACAAAGACTGAAACTATCCTGAAATACACAATCGGAAATAAGTTATTTTTCCCTTCATACAGCTGGCTATGACTTCTTTTTCTTCTTTACCCCATTAATCAGTAAAAGGCAGAAGCTAAAACTTTTGCCACTATCGTTTCTTAATTTTATTTGCACGAAGTTAATCAATATCCTCCACATACTCTTGTCAACGAATTCTTGGCCGTTCCACAGGCCTCTTCTAATTGTTTATGTAAACACGTGCACCTTGTTTGGAAAGTCTTTTCTGAGAAGTGTTTACCTGGCTAAACCGTTTAAGCTTTTAATTCCAAGAACCATAGTGGCTTGGAATTTAGTGGTTTTTGAACTTTAAAGTTACGAACTTGGTCAAGTAAAATGATGTCTTCGATTCTATAAAAAATTATGATTTCTGCTTGCACATGCAATTATATTCTCTTGGTCATTATCTAAGGCCCATATACCTTCTTTTTCTTCATATGGCCCAGGTTGCTGCTTTCTGTTTTGAGTAGAGTCACAACAGTGGGCAAGCAGTGTGACCTCTTTAAAAAATGCGTCGTTCTTAAGGATACAACAGAAATTACGTAGGTAGACTAAGTAGAAAGATGCGTGGTCGAGTGTCACTAATAGTGTTATCACGATAAGCTATTACCGACATGACCATGAGTGACAATGACTTAGATTAATCAAAGGTTAGAAAGCTGCAACATTTTAGACGCTTTTTTTATGACAAATGATTAGTGCAAAACTTGCATTCCATGCTTCAAGAGTTTAAAATCTTTCTTTTTTTAATTTTGTCACTTGTGATAAAAAACTTTCTTGATACTTAAATTTATCCACTTGTTTCACGGAAACGCACGTCAAGAAAACGTTATGAGGACCAACACTCGCAAATGCAAGATTCAGATTAGTGCCAGTATTTTACCGTTCAGAGTGAAAGTGGGGCCATGCTTAGGCTTGTAGAGCAGTAAGAAGCTGCTAATACTCTCCAAACACATCAAGCGTTCCTTATTTTAAGTGCTTGTAGTGACGTTGCCGCCATAGGACACGGGTGAAAAAATACTGGAAGGTCCGGTGCTGGTAATGCTGGTGATAAAGCTTTCAAAACGTTGATTTTTTTATGGTCATTTACGCCGACACGCAATTGTTCAATCTTCGTTGTCGGTGGAGATTGGTAAAAAATATATTGTACTTGCTTGTGGATAAACGTGGCAAGGCCGTGTTTCCTGCTTTAAGGAAAATCTAGGTAGTTAAAACTGGAAAGTGCTAGGTATTTTGCGATTTTGCTGTAGAAAGAAGTACTCGTAAAATGACGTGTTTCTCAAACTAAAAAGCAAAATAATGAAAAGTATTCATCTCGTTTGCAATTAAGCCTTTTGATGTTCAGTTGAAAACTCGAAAACTGAAAACTACTAAAACTATTTCAGCTGAAAGCTATTAAGTTTTTGAAAAACTTTTTGATAATGTACCTGCAATTTTTCTGTGTACTGCCTTGTTCGAAAAAATAGATTTCCCGAATGATCCTTTGACTAAACATCGGAATTGGTTGATTTAATTTCATTTAGTTGCACAAAAAAATATGTATAAACCTATCCACATTCTAGGCTACGAGAAAGCATCTGATATCCAAAAATAGTTACGGGAGCCACATACTGTATGCATTAAAATTAATTGACAAAACTTATTCTGTTTGTTAATCTTTCAGCGATTGTATAAGAGCACTACAGTTTCTGAAGTACTTGATTTTATAATGAATAATAATATATATCAAAGCAACATTGTTTTGATACACTGTAATACAACCACCTTCTGAAGCAAACTAATGCTTTGGGTTTATTTGAGTACCATCAGCCATGGCCGGCAACGCCTACACCACAGCGTAAAAAGTTAATAAAATGATACAAATAAGAGTTATCTATGTTAGAATCTCTCTGCAACATTCAAGTCGCCGTGGTAAATAAAGGGCCAGCAAGTGAACGTCATGTGAACGCCGTGGGTCATGTTTGTACCAGCGTCGTATTTGCCGCGTCAAACCCTGGCTTTATGATTATCTTATCGGCTACATCAGGCTGACAGACAGAGCAGAATATCACGTCACACAAGCGCAACCTTTTCCACCACAAACCAAACTTTGGGATTGCTTATTTCACTGTTATTCTTGCGTAGCGCCGATACATAGCGATTAATTACGAAACAATGCAATTGCGACTGACGCTTCATCCTGTTTGAAAAAGGAAGCGCCGGAAAAGCTTACGTCACAACGTTGCTTGATCGAGTTACAACGCGATCTGAAGGCTTGGTGCTAAGCGGCGTGACACGAAGTGGAGAGACATTTGTGAGAGGTTGTGATGTGTGGTCATTGTCCCGAAAGAGCGGTTTCCATGGATCAAGTTGAGAGCAATGATGTTTAAGGCATTTATTGCAATATCGAGATTAGTTTCAATCTTTTGGTTCTGCAGTAATCATTATGGAAAAGTACGCAGCGAAGTGGTTTGGCTTGTGTCATTCAATTGAATATTATGTTGTGCAGTAAAATTAGCGAGCTCAGAAATTTTTTAATAATTTGCAAAAAGTTAATTTTCAATTGTCTTGCATGAAATCTCTGTTTTACTTCTGTGGCTTTTGCACTTTATAGTTGTCACCTCTGAAGAAAAGAAAGTTATTAGGTTTCACAAATGCAATTGAGTCATTGTAGAGAAATTTTTAGAAAAAGCGAGTTTTAAAAGTTTTATTTCATTCCCAGAAATTTGTTACATGATGCATTATGTGTGGAAATAAACAGCCTCGCTGTGTGTGACACACGATTCAACACTCTACTTACGATTAAAAAAAAACGCTGAAAAAGTGAAAATCAGCTCCAAGTTTCCTCTCCCCCTTTTTAATACTATCGAATCACATTATACAATAAAGTTAAACAAATATCTTTCTCAACTGCAGTATTAAAAGTGTCATACAAATTTATAAAGCCACATGAAGGCGGAGGTTTCTAGATGATTTTTTTTACATGGGAAATTCCTCGCAGTTTTCATGGTGTTGTAGCCGAGCTCTTCACTGCGTTGCTGCTTCAACCCAAACCTTGGTGAACCGGTGAACGCAAAAAGGACGTTCGTGGCGCCCTTCTGCCTCCACTTAACATGATTGCTTCATTCTTTTTACTAATCATCAGCGTGAATTAAGGTTTACGTGTATTGCCGCGTCCTCTTCCTTTTCTTAATCTTAATTAATCTGCATGTTTGTCTTTATTCATGTTCTATTCTGTAATCGAGAATAAAACATAAATTAATGTTTAATAAAAACTGATAAAAACGATAAAATTTCAAAAGTGTGCCACAGAAATTTAAAGAGTGCAATAGCAATCGGGTTAAACTTTATTGTTTGAGTAAAATGTTTTTATAGTTCTTGCTTGTTATAATTGTTGTATTCATTATTAGACACTTAGGATTTTTAAAAACATCGCATAAATTCATCACTGAATACTTCGTACATTCCAATAAAAATATTTTGTTGAAGAACCTCCGTTTGTCAAAAATTAATTTAAGAAAAAATCTTTCAGAATAAATTCCAAATAACCCGGCAGCCATGCATCTAATATACTGGCACAGGGATTTTCAGAATTTATGTCTATAAAAGAACTTTTTGAGAAAAACGATTGTGGTTACTTCATCAAAAACAAAATAAATTCACTTGAAAGAGAAATTGACAAAGGCCACGATTTGAATTCGGACTCCACAAAATGGAGAGATAATCGGAGTAAGGGTGTATTCTGTAAATTACCGATGATACTGAACCAAGACACCGACAATTATGCCGCTGCTTTTTCTGCGACTTGTTGGCAAAAAAACTCATCAGATGCCAGTCTTTTGTCCGGTATCTTGCGGTGTCCTGTTTGTGATAAAATTTTTCTTACTTCAGTTGATTTGTACCAGCACGTGACTAAGCATCACAGTTCTTTTAATCACAATCTTCCCGTCAAAACAAATGGATTTAATCAAAACAAAGGATCTGCTAAAGACAAACCTCTAAGCAAACCAGCTGAATTTATTTACAAACATTTAAACGGTGCTGCAAGAATGTTAAACAAAGGTCAAGATATCGATTCGTTTTTAACCCCAGCTCCGGACAGTGTTCCCGCTCCTGCCATACGCACTGCTTTGGATCAAGGTACAACACCCACAACTCACACAAACTTTCCGGAAAGCTTGAAAGACTCTATGAAAATCAACTTGAGTTTAAATTCTTGGTTGTCTTCACTTTCTTTACAAAAAAAATTCACGGACCCATATTTGCCACCATCTTTGATAATGCCAAAGGTAACATCCGGCACGAAAAGTACCTCGGAAGATTCTTCATTTAAACCTAATTCAACTGTTTCATCTTTAAATCTTAAAAATATTTCCGCAGCTTCATTCGCACCCTCTTTTTTTTTAGCAAAAAAATTATCAAAATTTTTAGAAATTAAAAGTCTCGCTAATTCAAGTAACTCTGACCACGGACCGCAGCGGACCGGAAGATTAAGCACTGACGAATTTTCAAATTGCTCTCAGGCATCATTTTGCCAAGATGTTAAAGCTCCTTTATTCAATAAAACCCACCATTTGCCTCAAATGTGCGCGGATCAGGGATCTTTTATTCTCCATGGCTCGGTTATTGAAAAACCACCGGAAAACGAAGATACTATCTCGGTCCCTGTCATTTGCGAACCTTCAAGCAACGGTCTGAGCGCGAAGTCTATTGAGCGACATATTTCCCGGCTGATTTCAAACAACGAAAAACTTCTCACCAATCCGGATCTGGAAAAGGTGAAACCAAGAAGAGTTTTTCGACGCAGCAGCCTTGATCCTACCTCACTCAGATCTGGCAGTAGCAATCTTTCAAGATTTAATTCAAGCGATTCTTCCTCTTCAAGCATAACCTCAATTCAAGATTTGAAAATCCTTGAACCAGACAAAACTTGTCAAGAGCAAATTGCAATCAAGTCAAAATTTTTTCCTGATTGCAGCAAAGTTGTTGAATTAAAACGAGCTCCACTTTTAATATCTTCCACGTTAAAAATGACCAAAAATACTTTTTTAAACTGTTTACACTCAAACAAGCAAATACCCGAGCAAGCGCGACGGGGCGTGAAGCGGAGCTGCAAAGCTTTAGACCTTTTTTCCAGCAAAAAGAAACGTCGCGCAACGTTCTTTGAATGCAGAAATTGCGGAGTCAGATACAGAAAGGAAGACAATTACAAAATACATAAGAAAAATTATTGTTTGTTCAAAAACGACAAGCTGATGATTGATAAAAGCTCCGACCACTTTTTATCAGAAGAAGAAAATCTTGTCTCTAATTGTGAGGAAAAAACAAAAAAAAAACTTTCATCTTCCAGTGATGGCAGTTTAAACCTTTGTAGTCAACCACAATCATTTTTTTTCAACTCTTCAGACCTAAAATACAATGACCAAACCTTGAATAACAAGGCCGAGTTCTTCCGAACTAAAAGTGCAGAAGGAGTTTTAGAAACCAACTCGAATCTTGTTGGCGATTGCAAAGAAAGTCTTTCAATGGCTGAAAGTTTAAACAAAAATTTTCTCAAAGAAGGTCCACTGTTGTCAACAACATCCAAAAAATGTATTTTAACCCACAGTTTTTTGCACGAAACAAAAAAAAATCTTTTAAATGATAAATCTAAGAATGAAAAGCAGATTTTGGATGTTAAAAGCAAAAGTCAAGATAAATCACATTGCGTCATAAATGGTAAATCAGATCTGTTTGCACACAACGAACAAAAGTTTAACAGGCTGGCAAAAAACGACCAGTTTGACGGAGATAAAACTTTCATCCAAAGTTCTTCTTTAATTCCAAGGAGTAACTACAAGCTGCTAGTTCACCAGCTTAGTTTGAGAAACTCCGAAGCTATCAACTCTATAGCTCAGGCTTTCTCACCAGAAAAAGCAGTTCTTTCCTTCCAGCAGATGTCTCAAAACAACTACAATGAGCCCAGCTGCTCTGGAACACTTGCTTCTCCAAAACAAACAACCATCACAAACTATTTAACACTTGGTCAGAAAGGTGGAAGGGAGGCTGTTTCCAGCAATAAAACTGTGAAAAAAATGGATAATATTCTTTTACGTAATCTCTCGACCCATTCAACCGACTCTATCAGTTCTTACACACCGATTGATGTCTTTGCTAAACGTTGTGTTGAATCCCATCTAGCGGATGAAAAACAATTTAACGGTGATTTTTCTACTTCACTCATAAGCAACACTAAAGGCGGAAGCTGTGTTCCACGGCGACCATCGCAGCGATTCCAAAGAACGTGAGTAAAAGTTTTATTTTAAAGATTTCAGAATAAAAAGTAAAGCCAATATATTTGGAAACATAGTTCGTTTAGGACGTTTCGGATTTATAACTTATTCCATCATTTGCGTTAAACGCAGTTGATGATGGGATGATGGAGTTGACTATGTTTTCAAATATATTGGCCTTATTTTAAAGAGTTTACTCAATTCTTCGGTCTCAAGTAATTATTAAAGTTTGTATTGAGATTTTATTTGTTTATTATTATTATTTTTTCACATTTTTGGCTGTCCGGGCAGAATTCCTATTCTGCTGCCCGGCGGCTGCCAACCTTCGGGCCAGTCAACCCTTCTCCAGAAGAGATTATCAGGTGTTCCGTTGAAAAAGTGTCTTATTTATGCATTTCAAGTTGAGTTTGTCATGGCCACCTTTCAGCAGTCTTTTCCAGATTGCTGGATAAGACAAGTGAACAAATTTTCTTGTCTTTGGTTGACTTGCATGAGACGTTGTCAAAAGATACTTTTTTGTATTGTTTGTTTGGTGTTGCGCCTTCTGATTTTTTGTTCCACTTTCAAACAGATTGTTTCAGTTTCGAAAACCCCAAAACATTTTGTTTGATTGGGACATCATTTGCCTTTGGTTTAACGCGTTAAAGCACTAATGGGAGCTTTTCAGTCTTTGGATTCAATCTAAGAATTCAAGTGAACAAGCACGAAAGACAAAACAAAAAAATCACCAAATAACATGCACAAACTGGCAGCAACATAGGAGCAAAGTGTGGAAAGGGTTTTAACTATTCACTTGAGAAACGGTAAAAATTGCTAAAATTTTAATTAATGTGTTTAGAAATTAAGTTCAAGGCAAGAAATCAAGACGAATAAATAGCAGAAGGAAAATGCCAAATAAAAGGTTTTTCCACACAAAAATTTATTTGTTGATAGAATACGTTGCGTTTGTTGCTTTGCAGCAACGAATTAGACCACTTCTGCATCCCACAATCTGTACGTATGTTATAGAAGTAATAGGAAGCTCAGTAAGTTTTATCAAATCAGGATGTTTCTGCCCAAAGCGTATTTTTGTTTTTATTAACGAAAGTATTTTAAAACTGTGAAGCAAGCCATCGCAGAAAAGCATATTTTTATGTGTAAGTAGCGCGAGCTTGTGAATAAAAAGAGCACACTAAAGCCTTTGAAAGTAGTTTCTTAAATTTGTATAGGAACGTAAATAATCTATATTGAAATATGGATGATATTTTTTTGGCATTCACTAGTAAAATCTTTTAATTTATTTAGGGAAATGCTTTTGCCTGCGCTGCTATCTTTAATTTGTTGTTGCACTATAACGGAACATTTTTCCAAATTTTTTTCGGAAAAAAATTTTTTTAGTTTCTATTTAAAGTAGTAATTGAAACAAAAAGAACATTTCTCGGCAGTTGATGACGTGGTGCAGGAGCAAGCAACGAAACAGATCTGTACAAAAAATTTAGTTGCTCATTTTTTTTTCTAGAAGGAAAGAAATTAAAATTCTATTTGGCTCTGGTTTTTAACGCAAATATTCCCTAAATTTAATAATTGTTATACACTTGTCGCATATGTGTTTGGGTGAGACCGCATATTGTAGATACAGTTATATCTATCAAATATACAGGGTCCGCCACAAGTATTATATATTTTTTCTTGCTTGTAACTTTGTTGATACTTATTTAATTTTACTATTTCATATGTCATTTGAAAGCTGAAATCTTCAGTTCAGTTCAGTTCAGTTTTCTTTTATTTCTGCACCGCCACATGAACAAAATAACAAAATGTTGAAAAGTTTGTGTGTTGTTAAAGACGGGTTAAAAAAAGGAAGAAGCAACAAAACGAAGCAATCTTATATTTTTATTTTATATTTCTGATGTAATGTTATATTAATCACGTCCACAGGATTAACTGAAGAGCAAAAGATTGCGGTTTTCAAGTGATTCTGGAAAGCCGAGAGTGTGACATTCGTCCAACGAGAATTTCAAAGGCAATTTTATTCCAAGCCTCCGACCTATCCAGCGATTATTAGTCTTGTGAAAAGGGTTGACCTGGCCGGTAAAGTGGAAGATTTGCCGCGCTCAGGTGAACCCGTGACCGCAACGACGGCTAAACATCGGACTCAATTGGTGGCTTTTGCTCTTTTATTAATCAGACTGACATAATTCATATAACTGTATATCTGAAGCATGAAATAAAAATATAAGATTTCAGCTTTCAAATGACATATGAAATAGAAAAATTGAATAAGTATCAACAAAGTTACAAGCAAGAAAAAATATATAGTTACTTCTGGCGGACTCTGTATATTATGGATACCACGTGAAACGTAAAATACTGAGAGCTATGTTTGTGAGATAATTTTATTTTGAAAAAGCTATTTTTTCGACATTAACCAAAAAAAGGATAAGGAAAAATAACTTTTTTTTAGTAAAATTTTGCCTACCAAAGAATATTAAGTAGGATATTAAATAGGATTATCCTATTTTTAAGATAGAGAACTCGTTAAAAGTGTTCAAAATCAAGTTAAAACCAAAAAAAAGATCTTCACTTTGGTCGATACATGCCGAAAAAATTTGGAAAATTAGTGTAGTTAAGGTTGCTGGGCAACTGATCTGGTCTAAGATTTAATGATGGTAGCAAAAGCAAATTTCAAATCAAAAGTCCCGGGACAAAATACTGTAGTTTACTGGCCAGAACACAACCGGACAAGGCTTAAAATCGGGACTGTCCCGGCTCACCGAAACCTATGGTTAGCCTAGCTATACGTCTAATTTAATAAAATCAGTCTCCTCAACAGATTATGAAGGGACTAGGTTGTTTCAAGGTAAAAATAATAAAGAGGTGGATGAACGATTTCTTAAACGCGGTGTTTTCTAGTTTAACAGAGTGCTTTTATATAATTTAACAGGTTTGTTTATTGTATTTGCAGGACTCCGGATTCAACTGGGCAAGCGCGTAGTCAGGTAGGTTCTTCACAACTGCTTTTTTATCGCGTCGGACTTGCACGGCGCAGCGGTTCGTTACTGAGACCACGATTAGGAATTGCACTTTTTTGATATAATTCCCAATTTAATTAAAATCTGCTCGGGATGGCCAGGCGTGATCAAGCGTTGTCTGCCTTGGCTTTGGAAGTGTAGTATTTGAAGTGGAAGAACCAGACACAGCGTTATTGTGCTTGTTGAGGTTGTAACAGCGACGAAAAGGAAGGGTATCTACGAACCCCGATGTACAGCGAGGATCCGCTTATTGGCAAACGTCCTTTTTGGGACTTTTGGGTTGACTTTTGACATTTGACAGAGTTTTGACTTTTGATAGAGTTTGGATGCTACAGCTTTACGTTTCAAACTTCGTAGGAAATGGAGAGATCAATGGCCCGAAGCAGCTCGGAGCCCCAACATCAAACTCAGTGAATATCTTTAAGAATTTCACACATCGGGAACTCACTGCTTCCCTTCAACATTTAAAACCAAGTAAAGCTCCGGGCTCTAATTCCATTTATCCAAAGCTTACAATCCATGCTGGAGCTGCTTTGAACTCCTAGTTACGTGGCTTTCTTTCTTCCTGCTTGCGCCAATTCAAAATTCCCAAGATCTGGAGAAGAGCGCTTGTATTCGCAATCCCAAAGCCGATAAAGCCCGTGGGGGACCCAAAGAGTTATTGACAGATATCTTTGCTCTGTGTTCCTTACAAGATCCTCGAGAAGCTTATCTATGCCCGTGTTGAGCCATTATTGATCTACTGCTCCCTAAAGAGCAGGTTGCAAGCTGCTGAGGTTTCTGCCGGATTAGCACATGGTCGAATGATCATAGAGCTTGTCCAAAATCGAAGTTTCACTCTTACTGCCGGTGACAGCAAGCAAAGCAGACTAAGCCAACCAAAAAACGGCGTTCGTCCGGGATCGGTCTTGACTCCCCTTCTTTTCAACATCTATATGTTGGACCTGCCTTTCACGATTTCCAGAAAGTTTGCTTATGTAGACGTTCTAGCATTGTTATACTCTTCTGAAAACTGGAAGGACTTAGTGGGAAACTTTAAATTAAGACATGACTGCACTTTCAGCGTATCTCTGGACTTGGAGATTGAAGCTTAGTTACACTAAGACGGTAACGTCACCTTTTTATTTAAATAACCGAGAGGCCAAACATCAGCTAACAGTCTACAACAACAATAGATTTTACCATTCTGTCCAATCCCTACTTATCTTGGGGTAAAACTGGTGGCATTGAGTAAAAAACTATCTTCGCGCGTCACACTGCTGAGGCAATGTGTAGGCTCAAAATGAAATTGCTGCGCACCAGTCTGGTGTCGCAGTGCTCACACTCGCCTCATAGACAATGTCTTAAATGACGGCTTGCGCATAGTCACTGGATGCCTGCATCCCACTCCAATGGACCACTTACTCATACTTTCAGACATCCAGCCAGCTGAGCTTCGCCGACTAGGAGCAACACTCTTCTTGGCTTGTCGTGATTCTTTAGACCCTGATTGTATTTTGTATGGTCTTTTGAGTGGGTCCTCAGATGCTCGCCAAGAGAACCTAAGATCTAGATGCCTGTTTGTGCCAGGTGCGTGGAATCTCGTAAATAACCTTGCTGGACTTGCCATCCACTCAGAGTGGAAGCATTATAGATGCAACACGGAGTACTGCAAGAACACATCCAGGATCCGTGTTTTCATATCTACGATCAGTGCCAGGTTTGTTAGAAGAAACTTGGCTTGAGCAGATTGGGTCAAGATCAATTGCCTGCGAACTAGTGTTGGGCAATTCCATTTATCCATGCACAAATGGGGTCTCGTTTCTTCACCAAATTGCGAGTGCACCACTGAGCAAACTGCAGACCACATTCTAATATCGGGTCCCATACATCGGGCACCACATGGAACACGAGGTCTGACAGTTTTGGATGACGTAAACCGATGTTGGCTTGACACCAACACTTTGTAGCACTTGCAGCATCTGATCCGGGAAATACAGCAGCCTAGGTTAGTAAAAGGATAAATTCTCGGCCCCAGTCCTGTTTGTGTCTGAACTGGAGTGGATGCCCTTTCGAACGACGACTAACGACGACGAGTGCCAATGATGTGTGTCTGTGTATTACGCGATTAATAAAAGTTTGCTTCTTACAAAATTTTCAATTGCATTTAAGTAAATTCACTTACCCTAGCTAAAAACATTAAACTTTTTTGCTATTGCAATTTCTTCTAAGCTTGTAATTGATTTAAATTGCAATTACAATTTATATAATTATATTTTTAAGTATAGCCTGGACTCTGGTTGTGGTAATCATTTTTTACTTCAATACGGGTGGTTTCGTTTAATTCTCACGCCCGACACACCAAACTAATGACCGAATTTCTTTGTACTCAATCCAGGATTTCTTTAGGGATTTTTGTAAATGGTTGAATCATAAATGTTTGTACTTGAGTTTGTTGCTTCTAGCTTTCACGATGACGTATGACACATATACGTTTATAAATATGCTTAGTTTTGCCTGTTATCTTTTTCTCTTTACTTTCTCTTTTTATTGAAAGAATAAGAAGAGGAAAAGGTATGTAACTATTGAAATCAATCAACAAAGAGCAAAAAAATGTTTACTAAAGTTGATTGAGTTTTTAATCACTCTAGCTTTCATAAACAATTGCTCACTTTGTCAGTATTCATTCCGTTACACCATAAGAAGTAAGCAGTAGTTCACGAAAGCATATGTGATAAAAAACTTTGTCAACTTTAGTGCACATTGCTTTGTTCTTATCTCTTTTTAGTGTTCTATATTTTAAAGGGGTAAAAGCCATGCGCAAATGACGTTATGAATCTATAACAATTTGTCGCTGATTTGCTTTACTATTCGTTTCGACTATCTATGATTTCTTTTTCAATATAAACCAAATAAACTCAGTATCAACATTTTTAATTTTCAGCAAAGCACTGGATGGAACTCAAATTCGGTTTTTTTATATCCCCACATAGAAGCAGCCCTGAGGAACGAAACGCACTTAACTTTCTGTAGTGCCATCAGCCCGCAGCCGGCGTATATGGAATCACCACAAAACTCTCTAATCTCAATGTACAGCGAGTGGAGTGTTTCAGAGCCTTTTCTAATCCCACCAGGGCTATCGATTGAAAACGTTTTGACAGGATGGAGGTATGGTTCATCAACTTCTTGTTTTTTAATTCAAATTATATTTATGATTTAAAATAGGAACGATTTGTTTAAATGTAATAGTTTTAGTTAAAGAATGAAGTCGAATTAAAAAGTTCATTTACGTAGTTGTTTGGCAATTTTTCGGCTAACCATGACCCCATCATAGCAAATGTAGACCTACCGCTGTAATTTTTTGTGAGTGAAAATTCACATTACAGTGGTTTTTGATCTGAATAACAGAAAGAAGACACCGAAATAATATGAAACGTTTTTAAAACGATAAGCAAACTGCGAAATCCGCCTATTATAATTTTGTACATGTATGCTTCGAAAGAATTTTAGCATTAGTAAAGAAAACAAAATAAGATTAAAAAAGACATCGCTGTTTTATTTACACACCATGCTTAAAACAAAACATAACAATATACTCTCGAAATAAATTTTTCACCGACTTTCACAGAGTAATTTTTGTTTAAACTCGTATGTTAAATTTTGTTAGAAGTATGATGGTTGATATAGTTTAAGTAAAGTAACGGTGTACCGAAAATCATGCCGGTATTTGTTATTTAGTTTCTGTTCCTGTCAAAACTGAGTAAGATTTTGACCTATATCAATCTTCTAAAATTTATCTGCAAAACGTTAAGTTTAAAATAGCAATGTATTGAATATGTATTATGATTTAATAAGACTAATTGTTTTTCATAAATCCCTAATAGGTCTTTGCACCAGCTTTCCTTTAATTTTTTAAATTATTGGAAAACCAGGGCATGCAGTTTGTATCGGCAGCTAGTATACATAGAGTCATTCAATTTTTGTTGGAGGGTTTTGTGAGTAAGACACACCGGCGAGTCCAGACGATTAACATGGGCATTTACAAAATAAAAAACAAACTTTTTATTTTGTAAACAAGTTTTTGATTGAGATTCTCTTTTGTAATTCGATCTCAACCAAAAATAAGAAAATTCTTGCTTTTTAAAGACGAGTTGTTGGCATGGGAACAAGGATGGAAAGCATTTTTTTTTATCGAAGATTTTGATATCTTTGAAGACTCTGTACACCCGAAAAATCTGTGACACGCGTAAAAATTTTGATACATTCTAGGGTTTACAATACACACGGTTGAAAAAAACTACTTTAGTGTAAAAAGAAAGTAAAAAAGGCTTGGTTTCAAAGCCTATCGTATCATGAACAAGAAATGGTTTGGTTTTAATTTCATAATTTTTAAAATGTTAATTTACTTCATCAAAAATTTTGGAACCAGCAGAACTTAAGCCGGGATTTTCGTGGCAGTTTCGAGAGATTGGTTTCAGTCAAAGTTTGAAATTTCAATTTTGCTGCACTACTATTTGAAAGTAAAATTAATAATTATTAACATAAATTAACCATCAAAAATATTATTGATCGGCTGATTTATGGATGAGAATTACGCCAACTCGTGGTAAAAATATAAGTTTTATAGTGAAAGGCAGGGCCGTTTTAAGTCATAGATACTACCCATGAGTCCTAGGCACGAGAGTCATCGTGGTTCCTTTTTCGCATAATGATTTTTAGGTTATTTCAGAATTTTTAGTTTTTTTGTTAAGATTATAATCTTTTTTATGAACCAAAATTTTTCGAGGGTCCCATTTTTTTCGTGGGCCTTAGGCGCTGTGCCTTGAGTGCCTGTAAAAAAGCCTCGGTTAAAAGTTTTGACTTTTTACAACAATACGTTAAAGGGGAAAAAACTAAAAAGTAAAGCATTTTTGAGATTCAAAACATTTTTTTAGCAAGTCAAAGAATCAATTAGTATGCCGAAAACTGCAAGGCTTGCCGAGAAGAGAATTGTACAGCAAGGCTGAACAGCATCGTACATCGCTTTTGAAAGCTTGTTTTATAAATGTAGTTTTTTTTATTAGTTTGTATTATTTTTAGAAGGTATTAAAGGCTTGCTTTACCATTAAAACTAGACTGATTATACTGTAAATTACCAATAATAGTATTAAAATACCCTGGCAAAATTATTTCAGAAATCGGAACAAGAATTTTAAACAATGGGCGAATTTTATCAAAATTTGCAGCCAGAATTCAATTAATTGTTGCCAAAGTTTGACAGGAAAACAAAAATGAGTTGTAAACTAACACTAAAAATATTGCTAAGAACGATTCAAGCGTACTTACTTGCAATGTAATGTTCAATTATTTCCAATTATAAAAATTTTGCTTTTAATTCTTGTCACGTTGCTTGGTTCAACAGCAAAAATAAATTTTCGATCGTTAAAAGAACAAAAAAATGTTTGAAAAAAACAACCCAATCGAAAAGACGTTTGGCTTGGTTTTAATAACTATACACATTCTATTAATTTCGAAGCGATCGCATTTATAAACAAATTGTGTAATTTAGGCTTGTAAGGAGTTAGTCCCATATCAAAAACACAAGCCCATGTAGAAAATAAAGATAACAGTTTTTTTGTTTTCATAGCCGCTAACTGTTTTAACCTGTCAAATAATTGGTAAAAAATTTTTTCAAAAGCTAAAATTTTTTAAAGTGAATCACAGTACTGCAACTGCACTCTAACATAATGATTTCGAGCCGGACCGCCGCAAGTAGTTAAACTTTAGTTTTACAAGATTCATAAGATTAGGATATTTCTCATTTAAGATTGAACATAAGACCCAAAGTCGCGGCAGCAAAATGCTCGGCAACAAGAAGAGCGGCCAGCTCTGTGACCTAAAGCAAGGAATCAAGTTTATGGCAAAAGCTGTTGATTTTTATATTTTTAATTGGTTTGACTTCATGTCCAAAATCATTAAAAGCTACTATACCTATATTATTTAATAAACCAAGACTAATCATTTAACTTTTTTAATTTTTTTTTCAAAAATATTTGATTCAGAAAGATTAAACAACTTTTGATATTGATCTAATTCAGTGATTTTCAACCAGTGAGCAGGACACTTTAGTGCAATGTTTTGAAATTCTTCAGGCCGGGAGAAGTTGAATTTTTTTAGTTTTAAAATTCAAAATTTTTATTTCGTATTAATTTTTGTTTTGAAATTGAAAATAACTAAAAAATTATTTCGGCTGCCGAAAGTGAAAAGGTTGAAATCAGTGTTGGGATGCAAAATTTTAAGAACAGACTTTCTTTTGTATACAACTTACTAACAACAGGCTCCCTTATGATACAGAGATATAAAGATATATAGATTACGTTGAATTAAGATCGGTTTCGCTGAACGTGCCGAAATTCCAAGAACCAGTTTGCACGAACCCGCGCGAACTCCCTGAATCCCATCACTGGTTGAAACTAATCATCGAATTCAATACAGAAAAGTTTTTTTAGTAGAAGCTACTTCAATTATTTGTTTTTATTTATAGTTAGGTTGAAAATTTTCACAGAAAAAATCAGGTCAGGAATTATCAAGCCGATATTAAATGCTCTACATCGGTAAAAAATGTAATATTCCGTTCTTACTATTCGCAGTTTTATTCTAGTCAATTATGGTAAGATATATAAAACCTTCTTATCACCGGATTAAAATAGCGTATAACGATGTATTTAGAATGTTGCATAATTTACCATGTTCTAGTGCTCGAAATTTTCAAGTTCAGCATAACGTAATTACATTTGATGCATTATTGCGAAAATGTATGTATTCTTTTGTAAATCGCTGTTTTCACTGCGGCAGTTTTCTCATTGAGCGTCTTATTCACTCTGATGCATTTTTTAAATCTTCTTACTATAAGTATTGCTCTCGTTCTTTGTATTGTTAAATTGATTGGTTTTCAAGTTGGTATTTTTTCTGAATCTAATTTTGTGTTTTTTTTGTTGTTTTTTTGTTTGTTGTTATATGGGTTTTCAAACCTGAATAAAATAAAAAAATAACTAAAAATCAAATGAGTTTAAACAGTTAAAAGTTAGGATAAAAATAATGTATAATGTAAAAAAATAATACTTCTAAACCCTTACAGCGTTTGGCACCTCGAAACTATAAAACCTTTTTTTTTTCAGTCGAAGCATTCGCCGCAACACAAAGGGGTTTTTTACTTGCGCGTTGACTTCGAAAACTTTTAAACTTACAACCAGTGAAGATTACGCTCGGTTCCCAGCGGAAGCGCCAAAAGATGAAGTTGAGATAAAAGAAAATTTTACACTCCCCATTTCAAACACAGTCAAAGCAAAGATGAACCAACAATGTGCTCGCCTCCATCTGGCCGCTTCTAAGCTGGTCTACGCTTCGTGCAGCCAGACTGCAGCCCCACGGTTCTCGACCAACCACACACTTCGTAGCAATCCGAATCAGTTGGAAGAACAAAAACCAGAAGAAAGCAAAAGTTTTACCACAAAGAAGGAAGTTTCAGGAAATCTCCAGTCAGAAGTCAAGAAATCAAGTGACGTCACAAATGATTGGAAGGGAGAAACCAGGTGAGTTGAGTTCCATCGTTGTTCATCACTGATGTGCAAGTTGAAAGTAATTTGTAGTAATAAGTGTGTATACGATTATAGAGATAAATCTAAGTCAATGCTTCTATCCTTTGAATTTTAAAGGGTACCATCTACCCCTGTGCCACCCCGTTTGAAAAATTATGCAAGGCAGGGAGAGCAATTGTCCCGCTGCCCGCCGCTTCCGGTGTCCCTGTTTATACCTAAGCGATAGATAGTGGAAAAAGGACTAAGTACAACTGGTCTAAATTGTAGTTAATATTTTTATTAGTATGCCTTTTTATCGTATTTTTGCTGATTAGAAAAGCCTCTCTAATAGCAATTCAAAAAGTTGTGCACCTCAGAATTTTGAAAAAATGTAAATGTAAAAAAATGAAAAAAGGAAAATCATATAGTCAAATTGTTTATTTTACTTTTAGAATTGAAGATTGCAAAATAATTTTTTAGAACTGCTATAAAATCATCTTAATTTTTTACAATTTTTTTAAGATAAACAAAATCAGTTTTTTTTCATTTTCATTTCTATTTATCCTCCTGACACGCTGGGAAACGTCGGAGGGATTATACTTAAGGCAAGCGTCCAGCAATTACCCCGATTTGCTTTATGAGATGCCAAGATATTGCTGTTCCGCCAAGAGTTTTTATTATTATTTTTTGTTTTTATTTAGAGTTATAAAATTAAGCTTTGTCGCGCTTTTCTTTTTTGTCTCCTAGTATGTTTTTCCCTATCTTATAATTCTATTTGTTCTATGTATTTATCTGCTTTTCTATGTAAGGTGTTGCAACCATGCACCATTCTTATAACTACTATATCAAATATTACTGTCTGCATGCTATAACGTTTAACGTTTTGTTGCTTCTTCCTTTTTCTTCTTCTGCTATAGTCCTATATGTTTGTTTATTTCTTTCTGTTTTTCTTGTGGCGGAGCAGAAATAAAAGATACTGATATTGATACTGATACTGAAAAGAGATGATTAAAATTACCAGCTGCTTGCTAGGACAACAAGGAGTGTAAAATGTGCAAACTGTCTGTAAAGTGACCAGGGTCGTAACTTCATTAGGTGGGACCTCGGTGCAAACATAGGCGTACCAACCAAAAAAAATTTAAAGGGCAATGAAGTTTTGTCCAAATTTTGTGACATTTGCCCAAATCATGATTTTCTAATACTTTAAAGATAGGACAAAAAAATTGTCTGAGATTCTCGGACGAAGACCAAATTTCGTCCTAAAATCATGATGTTCTCCAAAACAAAAGATCTTCACCTAAATTTGGTAACTATTTTTTTGCAGTTAATCATTGTCATTCCTGACTTGCCCCCTCCCCCTCCAAGTACGGCTATGCTTATGGGGCCCCTGTTTTAAATTAAAATTATTGATGAAGTGTGACAGTTAATAATAACAAATTTACTTGAGCTTTTAACAAAAATATTTTACAATAAAATGTAGCAATGCGGGGCCTCCTCGTGCTGAGGCCCCGGTACATTGCACCGGCTGCACCGGCAATAGTTACGGCCCTGAAAGTGACCCAAGCCGGTTCTGAACCGCGCCTGCGTCAACCACGACCGCCGTCAACACCGGCCTCGCTGCCGATTGAGTGATTAATTTGAAATCGCCAAATTTTTCCTCGAATATTGTCCAGCGCAGGGCTTCTCAAACTGTGGGTAGCGAAACAAATTGGCATTTTGTGCTTTGTGCCGCGAAATTTTAAAAAAACTTATGGTTATCGGACATGTAATCGGCAAATCAGAGAATCTGGAAACGAAAATTGACAAACCGGAACTTGATTCTGAGTGGGGACCTTTTTTTTTAGAGATCGCTATGATTTTGGGAGAAAAGAGGGAAATGCGAGATCCAAGTCCTTTTCTTTTTAGAGAAGATAGTTTTAAAAATCCTGCCTCGGGCCCCTAACTTTGAATATCCACCACTGTTCTTATTACATGGTTTTTCATGCACATGTGTGGTTTTCCATAAGAAAAATTTAACGTAAAATTAGCCTACACATATTGGGGTCACACAAAATTTTATTTTTTAAAACGGGGTCGCAAAACAAAAAAGTTTGAGAAGCCCTGGCCTAGCGGGCAAGGCGGGTCAATGAACGTTGGGCCAATATTTGTCGTTGGGGCAAAGCTAATCGAAATCTTATTTTGCTAATTTAATTACATCAAATGTTACCATTCAATTTTTAAAAAACAATTTTAATAAATTAAATTCACACAAAAAATGAATCCTCACAAAAAATTGTTTTTTTTTTTTCTTTTAGAAAAGAAAAAGTTTCTTCGCTTCCCACAAGCAAAAAATTATTTCATCAAAAACAATAAATTTTTAGGGCGAACAGAAAAAGCTTGTCGTCAGAGCTTTGCGCGGCCTCACGGAAGTCTTCGCCCGACGCATCAGCGGCGACGTCACTCAGGATCAATGCATCAGAATTACTGATGACGTCAACTAACATCCAGGTAATTGCAATTTTTTGTCAAGTCTTGATTGACAAAGAATTCGTTTTTCGTCTAGAAATTTATTGACAATTTTTCTTAAAATTTTGCAGGGCTATTTCTACGATCTTTTTATTATAATGTTAACTAAGAATATAATCTTTTTTTTTGCTCAATTATAATTCAAAAGGTGGACACTAAACCCTACTAAAGACCTGTTTGTAAGGGTTGATTGAGACAGTTTTTTTTGTGACAGACACCTTGTACAGAACTTTCCTTAGTCACAACCATAGCTGTAGCCGCCGAGGAGGCAGGAATCGATTTCCTTTCCAAGCCTCAAAAATTTAGCAAAATTAGAATTTTTTGGGAAGCGATAGAAAAAATTTGGGCAAAATTAGAAATTGTAGGGCAGCGACAAGGAATTGTTCCGGGAAAACAATTTTTTGTGCATCGAAAGTGAACACTAAATACAGAAAAAAGATTAAGATTTAATGATAAGTCGCAAATCAATATGTGCCAATTGGCACATATAATATGAGCCAATTGTCTCATATTATTTATGATATATAAACATATTTTAAAAAAGTTATTTTTCGCAACTAACTACTTGAATGGCGTCTAAGGAACACGAGTAAGGTATTTACAATCGTTTTGTTTAAGAAATATAAAAAGTTGCTAACCTCTGAAAATATGTGCCAAGTGGCACAAAATTTGTGCCAATTGGAACATATTTGCGACTTATCATTAAGTGAAGACTTTTTTTTTAGATATCCATTCGTTTTTGGTGTGATTACTATGTTCTTCTTATATCCTTAAAGTACTAGAAAATCATGATTCGCGCAAACTTTCCAAAATTTGGGCGAACCTGTATTTTCCCAAATTTTTGTCCATGGTCACAACATTAATCTCAATTTTGTTTCTTATTACTACAAGACTTGGTTTTCCTAGATAGCATATCTGTAAAAAAAATATAACTTTTGAAAAAACTGAGTCGCCGCACTAAGTTAAACTTGTCAAGGAATTCCTCCCGCCTAATTTACCTGCCGTGGATCAGGCTTCTTTTGCTTTATTATTAGGATCACAGTTCATTCATTAATTTTCATCTCTACCTTATAACTCTGTAGTTGATTTTCAGTGTTCTACAGTAAGCTTTAAGCTTTTGATTATGACGTAATTTTTTTCATTGTTACGTATTGACTTCGTATTTAGTACACTACCCTCGACTTAATTAATTTGTCTGCAAGTTGTTCTCATATGTGCAGGGATACTAGAATATCCCCAATGTAAAGATTGGTTTAACGTTTTAATACATAAACTCATTGCTTTTAGTTCTCAAGCACTGTAACGTTTGCTACAGTTCTACGCATTTTTTCTTTTTATCTCTCTTTTTTTTTCTTTTTTCTCTTGAACGTTCAAGGACCATTGACTGGAATATTTTACAACTGTTAAGCTAAATTAAATTACAAGTTATGCAATTTATTTACTACTGTATCTTCTGGTTGTACTGTGACATCATAAACTATTTTGTCCCGTAGCAGACGTAATACAAACAAATAGTAATTAATTTAAAAAATCTGGCCCGAATTAGTAGCTTCGATTGTTGTCTCGCAGCATTAGCTAATTTATATAGTTTCTCAAAAAACATAAGATTTATGCACACTATATTGCTAACCTAGGTCACATAAATGCTTTTTTTAAACGATGTTTTTTATCTTTATGTTTTTTATTGTAGTTTGTAGTGTTGTTCAATTTTCGTCTGATAGCATCCTGTTGCTTTTGTTCGTTAGTTTAAATGTTATAAAATATCAAATTTTTTTTTTTTTTCTTTTTCATTGTTTGTTATTTGTTTGTTATTTGTTAGTTGGTTTAATTTTTTTTGTTTTTGTTTGAATTTAACTTGGCAATGGCTGCAACTCGAAGACCTGCATTAGCGGTCACTTTGCAGTCATTTAGATCTTGTCATTGTTAAATGTGTTTTTGTATTCTTTTACTGTTGGTGTTTGAATTTTGGCAAGTGTCTATAAAATAAATTTTTCTTCTTTCTTTTATATACTATAAATAGCCACAAATTTTTTATCATTCATTCAATTGCTATAAGGCCAGACGCCAGACAAGCAAAGTTGCCTTCCCTATTCACCATTTTCACCAATAAGTTTTTTTTT
Source organism: Diplosoma virens (assembly GCA_963680785.1). Classification (NCBI taxonomy): domain Eukaryota; kingdom Metazoa; phylum Chordata; class Ascidiacea; order Aplousobranchia; family Didemnidae; genus Diplosoma; species Diplosoma virens. The sequence goes on from OY796895.1 coordinate 37,953,187, forward strand.
GTAACTCAGTGGTTTCCAACCTTTTTATATGGCGGCACACTATTAAGCTATTTAAATTTTCGCGGCACACCCATTATATTGGTTAATAATAAAAAGGTCTTTACTGAAAATTTGTCAATGATTTCTCAATTTTCATCCCAAAATCATGGTGATCTCTAAAAAAAAAAAGGTCTGCACCTGAACTGTTTCTATCCCTCCAAAGCTCATGCACGAGAACCGCAAAATTCGACGTCCCTAAATAATTTTTTTTCAAAATCTTTCGCGGCACACCTGGAGACCTCTCACGACACACTACTGTGCCGCGACACATCGTTTATAAACCACCGCTCTAACTGATTGCACATAAAAAGCAAAACACAAACAGATGTTGTTCAGGCAAAATTGAATAATTTTTTTTAATTTTACAAAACTCGTTTTAGAGGATGAATTGCTTCGCGTCGCAAATTGGCTGCAATATAAATGGACTATCCAAGGATTATACAGTGATAAACAAGCCTGGCCCTGATGTCCTTTCATCACCGTTTCTTCCGACCGATCAGGCTCCTTCTTTTTTACCGCTAGATGCTGAGCGTAAGTTTTGGAATCAATTAGCAAATAATTAGGAGCTAACTAGAAACACAAATCTTTTTTTCATGCAATTGAATTTGCTTTTATCACTTTAAAAAGTTATTTGAGTTTATTAAATCTTGTGGTGCAGGTTTTTACAGATTTGTCACATTTTATCTTATTCAAATAAAAAGTTGATTTTAAACAAATATGAAGTTGTTGAAAATATTACTTTTTAGAAAATGAGGAGAGCATTACATCATCCACTTCATTCGAAAAAGATGCTCACTCAAATTGCTTGAAGATTTCGACAGGATCTGATGTAAACAGTTTCAGTTTAAATAAGCAATCACTGTCTTGCAGCAAAGCAACAAACGTGACTTTGATTGCCGGAAGAGATGAGTTACAACCATCGAATACAGTTTTTCCTAACGTCATGAAAACTGCAGTCGTCCCGACGTTGCCGGAACCTTCATCAAATAAAATTCCTCCTCCTCTGGCCGAGAATTCAGATCTGTCAGCGAGTGTCACAGTTCTAAACAATCAAATTTCATCGGATCCGAGCATCTCTAAGAATTTTAATGCTCAGGTGAGCAATATCGTGACGATGCTTGACTTTTAAATTTTAATTGTTTTTATCGAGCAACTAACTTATCTAAATCTTCCAGCAGCGTCTTGTGACCCTGTTTTTAAAATTATTTTGAAATAATTAAAGTTGCAAAGAATAATTTTGAAATAACTAAGCTTGCATTTAACGGAAAAAGTTATTGTAGCTATCTGAAAGCCAAGAAATAAAGACTTAGAAACGACGTCGTTGGTAGTCGTAATCTTGCAATATGACCAGATCCAGTGGCGGCTGGCCCATAGGAGCTGCAGAGATGCAGCACCCCCAAATATTTGTGCAGCAGTTTTAAATATCATTAGCAAGTTTGAAAAAATGAATATTTACGATTATTTATACTTTTTTTTCTTAGTTTTCTTTTACTAAATTTAAATTTTGCCCGGATGTTAATTTTTTTTAAATTTTGAATTGGCAACTTTTTGAGCTGTTTTACATTCAGCTCAAAAATTTTAAGCCAAGTTACGCAAAATGAAGCGTTTCACTGAACCTTTATCAGATAGATTGAACTACGTTTGAGCTGCAATAAGCGCAGCTTGATCGGCTTATCATAGGTGTGACAAGTTCAGTGCTTTCCTTTTTTTTGAAATAAAACTTTTTAGTTAAAACCCTTAATTAGCAATATGCTTTAATATCTTTCAAATTAACACAAATTGTGTTTTACAGACGACAGATTCAAGGGGTCCGGAAGCGGGGAAAGGAGGTAGACAGTGTCTTTGAAAATTTGCAAGCCAACAGCAATTTTTCAGTTTTGTCTTTACAATAACATAATCTCGACCAAAATTTAATCCAACTAAGTTTGTAAAATATCGATTTAGACGAGGGTCATCAAAATGGAAAATGATCCACCTTTCCCATTATTCAGTTGAGATCTGCTGATTGGCAAACGCCCTTTTTAGGGCGGAGCGATCCGTATCCAACACACAAACTGCTTTTTCATGACATATTGTCAAAAAGGTCCGAAGAAAGTCAAAAAGTATTATAGTTGAACATTAAAGGCCTCACTGCGAAACAAATGTTTATATCATTTTGCGCTGCAATTATGAGGCTCAAGTCATCCATTGCATCGCAGCTGGTCAAAAATGAGAGATACGAGAAAGTGGATCGTAAGTCATCTCGACTTATTTTCAAATAAGAATCCAGAACTTAAATTCGGAGGGATCCAGAAAGTAATCCAGTAAAGGTCTTTGGTAATTTCACCTTTAGAGAATTTACTGCTGTCCTACAACACCTAAAACCAGGAAAAGCTCCTGGCTTAGATTCGCTTTGCCAAGAACTTATAATTCCTGCTGGTACTGCCTTAAAGTCTTGGTTCCGTGGCTTCTTTTCATCCTGCTTGCGCCAATTTAAAATTCCAAGAAATTAGAGAAAATTGCTAGTAGTTGGCATTCATAAACCAACGAAACCTATTGAGGACCTCCAAAACTATCGCCCGATTTCTTTGTATCCCATACAAGAATCTCGAAAGGTTTATCTACACCTGCATAAATTTAATAATTAATCTATCGGTCCCTCTCGTACAAGCAGGATTTTATCGCCGGAAATCAAATGTAGATTAAGCCTCTCTCCTAAATCAAGATATTGAGGATAGTTTTAAGGCAAAGCAAAAGCCTGGTTTCGTATTTGTCAATCTGACTTCGGCTTATGATACAGTCTGGCACCGTAGCCCTACCTGTAAGCTTCTTCGACTTCTTCCACAGAAGCACATAGTTCGCATGATCACGGAGGTTGTCCATAACAAAAACTTCACCATCACCACCGGTGACAATAAGCGAAGCAGATTACGACGCCTTAAAAACGGCGTCCCCGGTGGCAATTTTCAATTTTGTACCCAAGGAATCGTAATCTACATATTTTCAACCGATCAAAAATCCAAACATTTTTTTCTCTGCTCATAAAAATTCTATCACTCAGTTCTTGGAGCGATGAAGGAGCACTCTACGTTAGTTGTCATGGCAAAGCTTTTTTTTTAGCGACTTTTTAAGATGATAAATAAACCAATCTGTTTCATATATTGCGTTTGCAAATGTACCGAAATATAAATATGACTGACCTGTAAAAGAACTGAATGAAAATTTTTTGAGCAGAGAAAAAAATTTGGATTTTTGACAGATTGAAAATATGTAGATTACAATTCCTTGGGTACAAAATTGAAAATTGCTCCCCGGCGATATGTCTCGGCTCCTCTCCTTTTTAACATCTACATATATGACCTTCCAATTGACCTTCAAAAAATATGCATATGCAAGTGATTTAGCACTGCTATATACTGCTGGAGACTGGAAGGAATTGGAGGAAGTGTTGAGTTAAGACTCTACCTTGTCGGAGTATCTCCAAACTTGGAAGCTGAAACTCATTAAAACAAAAACATTGACGTCAGCCTTCTATCTAAACAATCGTAAAACTAAACATGAGCTAAAAATTGACATCAGTGGCAAGCTATTGTCGTTTTGTCATGTACCAACTTACCTTGGTGTCAAGCTCAACAGGACACTCGCGTTCTGTCACCACCTTGAGACATTGGGCAATAAATTATCTTCGCGCGTCACACTGCTAAGACGACTTGCGATCGGGATTGAGGTTGGTGCTAAAACACTGCGCATGACCGTCTTATTTCTAGTCTACTCTACAGTGGAATATTGTAGACCAGTTTGGTGTTACAGTGTATGCACTTGTTTTATTGACAGTGTTCTTAATAACGCTTTGCGCGTTATCACTGGATGCCTGAGTCCCACTTCAACAAACAACCTGCCAATCCTTGCGTATATTCAACCAGCTGAGCTTTGCCGCCTGGGAGCCACTCTTCTTTTGGCCAACCGCAGCCCTTTAGACCCTGAGTACCTTTTACATGATCATCTGGTTAGGCCATTTGGCAAAAAAAATTGAAATCCAGACGCCCGTTTGTGCCTGCGGCACTGAACGCATCTAAACTAGATATCTGTGTTAGTCAGTGGACAAAGGTTACATGGAACATGTAGTACTTAAACAGCCCGTCTGAACTTCATGATTTTATCTCGAAAGTCGGTTCCAGGCCAGTTGGGTTGACCCTGCCCAGGTCTGCTTGGGTAAGACTGAATCGCTTCCGAACTGGCATTGGGCGTTTCCGGTCATCCATGCATTAATGGGATCTGGCTCCCTCTTGTAATTGCGAGTGTGGTATACCGGAGCAAACTGCAGATAACATTATTTCAACATGTCTCACAAACTGGGAACCAAAAAAACGTCGTGGTCTGTCATTCGTGAAAGACGATACCAGTTTCTGGCTCAAAAACACTGCCAATATCTGATTGAAGCAAGAACAACTCGATGATCCCAAACGACGACGACGTAACTTTTTTTGGTTCACATTGCATACTTGTATAACATAATTCAGTAAGGGGAGAATATTTAGAAAAAAGTCACTCTTAAAAAACGTAAACTTTAACAAATTGGAGAAAAACATTCTTTAGAAAGCATGGTAAAGATCAAAAAAGTTTTCTATTGAGTTTAAAGATGTAAATTTTTTTTAGTGTCTTTTTGAGGGCTCCGTTCCACTTCTTTGAGTATATCAAAAATAGTTGCCGGCCAAGTAAGTAAAACACAGCGGCCAAAAAATGAAGAATTTTTTTTTAAGTAAAATTTTTCTTTAATACGCTAAAATTTGCGTCTGTTGAGAGTAACTTTTTGACCAAAAGCGCCCTTTAAATTTTACCCCCCGTCAAATTTTTTTCGGCGCCCCCGATTGCAACACCTCTTCATTTATTCTACTTGCCAGCCGCCACTGACCGTATCGATGCTGTTTGATGCTTTTAATATAGAAGTTACTGACCGGTTTTAAATTTAACTTATTTTTTTAGAATAAGATTTGTCTCTCATCAACAACAACTGGTGAAAGTCGTCCATTCCGCTGTCAGGATTGCAAAGTTGCCTTCCGAGTCGCAGGTCATTTAGCAAAGCATCTGCGATCAAAAGGTGGTTTAAGCAGGAAATGGTGAATAGGGAAATAACGTACTGTATAGTTAAATAAAAAAAGAAAGGATTTTTGCTTTGATGTTCAAATAATGTTCCAATTAATTACATTGGAAATGGAGCAAACGGAGAGGCCGCACCGGGCCCACTCGAAGAAAGATGTTGATCTCTTTCTTCATGATAGCACCATGACGGTGGCCCCCCCTGTCTGCACCTTAACTTTAGGAAAAAAGTAGAGATAATGTTCTTGATTGAAAGCAACGGCCTTTTGTTTAGAAATCACTTTATTATTGAAACTAAAAAAATTTGGCAAACTGAAAAATTTGCCCTTTTTTTTCTGGCACCAATCCCCCTTTTGTAAGTCCATCACTGGTTGTATTGGGGGTTGATTGGAACCAGGGGAGCTGGAGTTTTTTGGAAAGTGGGCAAAATTTTAAAAAGAACATTTTTTTCATTGAAAAGGCACTCCCGTCAAAAACAAAATTTTTCAACCATGTTGTAATTTGAAATTATTGTTCACTTGTAAAATTTCAGTTTGCGCAGGACAGACCAGTATCTGAGAAAAGTTTTATTTGCTAATCTTTTATTATGATTTACGATCAATTTTTCGGCCAATATCAAGCCTTTCTAATAAACCCAGAGCTCAAAATCTTAATCTTAATGGTGTGTTGCATTTTGTAAAAGCTTTTAAGTTGACTCTGCTGTGACCACTCGATAGCCTCGGTAATGGCCAATTTTTCACAGGTTTTTCTCAATTAGCCTACACATAAAAAAACGAAAATTTTTGAACTGGTTATTAACCCTAAAACTACCCAATATACCTACTACTAAACTTTTGTCAAAAGCATCAAAACTAGTTTCGAAAACATTCATCAATTGTGACGTTCATGCAAGGCAGCCAAAGCCAGATAGATACAGATCAAATGCATTTTGCTTTGAAATATCAGTAAATAGTTTTTAGTTACCCACAACACAACTCTGGTTGAAACTGAAAGAACTATTAACAATTTCGTAAAAGAAAAAATCTAATTACATGAGCAGCATGAGTGGCGCTTTAGATCAAGATATGATGTTCATTATAAAACGCTGCACGATTAATGCAACCCAAAATAATTTATTAGTGTTCGGCTTGCTTTGGCAATGTCATCTGCAACGGCTTGTAAATTGATATTGTCCAACAAGTTCTCATGAATATTTGTGAACATTCGATTAATAAGACTTTTATCTCTCGTAGTGCTTTTAAGTCATGTTTTAATTATCTTATGACACTGAGAATCCTTTCTGCAGAATTCGAAATGAGAGCTATGCCGCAGTAAATTTGAAGCAATTTATGTATTTTCAGAGGCATTCTTGCTTGTCGGCTTTTTGTTTCAAACTTTGCGAACTGTTGATATCTTTGTTACTTTTTTCAGAGACCTGGTACTTTTTTGTTGAATAACTTAATATGAGCATTTAAATCTGCAAGTTCTTTTGCAAGCACATTAAAACGAACAAGACACTTAAAATGTTATTTTACAATCACAATCATGTTACACATATGTATGACTGTCCTTTAAAGTATTGATTTTCAACCTTTTTCATTTCATGGACTCATTTAACCGATATTTAAAACTAAATTCTCCCCACCGGAAATTTAGTTTGTACTAAACCGGAAATTTAGTTTGTAATAACTAAAAACAAAAGTTTAAGTATTAGTATTAGCTTTAGAATGATCAATCAATAAAAAGAATTTATTTTAAACCCAAAAAAGTCAGCGAATTTAACAGTAAGTGAGAACCTTGTAATTGTTTTGTTCTAGACAATTTATTAAAGATTTATTGAACTACATTTATTGAACTGTATAATCTGAAATACGAAAAGTAATTTGTTTCAAAGGTTAATTATAGCCACGAAAAAAGATTATTAGCCTTTTGATAAAATTATACATATGGTAGGCACCTTAAAACAATATACGAGATTTTAAAAATACATTTATTTTTAAGCAACATTGGCCCCAGTTGCTGCGATAATGAAATTAGGGCCCGCTGACTCTTGATCAACTTGAAACGTTCTATCTCTCTACTTATCTATCAACAAAATATTTCGGGTAGTTTCAGGTCATAAAAATGCGAGGAATCTGCAATAGAGTCACATTTTTTCAAAAACACCGCTAATAGATTTAGTTTCTCGGCATGCTGGTGATGATGTAAACTTGCAATCTTCTGGGTAAACAAATAGTGGATTAATATATTTTTTTTTGTTATATGAAGGAATATATCATGTTTTTTAGTTTTTCGCCTCTTTCTTTATCAGAACTTCGTTCAACAATTTGGTTGCACTTTGTGTGATCAAAAAAAAACAAACAAAAAAACAAGAATAGTTGTAAGTTCACCTTCCATTTAGCAGACGTCGCATCGTCGTCGTAAGATAAAAGTTGATACTGTTTAAATGCAAGACAGTTTTAGGTTTAAAGTTTTTTGCATTTTATTGCACTGTCCGACCAGTGTTGGTCGTATAGAGATGTTGAGTCAGAGAGGCAATTCAAAGCTGTCACATCTTGCCAAGCCCTCAAGCCCTCAATATGGTACTTGGATAGGTCACCTTTTGAACTTTAATTTGAAGTGCAAACTAAAAACGCCTTGGGCTTTATATTGACGGTCAAATTTGGCTTTTTATTTACAAAATTAAATTTAAATTTCTGTTTGGGAGTTGTTTTGAAAAATTCAACTAAAGATTAAAAAAAAATTTTATTGGAAAAAATGCGTCGAAATGTGCTTGATTGCTAATCGGTTTTGAAAGTCAAGTGATGAATAAAAAGGTCTTCATTTGAATTCAGCCCTCCCTAAAATGTCGAGATTTTTTAAAAAATTATGAGCATTTGTCTAAAGCTACTGCTTGTAATCTCTTATCATTTCCAATACTTATAATATGAATTAACTTAACAGAAAAAAGTGCTTTGGTCAGTGGTTGAGTGTAACTAAAATAAGAATGAAATTTTTTCAATTTTAATCTACTCTTAATTGCAGGCAAAAAAAGATATTATAAAAACCTAACCCTGCAATTACTAAAAGCTATTTTTATGTAAGGGGGTTTCGTTTCTTGTTTGCTGGACCCTCCCTGGTTGCATAGTGTGACTTATAACCAGGGTTATGGAGTCAAAAAAATTTCTTCCGTTTTCCGTATACAGAGAAAAATTTTTTTCGACTCCGACTCCAGCTCTTTAAAAGTTTACGATTTAAACTTTGACTCTAGAACAGCTGAAAAAAACGACTCCGATTTCATCCCTAAACGTGGGACTCCAGCGATTTCGATTTCACAACCATGGAGGCCTAATTAAAGGGCTTAAAGCGCGTTAAAGCACCATGATTGTGATCAACATGGCTTCGGTTCAAAATCTTCTCGAGCCATTCTGTTGCGTCTTTAGGAAAAATACTTTTATGGCATTTCCCCTGCTTGACGGTTTTGGCAAGTAGTTCTAAATTTCATTCATATCTTTATAAACTAAAAAACAAACTAAAAATTTTCTATCGGACACCAATATCTTGGCATCTCCGGGATCAGGTCGGGGTAATTGCTTAATTGCTTGCCCATGTACAGCGCCTTCATCGGCGAGTCAAGAAAATAAATATAGAGATGAAATGTAAAAATGTAAAACAATTTAGCGTAAATCTAAGTCTCCAAATGCCATAAGAAATCCGATTCCCAACTTCACCGAATCTAAAAAACCGACTCCTATTTGGGATTCCTACTTCATCAAATCTAAAAAAGTCCTTCGACTCCGATCTAAAACATGCGACTCCGGGGACTCCGACTCCACAACCCTGCTTATTATTAGGGTTCCCATAGCGGCAATTTTAGGGCGGAGTTGAACTCCTTTTTACAAAGCTGAAATTACGGTCGTATTATTAGATCTCCTGGAGTCAGAATTGGAAATCTTTGAAATGGTAGAGTTGAAAAATAATCTCTTTCACTCCACGACCTTGGTTTAAATAATTAGTACAAAAAATATATAAACATCTTTCCACATCAGAAATCTTCACCATAAATCACAAGAAAGTTTACCAAGTTAACATTGACCTTCGCCTAATAGGCTTCCATTACCGGGTTTTGCTTTGCCACTGCTAGGCATGTCAGTTAAACGATAAAGGTTTTGCAGTGTCAAGTGATTACATTGCTTTAACGAACAAATTTGAAAAGACTTTGTTGCTGCTGAATTCACCTAAAATGGAAGCGACTTACCAGGACTTTTTTAGCGCCATTAGAAAGCAGTCAAAAAGACTATTTCACCCGGTCACCAAAACAACGGTGAGCTGTATTGGTATGATGAGTGTGAGACTTTCCATAGTACTTTAGTGCAGTGCTTCAAAATAAAACACGACTCTATTTTGAGTGCTACGGCTTTATTGACCAGACTTAATGGAAAATTGAGAGATCCATGGTTTCGATCAGAGCATTCACTTTCACACTCTTTTTGAAAAGTATGGAGAATATTAAAATAATCTTATTGGTAGGTTACAAAACTCTTCTCGTCGTTTAGAAACGGGAGATATGAGGCTCTTGACTGCAAGTTAACTCGACTTCTTTTCCAAATTGTATTTGACTTTTAGAAGGTATCAACACTAGAATCAGTAACATCGTCGTCGTTTGGAAGGGCATCCACTCCAGGTCAGACACAAACAGAACTGGTGCCGAGAATTTATCCTTTTACTACCCCAGGCTGCTGTACTACCCGGATCAGATGCTGGCTGTGATTTTGTTAAGCCGGGATCCAGTTTCGTCATCCAAAACCGTCAGACCTCGTGCTCCATGTGGTGCCCGATGTATGAGGCACGCTATAGAACATGGTCTGCGGTTTGTTCAGCGGGGCCACATTCGCAATTGATGTGTGTGAAACAAGACTCCATTTGTACATGGACGAATGGAATCGCCCAACATCACTTCTCAAGCGGTTGAACTTAACCCAAGCTGTTCGAGACAAGCTCATCCCAACAGACCTGGCACTGGTCCTGGGCACAAAAAACACGGAGCCTGGATGTATTCTCACAGTACTCCACATTCCATTTATGATTTGTCCATTCAGAAGCACGAATGCCAAGTCCGGAAAGGTTGTTTAAAAGATTCCTTGCAACTGGCATAAATGGACGTCTAGACCTTAGTCTCTCTTGGTGAGCATCTGAAAACCCACTTAAAAGACCATACAAGATATGATCACAATCCATAGATCCACGGTAAGCCAAGAAGAGTGTCGCTCCCAGTCGGCGAAGCTCAGCTGGCCGGATACCTGAAAGTATTGGTAAGTGGTCCGTTGAAATGGGACGCAGGCATCCAGTGACTATGCGTAAGGCGTCATTCAAGACATTGTCTATAAAGCGAGTGTGAGCGCTGCGACACCCGACTGGTGCGGAGTACTCAGCTGTGGAGTAGACCGAGATAAGGCGATTATGCATAATGTTTTGGCACCAGCACTCCATCCTGAGCCTACACGTCGCCTCAGCAGAGTGACACGGGAAGATAGTTTTTTTCACAATGCCACTAGATGGTCACAAAACGTGAGCGATCTGTCCAGTTTTACCCCAAGATAAGTGGGGGTTGGACAGAAGGGTAAAAGTCTATCATTGTTGTAGACTTTTAGCTCACGCTTGGCCTCTCGGTTATTTAAGTGAAAGGCTTCCGTCATTGTCTTAGTGTGACTGAGCTTCAATCTCCAAGTCTGGAGATACGCTGAAAGTGTCGACATGTCTTGGCTTAAAGTCCCCTCCAAGTCCTTCCAGTTTCCAAAAGAGTGTAATAATACTAAATCATCAACATAAGCAAACTTTCTGGAAATCATGGAAAATAGATCGTACGTATATATGTTAAATAGGAGGGGAGCCTAAGATTTAATCGTATCTAATCGCTATCGGTTTAATCGTAAATCGTACGAATTAAATTGAAGCAGTTAAAGAGAATCAGTAACCTTCGCAAATAACTCGTGTTTTATCGCAACCTTGTGGCATTGCGCAAAAAATATCTTCCCACGTCACGCTGTTGCCCTCTAATTATAGCCTAAGGAATATAATTGCAAAACTCATAAAAACTCAATCGATTCACGTAAAACTTGGCTTCAAACTTCAAAACAATTTCAGACCCACAACTGCGAACAATCGCTTCAACAAGTTTGTGCTAGCGGGCTGTAAGAATACATTAGCTGCCGGATGGCTAATCTTAATCTTAATAGTTCGTCGCCACAAAAGCTTACTAATTCCACCTCTCTGTAGAACACTACGGTCAACACAAGCAAAAAAACGGTTCCAACACTTTTTAATCAAACTGAAATAACTCAATTAAATTTTCGACTAAAATTAAATGAAAAAACGTGCCTTTATATAAGATCACGTTACGTGACTCTAGATTATAAGCAAATTTTTTGGAATAAAGTGGATTTTTTTGAATAGCGATTAAATTGAGGTCACAGTTTACAACAGCCATTTATAGACGCGCCAACGAAAAATTAAGTAATTAGAAATATTCAGTATTAAATAAAAAAAATTCCATTAGTGATTCTAGAACAGTGCTTCTCAACCTTTTCTTTGTGGCGACCCTAATTTTAGCTAAAAATAGACAAGAAAGCTTTGCCAACCCAATTTTTTTATAGACTTTATTGCAAGCATAAAAGTGGGCAATAATCACTTGGCCATGAAAGGATTACGTCACACTAAAATTACTGAAAAGGACAGAAAATCAACTATAGATTTATGAGGTTAAGATTAAGTTCTGAATGAAGTGTGACAACTAAAATATACAGTATATGCAGCTGGAATCGAACCGAAAAGGTTTTGATTGAGCTACGTATTTCCTGACCCAACTGTCAAATGACAATGCAGATCCAGCAACTAGCAGCACGTTTTTTTTGCAATCAAATCAGCATACTTATTTGATATCAAGTTTTTAAATATTGCTTTTTTTCTTAAGAATTTTTCGACATATTACGTATTAACGTTTGAATGGAGTAAAATTTTCGTTTCTTTTTAAGCTGACGTGAAACCGAAACACAACAAGCTATTGCATAAAATATTTACAAGAAAATAAATTTTTTCGGACTTTTTTCTGATTTGTAAAACATCGATCGGAGTAAAAATAAATTAAGTCACACAAATATTTTTTTAAACAACACTAACAATTTTTGATGCTTACTTATATCACCTCAGCTCATGCCCTTGCACTTCAAAAGAAGACATTTAACCAATTAAAAACTGCTCAATGCGATGAAGTTGAAGAAAAAAATTTTGAAACAGCAGAAGGAATGAAAAGTACCACGCCAGTATCTTCCGCAGTAAGTACCCGCTACTATTACGTCGATTGTGATTCACTATTGCATCACAGAAAAAATTTTAACACGCATTTAGCCAATTGAAAGTTGACTAATTTTATAAAATTTTTTACTGTATTTTGAAAAGTTATTTAAAATCGTCAACTTGACTTGTACTGAAAAGTGTAAAGAATTTCTGTTTAAAACGTTTTAACATAAAACATAAAATACCGTAGATACTCGAGTATAAGTCGACCTCGAGTATAAGTCGAGGTCGAAAATTTACTAGATTTTGAAGAAAACTTGTTTTTTTTTATTTTTTTTATTGACCCGTCTATTAGTCAAATTCATTTTATCTGTCAAATTTTTCTGAAAAAAACCTCGACTTATAGTCGAGTATCTACGGTATGTATAAATTTAAACTTACCATATTATGACTAGGGTTTATGTCTTGGGATTACGGACGATTTTTATGTTTTATTCCTAGAATACAAAAAAACTTTCCGGTGCATCCCAGTTCGTCGTTGTCGTTTGGAAGGACACAAACAGAATTGTTGCAGAGAATTTATGCTTTTACTACCCCAGGCTGCTGTACTACCCGGATCAGATGCTAGCAGTGATTTTGTTAAGCCAGCATCGAGTTTCGTCATCCAAAACCGTCAGACCTCGTGCTCCATGTGGTGCCCGATTTATAGGGCATGCTGTTAGAACATGGTCTGCGGTTTGTTCAGCGGGGCCACATTCGCAATTGATGTGTGTGAAACAAGACTCCATTTGTACATGGACGAATGGAATCGCCCAACATCACTTCTCAAGCGGTTGAACTTAACCCAAGCTGTTCGAGACAAGCTCATCCCAATAGACCTGGCACTGGTCCTGGGCACAAAAAACACGGAGCCTGGATGTATTCTCACAGTACTCCACATTCCATTTATGATTTGTCCATTCAGAAGCACGAATGCCAAGTCCGGAAAGGTTGTTTAAAAGATTCCTTGCAACTGGCATAAATGGACGTCTAGACCTTAGTCTCTCTTGGTGAGCATCTGAAAACCCACTTAAAAGACCATACAAGATATGATCACAATCCATAGATCCACGGTAAGCCAAGAAGAGTGTCGCTCCCAGTCGGCGAAGCTCAGCTGGCCGGATACCTGAAAGTATTGGTAAGTGGTCCGTTGAAATGGGACGCAGGCATCCAGTGACTATGCGTAAGGCGTCATTCAAGACACTGTCTATAAAGCGAGTGTGAGCGCTGCGACACCCGACTGGTGCGGAGTACTCAGCTGTGGAGTAGACCGAGATAAGGCGATTATGCATAATGTTTTGGCACCAGCACTCCATCCTGAGCCTACACGTCGCCTCAGCAGAGTGACACGGGAAGATAGTTTTTTTCACAATGCCACTAGATGGTCACAAAACGTGAGCGATCTGTCCAGTTTTACCCCAAGATAAGTGGGGGTTGGACAGAAGGGTAAAAGTCTATCATTGTTGTAGACTTTTAGCTCACGCTTGGCCTCTCGGTTATTTAAGTGAAAGGCTTCCGTCATTGTCTTAGTGTGACTGAGCTTCAATCTCCAAGTCTGGAGATACGCTGAAAGTGTCGACATGTCTTGGCTTAAAGTCCCCTCCAAGTCCTTCCAGTTTCCAAAAGAGTGTAATAATACTAAATCATCAACATAAGCAAACTCTCTTGAAATAATGGAAGTCAGATTTGTAAGCATAGATGTTGAATAAGAGGATAACTATGACCGATCCCTGAGGAACGCCGTTTTTTAAACGACGTAGTCTGCTTTGCTTACTGTCACCGGTAGTAAGGGTAAAACTTCAGTTTCGGACAAGCTCCATGATTATTCTGACCATGTGCTTATCTGGCAGAAACCTCAGCAGCTTGCAGGTAAGGTGACGGTGCCAGACAGTGTCATAAGCAGCTGTCAGATCGACAAATACAGCACCGGCCTTCTTCTTAGCCTCAAAATAATCCTTGATGTTCTGGGTTAACAGAACAACTTGATCTACGGTTGACTTCCCGCGTCAAAACCCAGACTGCTCTTTAGGGAGCAGTGGATCGATTAATGGTTCAACGCGGGCGTAGATAAGCCTTTCGAGGATCTTTTAGGGGATATAGAGCAGAGATATCGGTCGATAACTCTTTGGGTCTCCCATGGGCTTTATTGACTTTGGGATCAGACTACAAGCGCTCTTCTCCAGATCTTGAAAATTTTGAGTCGGCGCAAGTTGGAAGAAATGAAGTCACGTAACCAGGACTCAAAACAGCTCCAGCATGGATTATAAGCTCTGGGCAGATTTAAATTGAATTGAATTGAATTGCAGCTGTGAGTTTAAATTTTTTCCCGGAAAAATATAAACTTTAATTATGACGCCTAAATCGACTATAATCCAAAAATTATATCAATTATTAAAATTTCAATATACCCACTCCTTATCAGGACAAATGTTAAAATAGGGCTTAAGAAATGTAATGCAAAACTATTTTGCTTTTAGAGTTTTTTCAAAAATTGGTTTATTTTTGTTTGAAGCTGTAACAGATTGTCCTTTTCTGGTGTGTCTGTTAGCATGGCACATTTTTTAAACCTTTTTTTGTTTTTCACCGAAGGGCTTACCTTTAAGTTTTTTAGCACTCTGTAGAGTTTTACTTGAAAAAACCATTGTTTTGCTACTCCCCTTATTGATCTCTTTTAAACTATAACAACTGCTGTAGCAGCTCTTAAGTTGTCTTGTAATTATGAGCTGGTATTCCTGTTGGTCTTTCTTTTATAATTTCTCATATTATTCACCAATATTGTTGCCAAAGTTACTTTTAATGTAAGCTAGCTAAACCTATGCAAAAAATATGTGCTACTGCTTGCCCCATCAGCCTATATTACAATTTACCCCGCTTCATACTTAGTCAAGTTTTTGTTGATATCTCAAAAGTTAAGTTTTACTTGCAAAATCTTGTTAGGCATTTAATAGCGTATTGTTTTGTGGTTCGACTGATATAAAACATTTGAATAAAACGGCATCCGCTATCTCGCCAGAAGACAAAAATTGAATTTCAAAAAATTTACTTTGCTTACTCTAAAAGCTTGTTTTAACAATAAACCTATTTTTAGTCATTGAAACTAAACAATGTTATTTGCTAGTAATCGGTCTTAATATGACTGCTATTTGGGGCTATTTAAAATTTTGTTGGTTTATGTTAAATTTTGACAAATACGAATGTTACAACTTACCCCCGTGTTACTACTTGCCCCGGTCTCCCCCATATCTTAAAAGTTAAAAAATCTTTTAACTCTTCCTGCTTTTGTTTCTTTTCCGTCAGATTTGTCGCTCTTGAAAAACGTTAAAATGGAATAATTATTGAAATGAAACGAATTATTAATTATTGAAATAATAATATTATCGAAATAAATCATTATTATATATCAAGAAAAGCCAAATTTAAATCATTATTTTTTGCTTAAGATCATTATTAAAGACAAAAAAGGTGTCCTTGTAATTTTTCATAGTACTTACAATTAAAAATTAATAATGAGAAAGCTTTAATTTATAAAAACTGCAATTTATGAAGTTACTCTTGCCAAAACAGTAATCCACCGGTGTTAATGACTGCGAATAACATCATTTATTTAAGCTAAAATTGCATATGAAAAAAGCAAATGCACAAACTAAAAATAAATTTGTTGCTTTTTAATAAAGTGTCAGTTGCATAAAATATTGAGTTGCTGCGGGTTTCTTCCGCAAGAAGCAAGTGTTCAAAACAATGCGCCACAAATGCAGTGAGTAAAAAATGAACTATGTTGTCCAGTTGCAGCGGCATCCTCAAACTGAGGGCATAAATCTAAAAGTAAGGGAGCACGAGAGCTGTAGCCGCACATAAAATCTTTGTTATTTAAATTTTGAAAACCAAATATTAAAAACAGTTTTCTAATCAGAGTGAAAGTTTTTTTTATTTCTTGTGTTTATATATATTTTTGTTGGTGGCGCCCTTGCTAAGCCCCTCGCTCTTTAAAAACCAAAGCTATAGCAGATGTTTGTGGGCACAAATTATTTAATTATGCATTGCAGAAACTTCTTTTGGCTGCCGTGGAGAAATCAAATCGCATTGAAAAAGAGAAAAAATTGCTAGAGGGTTTGCCCTCAGTCGTCGGATATGCTGATGTTTCCTCCCGAAACGACTTCCGCCCTTACAAATGCTTTGTTTGTAATGTGGCGTTCATGTTTCAGGTAAGAAAACTAAATTGCTGCTCTTTTGTTAAAATATCTACTTCATTCTTGTATTTGAAAGCATTTAAATATATTTTGGCCATTTATCAGAATCAACTCGAATAGCAACTTGACAATATCGTTATAGTGCAGTGAAAAAACTTTTTGAACATTTTCCTTTTATCCATTTTACAACCGTGAAGTCATCTCTATATAACACCAAGAAAAACAAAATGAAAAAAATTTAAACTATCGGACCAAATGACAAAATTTCATTCAATTCCGAAAAGTTATGTAAAAATTGTAAATTAACTAAAAAAAAACACGCATGCATTGCAACAATGCCACTGTATTTGATCGAAACAAATATAACACAATTAATAACTAACATAAAATGCAGTTTCATTGAGACTAAATGTTAACACGAAATAATATATCCAACAAAACCGTGCATTTAATTATCTTCACCCCCCCCCCAAAGCAGACAAGCGGGTTCTGAACAATCAAGGATAGATTAATGCAGACGCTTTTTGGTTTGTAGTTATGTGTGAATGGAGTTTTTAACACCAATTAAGATAAGCAATAAACCTAAACAGAAAAGACCCTTGACTCTGGTTTTATTTTAAAATGAGTATTGGCTATAAACAAACGTGATAAAATCGCGTTAAATTTTTTAAACTTGATACTCCTTCAAAAATAAATTCGAAAAATCGGATAATTTGTGCATCGAGTTCCCGAAGTTATAGACAAAGTAACATGTTATACACAGCGGGAAATTATTTACATGATTGGTAGGGACTGGCCCTCCTATTATTTGGTACTTTATAATACAGGTACCAAATTACAACGGTTTTACACTTCATTGTGCTTTTAAAAAATATGTATGAAAATGTCTCGGTTTTTTACCAATAACTTCAGTTAAAGATAACAAATAAATTCAATTTTGAGGCCACTTCTGCTGCGCCCCCGAGACAACCCCATAACATTGAGTTTTGCGGCAAAAGTACTAAACCCTTTCAAGTAAAATGGTGCTTTTTTTGCATCACCTATAAATTTACTTGGTCTACCTAAGTCAAACCTGTTATCAAATGCATACTTTGTTTCAGCTTTATTCAAGATATTTCCAATTAAATAGAATTAGTTGCTATGCCACATTTTAAAAAATATTGACACATAAAACGAATTTACCTCGACTGCTTTTATTTTTGGGGGCTTGTTCAAAATTAGCTTATTTTCTGTGTTTTTTACTTTAGTAACTCAATTTTCATGTTTTTTTACTTTAGTAACTCAATTTTCATGTTTTTTTACTTTAGGATTTTTTAATCTTGTTAAGCATAATGAATTGTAAACAAATTAAACAACCAAAAGTCATAGTTTTTCTATATTCTAACTTTTTTCACTTTAGGAACCCTTTTTGTCAAGTTCCAGCATTAATGCATCACCCAAAAATCAAGTTTGTTGTGAAGAAAAATGTAAAATTTTAAAAAAATGCCGTAATAGAAAGCCAACAGCTACAACAACAATAAAATAAAGCCTAATACTTGAATTGAAAAGCCATACTATTGAGAATAAAATGTTTTTCCCATACACTGCATTAATTTTGGACATTGTACAAAGGTGCTTATTAAATCTTTTAATAAAAATATTAAAACAGTGGTTTTGGCAACCAATTAAGCGTGCCTTGCAGTTGTGCCAACTTTCAACATCTGAGTTAGTTTTGTCTGCCGCCCTGAGGCATTATTTTATTACTATGAGCACTCGCCCCATAGACAGTGCTCGCTGCTCACGTACTCTCTGCTCACAACAATGCTCGCATAGACAGAGACGCAGCGCTCACACTTACCACATCGACAGTGTCTTGAATGACGCCTTGCGGATAGTCACTATATGCCTGCGTCCCACTCCAACAAAACACTTATCCATACTTTCAGGCATCCAGCCAGCTGAGCTTCGCCGACTAGCAGTGACACTCTCCTTGGCTTACGTGGAAATCTGGACCCTGATCATATCTTGTGTGGTCTTTTAAGTGGATCCTCAGATGCTTGCCAAGAGAGACTAAGATCTAGATGCCAATTTTTGTCAGCTGCAAGAAATCTTTTAAACAACTTTTCCGGACTTGGCATCCGTGCTTCTCAGTGGATAAACTATAGATGGAACGCGGACTATTGTGAGAATACATTCAAGCTCCGTGTTTTTATACCCAGGACCAGTGCCAGGCCTGTTGAGATGAGCTTGCTTCGAACAGCTTGGGTGAAGCTCAATCACCTGCAGACTGGTGTTGGGCGATTCCATTCATCCATGCACAAATGGGGTCTCGCTCCTTTACTAAATTGCAAATGTGGCGCCGCTGAACAAACCGTAGACCATGTTCTAATAGCGTGCCCCATACATCGGGAACCACATGGAGCACGAGGTCTAACGGTTTTGGATGACAAAACTTGATGCTGGCTTAATAACATCACTGCCAGCATCTGATTTAGGCAGTATAGCAGCCTGGGGTAGAAAAGCATAAACCCTTGGCGCCAGTCCTGTTTGTGTCTGACTTAAAGTGGATGCCCTTTCAAATGACAACGACGATTGTTATGAGTAAGAGTACATTTTACAGTAAAATCCCCGCCAACAATTTAATTCTCAAATAATTATAAAAAAAGTATAACTTTTTTTGTTTGCAACATTTTATTGGAATTTCTAAAACCTCAAGTATTTTAGACAAAAAAGTTGTTTGGCATGTCTGCTCATCAGGGGGCATCTGTAATAAGTTTAAAAGCAATAATATAAAATAAAGAAATAAAATTTAAATTTAAAATTTAAAATTTGCATGGCTGAACTGAACCCTGCTCTACTGGCACATATTACCGCAGAAATAGCATTAATTTCAAAACCGCAGGTCACATCCAACAAAAATATTTGTGCCTAGTTTGATTGTCAGGTGTGACACTTTAACTCGTTGACCTTATGGCAGCGTACTATTTTTGCAAATATCATTTGGAGGTTTTTATCATAGTGTGATTTGTTATTTTGCTTTTTTTTTTTTTTTTTTTGACGAGGCGCTGCCCGGTCTCTGGTTGGCTTGTTTTGATGAGATCCGTAGTTTTAAATTTAATGCAAATGCAGCACTAGCATGCCGTGGCTGCGCAAGATTCTGTTGAGTCATGAAAATTTAAATTTCATTTCTATATGTTACGTCGTACGCGCAAATATTTGTCACGTTGGTAATGGTTAAAATGTTTTGAACCAAAGCGCCTTTTAATTTTGCGGCGAGTAATCGGCGCTGCCATTTTATGCTTTCTCGCGTGGCTGTTTGGCATCGAGTGACGCCACGTTGTATTCGGTAAAAGTTGTTTGCCACTTTGTTTTTTACACAAAAGTGGCTTTTCTTTTTTTGGCACTGGTGAGATACGCCTAGTGATCGAAGAGAGATCGAACTTTAACTGCAGAATTTTGAATTTATATTTTGCTGCTAACAATTATTAGTCCCCTTGGACATTGGCTACTACTGGAAGTGATTTGTCAGTTCTGTTGACTTTTTGACTTTTCTCGTCTGCCCAACATTTGTCAAAAACCGCTTTCCGACTAGTGTATCAATATCACTTGGATTGATAAAAATAAAACCATAAAGTTTGGTGCCGATTGTGTGGCGCGTTTGTGAGGAGCTGGACGAGGACGAGGCAGTTTTGCAACTCCGTCACACAATTATATTGTTGTTATTATTGTTTTGTTTTTTAAACTTTAAACTTAATTGTAGATTTACCTGATGAGCCGGCAAGACGAAACAGCCTGCATGGGTGGTTTTATAGTTTTTGGTTTTATAATGTAAATTTTTGAAAGTTTGCTGCAAAAATAAATAAAATCATGTGTTTTGATCTTAAATTTTTCTCAGACAAAATAAGTAAACACTTAAGAGAGTTTTGTAACATTATGATTTTTTGCTGATTTTTCTTTAATTTAAATTTTTTTAGATTAGTTTTGTAAAAATGAAAAAAGATTTTTATGCAAAATGTGGGGAACACGAACCATCACACTCAATTCAATTTTATTTGTAATCAAGTTATTGCGTTTTCAAAGTTGTTATTGACAAAGTGATTCCGAAATAAAACTGCAGCTTAGCGAGTACAACGTCCATCAGGCGCGATCCTGTACCTTTCGGGAAAGTAGCTAAGTCAATATTCATTCATTCATTCATTCATTCATTCATTCATTCATTTTATTCTCAATCATTATTAAACAGTTTAACACAAAAATTGTAAATATTAAAAAGATCAAGAAAAGGAAGAAGCAGCACAACGTCAGACGTCAAAACATGCATAAGATAATCAAAAAGTGAAAGTACAAAACTGTAGAAGCATGGCTACAACACCTTAATCAGATAAAAATATAAGAAATGAGAAAGAAAAAAGAATATATGATAATAATATTATCAAATAAATTGAGAGTTTGAATAACCAATGCATGATTAGTCTGCGTAATGATGGTGGGTGGCACAGCTAGCCAAGATGGGAATTTAACTCAACTGAGCAAGGTGAGTAAAGAAAAACCACCCATAAAAAGAAACCTCATCAGGTCCGGAAACATTTTTTGAATGCATCTGGTGACATGTAAAAAATAATAATAATGAATACATACAAAGAAAATTACGAATTTATAAATCAAATAATAAGCAGATAATAAGGATATTAAAAATAACATAACGTAACATAAAAAAACTATTATGCTAGTCGAAGTTGATGGATAAAAAAATCATGTATGATTAACAAAAGAAATATAAATAAAATAAATAAAAAAAATTATATATATATATATATACATGGATATACGTATGTATAAAGAAAATAATAACTAAATTTTTACAGACCAGCATAATAGCAAAATAAACAAATTAAACAAAGTCAATAGCATTTAGTAACCGCATAGAAATTTATATAACAATTTTAAAAATAAAAAATAATTGCTAAAATGAAACAGTAGACCATTGTTAAAAAGAAATTTTAATTAAAGAGGGAAGATAATATAAAAAAAGAAAAAAAAGAAAAAAATCGATCAAGTTATAATGAAAAAAAGTGTATACATTTTGTTTTAAGCGCGAAAAGTACCCGTAGTTATAATATAACAATAAAATACAAACACCCAAGCCATATAAATAAGTAAATTGCATAATTATGGGTGGGAGAAGCAACAAAATCTGTAAACAAAAGGATCAAGACTCAAAAGGCGCAGACAAAGAAACTAACCCAAACAAATACTGCCGTAGGTCAAAATAAAGGACCGTTTTTAATGTATATACCCGGCAAAAAATAAAATTAAATTTAAATTACAAAAACAATAAAAGAATTGTGTGCAACTAATCTTTTTCTTCTCCTTTCGGCCATTCCCTTTAGTCAGGGGTGGCCACAGCGTATCATCATCCTCCAAGCCTTTCTGTCTTCAATGTCCATCCTTTGCACCAACTTCCTCCATATCTTCTTTTACTACATCTAAAAATCTTCTCTTTGGTCTCCCTCTTTTCCTCTTTCCTGGTAACTCCATTTCCGTCATCTTTCTTCCTACATACTCTTGGTCTGTCCTCATGACATGTCCATACCACCTCAGTCTGCCCTCCCTCATCTTCATTCCTAACCGTTCTACCTTAATAGTACTCCTGATGTGCTCGTTTCTAATCTTGTCTTTTCTCGTCACTCCCGTAGTAAACCTCAGCATTTTCATCTCTGCGATTTCCATCTCTTCCACTTGTTTCTTTGTGACTGCTACTGTCTCAAGTCCATACACCATTGCTGGTCTTACCACTGAACTGTACACTTTTCCTTTTACTCTAGCTGGTAACCTCTTGTCGCAGATTACTCCTGATACTCTTCTCCATCCGTTCCATCCTGCCTGTACTCTTTTCTTTACCTCCCTCTTACAACCACCACTTTCTTGCACCGTTGATCCCAAATACTTAAATTCCTTTACTCTTGGCACTTTTGTATCCTCCATCTTTACTGTTTCATCGTCATTTCCTTCATTTACACACAGATATTCGGTCTTCGACCTACTTACTAATTGTGTGCAACTAATAAAAAAATTAATTAAATTTTCATCGCGGTTAGTAATTTCTTCATTAATTTATCGGCCTGATTTTCTTCTGGAATTTTTCGAGCTCGTACTTTGTTTCTTCATCAATATATTCGACGTTTTCTAAAAAAAAAAAGAACGACAACCAGCAGGGTTTTTTCTAAAAGCCTGTTAAATTTGTTTTTATAAAATTACCTTATTTCTCTAATTTCAATATCAAACAATTTTCTGATGATACAGTTCTAACCTTAGCAGATACATCTGTTAGAGATTTAATTACAGAAGTCAACACTGAGCAAATTAAAATTAATACCAGGATAGAATCTAATATGGCGACTATTAACAACCAAAAATTTAAATTTATGATTATATGCTAGAAGATACATACGTATAACAAGGGCATAGATAGCATTTCCAAAAACTGTAAGATCCTTATGGGATAGAATAAGTTGAAACAAGTGAATCAAATAAAATACTTGGGCATCATAAGCGTTAATAAGCTGACTTGAAAACGACATATTCAAAGTCTGCACCAAACTTTCTACAGCTTATTGGGCATTGCTAAAATTAAGAAGCATAGTTAATATTGCCACATTAAAAAAAGTTTGTTATAGTTTTGTCTATTCTCATTCACAGTATTGTATCACCAGCTGGGGATTGAAATCGGCAAAAAAGCTAGATCCATTGATAAAACCACACAAAAAATTGTAAGAGTTATTCTTACTCACAATCCTTATCGTACATCTACCACCACACTATTTCTCAAACTAAATTTTTTAAAAATTAAAGAAATTTGTTGATTGGAGGTTTCCAAGTCCATGTACAAGTTACAAAATCATACAATTGAACATTCCTATTATTTAAAGCAAGTCATAAAAATACATAAAAATAACACAAAATACTTATGAAACTTCAATTATTTTATAGATTGAAAAAAGACAAATATAGGTAAAAAGTCTTTTTTTGTAGGTCCTAAAATTTGGCAAGATATGCCAAGTAATCTAAAATCTTGTTCGTTTCAAGTCTTTAAGAAAATTTAAACTTGTATTATCTACAATGGGGGTTCCCAAACTGGGGTAAATGTACCCCCAGAGTACATTTTGACTTTTTAAGGGGTACATTATATGTGATAGAATACCCTTTTCTAACTTATTTGTTGTTAGGGTAATTGATTAAATTTGGATCTAGTATATTTTCCATGTATTCTTGCTAGTTTTCAATTTCAAAGATTTACCAAAATTGAAATAGACTAGTACAATGTTTCAAAGTGGTCCATCAGGAGGCCTTCTATAGAAAAATTTCTGAGTCAAAATGCACATTATGAGACCAAAAGCTTCACAGAACTCGTCACTAAATATCTTATAAACCTTGAGAAGAAAGTTGATGGATATTTTCCAAGTCTAGGTAAAGATGACTTTGCATATACTATTTTTTTATTTTTATTTATTTATTTTATCTCTATATTTATCCTCCCGACTCGCAGGAAAGCTTCGGAGGCGCTATACATAGGGTACGCAATTACCCCGACCTGCTTCCGGAGATGCCAAGATATTGCTGTCTGTTTGTAATTTAATAGAGATATGACTATAATTTAGAACTGCTTGCCAGGACCACCAAGCAGGGGAATATGCCGTAAAGTGTCTTTTCCCAAGGACACAACAAAATGGCACGAGTGGGTTTTGAATCGAGACCGTGTCCGTCACGAGTCCGGCGCTTTAACCACTCGACCACGCTACAGACATATTATAAATCTTTTCACTGCAAACACGCAGATGCTGCAGACTGGGATAGGTACTCGAGAGGAACTGGTTAAACTTCAATATAATGGTTTTGGACGCGATGTGTATTCTGAGAAATAGTTATGTGAATTTTTGGTTTATGATATGCAACTCAAACAAAAAATTGCTACACCTGCTATTTAAGCATTGTTGTTGTTTCCATCATCACAGTTAAATAAATCGACATTTTCAGTGCTGGTGGAAATCAAATTGAAATTAATTAAAAATACCAGAAAATAATCTTCATTGTGCTTTTGCTGACGTTTCACCTCGTATGCATGAGCTTGTTGCTAAAAAGCAGGTTCATCCATATAACTATTATTTTTGGCTTCTTTACATCACATTGTCAGTTTGATGGTACTATTTGTTTAAACTCGTATTACATAGCACTAAATGATTTTGTGTGCTTTTTATTATTTTGTTTATTTAAAATTTAATTTAATTATTGATAATTACATTTTTCATATTAAACTAAAATTTAGTAACTGTAACGGTAGCGGTTAATTTATAGTCAAAAATATAATTTTATATTTTCATATGAAATCCAACTTTAGTTTTTGTATTAATTATAAAATTTGGTTTTAAACGTAGAATTTTACTTTCTTATGTTCCATTTCTATACATCTTCAAATTTTAAATCTTGTCGTTCCATATCGCATGATCACGTAATATTACACCCAATTTCATACAGCGATGTGTTTTTATTGCAGATCGTATATATAAAATTACTCTCCCGCAAACATCAGTTAGATAACATTAAGCTTCTGCTTTGATTATTATAAAAAATTAATTGTCCGAAATATTGTAGTTGTTTTGTTTTCATTTGTATTTGAATAAAAAAATAAATGTAAATGGAATCAAGTTAGTGGTTAATCTCCTGAGTTTAAACTGGCACAATAAAACTTGAAGGTAACACTCCTAATCACTATAAACTACCGATTTTAAAGATTTTGTGAAAGATTGCAACTGATTGCTTAGCTATTACCAAAAAGTTATGCATCAGAGCAAGTTGAACTTAGAGCTAAAAATGTGACAAAATTTTGGGAGTACATTTGTACCTATAAAGTGTCCAAAGGTTACCGATGAACAAAAAGTTTGGGAAACCCTGATCTACAAAGATATGTTCAAGATTCTTGTTAATTGGACATTTGGCTACAGACTTGTTATGGCGGATGAAACTGCCATTCAGTGATGATATATATTCACAGCGTATACATGTACAAGTCACTAATACTGTTTGTTTACTTTTTATTGTTTGATGTTACAGTTGTTACGGTAACAGATGGAAGTGCCATTTAATATTGTTATGTATTCTCAAAGTATACGTACATAAACAAATCACTAATACCGTTTGTTTGCTTTATACTTTTTATTGTTTAATGATGAAGTTTTTCTTTTACAAAATACTCTTATGTTTATTATGTCTAGTGGTGACAGTGGACATTAAAGACTGTACAGTCATTTCTGCTGTCTCCATTACATAAGTGCATAAATAATTTGAAATAAATTGAATTGAATTAAAAATTAAAGCTTAATTTTCAATATGATACTTGAAACATAAAGACTAACAAATAAATTCAACTTATAAAACTTTTGTCCATTTAGGGTCACTTGGACAGACACTTGCGGTCAAACGCTCACTTCGTTGCGGCCAATCAATCAATTTCCAGGAAGCCCAATCAAGAGAAGCAGCCTCAAGGCATTGTGTCTGGACCAGCTAATGGTGAGCGAGTAGAGCCATGGTTCTACAGTAAGATGCAATGTGGTGCTTTCAACTAAAGTTCTTTAATGTTACTCACATAGAAACAAAATTGAATTTACTTGAATATAGTTGTGTCAAGACAATAATTTTTCTAAATAAAAAAAACTTTTGTAAAAATAAAGCAACAAAATTTTTTGTTAGCATAAATTAAATTTCGCAACCTCAGCACTGGCCAGAAAACATCGTTCAACAAACAATAGATTTAATTTCTAATCTAGACCATTTTTTATCGGTGTTGAATAAATTTCAACTGTGAGCATCTTGCTAAACAGCAGCATTTTAGGAGAAACGAAAAAAGCAGATGATGGAAAATACGCCGTTTCTGAACAAGACAAGCAGAAGCCGCAAAACAATGAAAACCCCAAAGAGCACAACACACGGAACTCAGAAAAACAATAATCGAAACAAGAATTTAAAGATCTTTCGGCACTTTTATTTAATTATATGAAGTAATTTTTTTGTATTTAGGAGTTTGTGTTTTTGCTCTTTGAGTATGATGTTTTGCTATTTTAGCATTAAACGATTGTAATCTTTAATCAGTTCCAGATCATTGTTTTCGAGGATCATACTGTACGTTATTAGAACACTCTGTGTTAAGCTTTGTAGAATTAAATAAGCACGTCTTTTGAGTGATTTAACAAAAGTTTGTTAACTTTAATAACGATTTCTTTTAGTGATTTACTACATCTTTTAAGCTTAATTTAAGCTATTTTTTGTGTCAAACAAGGAATATATATCCCATTATAAATACATCTTAAACCTCCACCTCCGAATTGCTCAAACATTTCAAACAAATTTATGAAGTAGAATGATAAAAACTAACCACTAATAAATTTTGCAAACGCATCTCACTCAAAAAATCTTAAGGATAATCAGATATTTCAAGAGAATCATCTTCTCTTGACATAACTCGTTCACAAAACGGAGGATCACCAACTAGAATCACTAACTAACAACACAAAGTAGCTTTTTTTCTAAACGAGAACAAGAGCACTTATTTTTGGGTAACAGCGGGCGCTGATCGCTGATTCCGAATCTGACGCAAGTTTTTTTTAGTACATAAGGCTTTAGAGATATGAGGGGATGCTGACATTTTATACTTTTTTTATATTTTTATTTTTTTCTATATTTATCCTCCTGACTCACAGAAAAGCGCCGGAGGCGCTGTATGTATATAGGGCAAGCAATTACCCAGACCTGCTTCCGGAGATGCTAAAATAATGCTGTCAAGCGGGGAAAAGTACCATAAAGTGTCTTTCCCAAGGACACAACAGAATAGGTTTTGAACCAAGATCGTGTTGATCACGATCCCGGCGCTTTAACCATTCGATCACGCTGCCGAATAAAACGGCTGTATCTCTGCCACTATCACGGCAATTGTTTAGGTTTTCACATACTAAACTACTTGTTTAGGATTAGCACGCTGTTATGGTCAATACATGATTACACAACCAGGTTTAACGCACCGGTGCGAGTGGTTACCGATTGACTGAAAATTGGACATAGTGCCAACTCTTTTTTGTCCACTCGTAGTCTTAAAAAAGACTGTTTATTGAAAGCCTTGAAACAACCTGTTCTTGGATGGTCTCGAAAAAACTGCTAGTCCTACATGAGTAGCCTTAACAAAGGCTACTTAAAAATATCCTTAAAAAAGGTTGTGTTAGATAGATTTAAGAAAGGCTGTTTAAAGAATAGCAAAATAATTGCTTTCGACCTGGGCACCATTTGGTACTGTAATCAATACCAGTTCTAAGATAAAGATTTTTAAATGCTTGGCATACAATATTCGTTTGTATGCATGGGTTGGACCATCACGGTACAACATCCAGAAAAAATCACCCATCATACCCTCATTTCAAACTCTTTGATACCTTTCTTTCATTGCTTGGATATCTTGGTAAAATCTTTCACCCTGTTCATCACTAATTGCTCCAAGATTTTCAGGAAAAAACTCAAGGTATAAATGAAAAAAATGCATTTTTAAAGGCATGCGACAGCTCATCTCTTTATATGCCGCATGCAACTCTGAAAAATCTTTTTTGATATGAGGGTGACTTGAAATTTCCCAGAAAATTCGAGTAAATCTATTTAAATGCACGCCAAACTCGTAGTTCCAAAGTATTTAAAGCTTTTTCAAACTCTGTGTCATCAAAAACTTTTCAAACTTGTGGATCAACAAAGATTCCTTCTTTTTACTTGGCTTGGCTTACTTTAGAAAACTTTTTGCAGAAAAATTCAACGCCATTCGAATGGTGTTTCGCTATTACTTTCCCAAAGTTCTTTATTATTCCTAGCTTGATATGCCACGGTGACATTAAAACATTATCGGGGTTTAATAAAGGGATATGTTAAATATTTTTCATTCCAGATACATCCGAATTCCTGGTCCGGGATTGTTCTGTTTCATAGTAGTGTGTAGGGGCACGATTGTCCCACAAACATAAAAACAACAGTGCTTAGTACCCCCTCGATATTTTATTAACATTGCAATGATCTTAAGGTCCCCACATAAGTTCCACTAGTAGTCAGAATAGTGGATCGCATTCAACAAGATTTCAATGCTATCGTAAGATTCTTTTAACTGGGCAGAGTGTGCAATAGGAATAAAGAGTCTTTTATTTCCAACATGTAAAAGAACCGTTTTCAAATTTCTCTTTAAGAAATCAATAAAAAGTCTACATTCATTCACACCGTTAACTATACCCAGAGTTTGAAATAGCTCTTTAATATCATGGCAGTAACAAAGAGGTCCTTCAACTTTGAATGCCGAAGAAAAGTCCCCATTGCGTTTCCTGTAGTAACTTACTTTGACATCTTTTTCAACCATATTTTGTTCTTTTAATCTTGATGCAAGAAATTTTATCTTTTTCCTTAGAAAAACATTTATTTATTTATTTTTTATCTCTATATTTATTCCCCTGACTTGCAGGAAAGCGACGGAGGCGCTAATAAGGGTAAGCAATTACCTCTACCTGCTTTCGGAGAAGCCAAGATATGGCTGTCCGCTTGAAATTTAATAGAGTTGTGACTGAAAGTTAAAACTGCTTGCCAGCACCACTAAGAATGGGAAAGTGCCGTACAGTGTCTTTCCCAAATCGTGCGAGTAGGTTTTGAACCGAGACCATGTCGATCACAATCCCGGCGCTCTAACCACTTGACCAGGCTATCGACAAAACATTCTGTGATATCAATCTCTAATTAGGTCATTTAGATGTTTCTGTGAAAATAAGATGGGATCTTCTCTGGTATCATACTCAGAATCTGTAGAATTGATAGAAATAAATTTGTCGGAATTGTCTTCATTAGCACTGCAATCAATAGCATCAAGTCCATGTTTTTCGTTTGGGGGAGCTGGACGGAAACTTGAGCATTCCACTAAATAACCAGACATGTTTTCATCAGCCAAGTCTCCAGGTTTTTGTTGACATTTGACAGAGCACGGGATCCATTTGGATAGTGATAGATGAGGCAAGATGTAATTGTGTGCTCAGTTGTCTGCTCCTTTGGCCACAATCACAAAATTTTGTAAATTAAATTAACAGAATCTGCTTACCATAATACAGATACAAAATAGTTTGGTCGTTGACCTATGTAACATTGGACTTAAATAAATTTTACAGTAAAAGCAAAATTACCACGAGTTACAGTGTGAAAGACGTTTAAAAGAATGTTTTAAATAAATAACTGCAGTATCTGACTACAAGCAAAGTCTAGCCTAATAAGCGCAAAAACTTAATTTTCATTACATAGCTAACAGATTAAAAAATTTGAACTAATTTTAAAATCCTAACTCAAATTTAAATCACCGAAATATGCTATCTACTTCAGGACTTGACTGTTAAAACTAACTGCATAAAGCCAAAGCTTGGAATGGTTAGCAACAGTTGCCGTGTCCACTAGGTGGCTGAAAAAAGGCTTATTGAGATAAGCATTTACTAATCAAAAAATACCAAATTGTAAAAAACTTTTTTATAAAGCTTTCCCTTTAATACGAAACAAGTCAAAGTTTGTTAAATGTCTAATTTGAGTGACGATTATGATTTAATTTCAAATTACGCTTTACTGATGTTTCGAAAATCAATATATTTATTTTTTTTAGTTTTCTTAATCATTTTTTATTTATTTTACTCTCTATGTCTATCTTCCTGAATTACAGGAAAACAACGGAGGCGCTAATTCGTAGGGCATGTAATTAACCCGGCCTGCTTCCGGAGATGTCAAGATATTGTTGTATGTATGAAATTTTTATTTTGATTTTTTAGTTTTATAGAGATATCACTGAAATTTAGAACTGTTTAAGATCACCAAGCAAGAGAAAGTGCCGTAACGTATCTTTCCTAAGGACATAACAGAATGGCGCGAGTAGGTTTTGAACCGAGACCATGTGGATCACAAACCTCGCGGTCTAACTACTCAACCACGCTGCCAACCACGTGACGATTATAAATAATTTTTTGTCTATCATCTTCTGCATCGTCTATCATCTTCTGCATCGTCGTTAAGAATGTTTGCAATGCGCACTTTTCAAAGAACGAAAAACACTTGTCAAGTCAAAATACATAGTTGTTAAGCTTATCTAACAGCCAGTGATCGAGTTAGACTTATTGGCAAATATTGCAGCACATGACGGAAAATTACGCTTATTCATATTCTCAAGGTTGGGAAAAATGTCATGACATGATGCTGTTTATCAAGCTTATAAATAAGTTTCACCTTCCAGTGTGGCTTCGACTGAAGCTTCGAGTTTGGCAAAGCTCTGGTTTTAGTACATCTCTATTGCCGAAGAGTGTTGAAAATGCTACAGTAATTTTTGAAAACCGCCTTTGATTATGTTTGATTTTATTTTTAAAATTGATAACATAAAGTAATTTTTATTTCTCGTTTTAGAATTATTTTTAAAATTAAAAATTTCTGCCAATTATAAATCACAAAAAGTTTTTTTAAAGTGAGACTGACGATTTAACTGATATCGTACATAAAAGACGGATGATCAATTCAACTATGTAGTCTCCGTCTGGAAGCAACATCCAAAAGTTAGCTAAAAATGCCACTTACCCCTGTTGTAATTAGAAATTTAATTGCGCTATTATTCGTAAAGCAATTAAGTTATATTACTTTTTAAAATTTTTGGGAATATAACATTAAATATTTTTTACACAAATATCTCTATCTTTATTAATGAATGAAAGAATCAGAGTTTTAAAGTTGTTTTTAATTTTAATGTTAGCTTTAACCAGAGCTCAGCATTGCTGGACCGTGGACTGCATGAAGCCTACATAAAGAATGTTCTATTTCATTAGATACAATTTTATTCCCAGCGCATAAAAATAAAGACCTTTTTTTAACTAACCAACAAACTTCAATGAAAAAATCCTACTTAATCTTGGTTTATTATTTTTAAAACTGAAACAACTTTAAGGCTCGTTATAAAGTTAAGAACGTCCATCTAATTGCAGTCAATTTCAAACAGTTCTAGAACAAAAAATTAACTTGTTTACGCTGTCTATGTAATTATGGTAATTCTATAATTAGAAAGAATGATTTTTATCTTTATGTTTTTTAAATAATTTCAAATTAATTTTCAGAATTTATAGTATAAAATATATAAAAATCAACTCATTAAGGTATTTCTTTGTTTAGAAGTCCTGGAACGCTAGAAAATCAAAGTGCACCAGCCCTGAATTTGGCTCAATGTGCTGCAATTGTGCTTTTCTGACGGAAAACTGGGAAGCTGAGCGAAGCAAGAAAATGAGAAACGAAGAAGAACATGCTAATTTAACAAACAACTTTTAAAAACTTTAAATCTAGTTTTTATGTCAAAAATTCCCAAAAGCTATTAGGCTGGTAAACAAACTTTTAAAAACCATGGTTCAAAGTGTGTATTTTGTGTATTGCTGTTTTCAGTTTGTTTTTTGCTTTTATTAATTTTTTTATCTTTTACTTTGATTTTATGTTTAAAATAAACATGTATTGATTGCTGTAATTGCAAATAAACATGTATAGATTGATGATTTGTAACAAAAAATATAAAGAATTCTGAAAGCGTATAACATTCAATTTACAAATAAAAATTTAAAAAAACTAAAATTTTGTCTTATGTAACCAATTAAAAAAGTTCAATTGATAACACTTTAAATTTTATTAAATTTATTTAAGAAGAGTAAAATAAGAAAAAGTTCACGTCATTTTTAGCAGCCCCAACGATAAATTTTTCTGGCTGAGGGCTTTAGTCGTAGTAGTACTAGTAGTAGTTTCTTTTTATTTGCATCCAGAAGAGCAATTGATAACAATTGAAAACAAAATAGAGTAAAGCTTGCAAGTAGGGAATCGGCAACTAAACAATATATGTTATTGTCATGATTTAACCTAGATTTGAACCGTTCTAACGCTTTTCTTGTTCAAACGTTTATCTTGCCTATATATTTCTGCCCTTGTCTTCTTTTCTACGCACTGTACTGCCTTGCGCGAACTTTTTAACTTTAAATAATAATCTGGTATTGTTTAATCGACTTTGTTAGTTTTCTTATTTCCAAACGTTTAGTTTTATTTGAATTACTATTGTTGTTTTCTTTTTAGATGTTAGTTTTGATTTTTGTGAATAAAAGCCTAATTTATTGTTTACTTTATAAGATGCATAAAAAAAATTTGCATGGTCACAGCACCAGTGTCTTAACATTGAAGATTTAAAAAGCACATAAACAAAAAATCAAAGTTACAATATACTGCTACAGGTCACAAGTCAAGAGTGCATTGCTGAATCAGGGTGGGAGTGCAAGCACTGGTGACCCCGAATAGTCGGGCAAGCAAAGAAAACCCTCCAAAAGAAATCCTGCTGTGGGTCAAAGACCATTTCAGTAACTGGTAACCTGGGTGTAACTCTAAGTCGGTAGGATGTATCAGTACACGAGTGAAAATTATCTTTTATCAAAACTCTGATTAAATAAAAAAACTTTATACGAAGAATGCCCTATAACCCAGCCATCGGAGGCACGTTTCTGTGTCTCTTGATGCCGGTCCCAAGCCCGGATAAATGGGGAGGGTTGCGGCAGGAAGGGCATCCGGCGTAAAAATTTTTTGCTGAATAGAAAATGCGTAATCATAATCATTATCAATGTATACCAGATCTGTCGCCGCCCGGGTTACCAACGACCGCCTCAGGTGTCGCACAGCAGGGCACCTGTGGAAATTATGTTACTGCTAAACATAGTGAAAATAAGAGCAGAAAGAGAGGAGGAAGGCGAGTGAAGAAGCAGCAAAAAGTGTGGAAAGGAAGACGCTCACTCATAAGGGTGGGTACCTTAAATATTGGAACGATGACTGGAAGGGGAAGAGAGCTGGCAGATATGATGGAGCAAAGGAATGTAGACATATTGTGTCCACAGGAAACAAAGTGGAAAGGTAGTAAAGCAAGGAACGTTGGAGGTGGATGTAAACTATTTTACAATGGAGCTGATGGAAGAAAAAATGGGATAGGGATAGTGGTGAGGGTGGAGCTGGTTGAAAGTGTCCTGGAGGTGAAGAGGGTGTCAGACAGACTAATGGCCATGAAACTGGAGGTAAAAGGGTCCATCCTAAATATAGTAAGTGCATATGCTTCACAGGTTAACAACAGCATGGAGGAGAAAAATGAGTTTTGGGAAGACCTGGATGAGTTGATAGAAAGTATATCAAAAGAAGAGAAGATAGTTCTTGGTGCAGACCTTAAAGGACATGTGGGCGAAGGAAACATAGGGGATGAGAAAATAATGGGGAGGTACGGTGCTGGAACAAGAAATAAGGAAGGATCGATGGTTGTGGATTTCGGGAAAAGGATGGATTTGGCAATTGTTAATACTTATTTCAAGAAAAAAGATGAACACAGGGTGACGTATAAGAGTGGAGGAAAAAGTACCCAAGTAGATTATGTGATGTGCAGAAGGAGGAACTTGAAGGAAATGTGCGATTGTAAGGTAATATTGAATGAGTGTGTCGCAAAGCAGCACCGTATCGTGGTATGCAAAATAGCTCTCATGGTGAAAAAGAAAAAAGCAGAGAAAGTAAAACCAAAGATACGATGGTGGAAACTAAAGGAGACAAGCTGTCAACAAGCGTTTAGACAATAGGTGACCAGAATTCTGGGAGGCAAGGACGGGTTACCTGATGAGTGGGACAAAACAGCAGAAATGCTAAGAAAAACAGCTGAAATTGTACTGGGAGTGATATTTGGGAAACGAAAAGGAGACAGGGAGACATAGTGGTGGAATGAGAAAGTTCAGGAAAGCATAAAAGAAAATAAAGAGGCAAAGAAAGCATGGGACAAAATAAGAGATGAAAATACTAAAAAGGTATACAAAGACAAGAAGAGTAAGGCAAAGAAGGCAGTTGCAATGGCGAAGGGACGTGCGTATGACGATTTGTATGCTAGATTGGAAACAAAAGAAGGTGAAAAGGAGTTGTACAGATTGGCCAGGCAGAGAGACAGAGCAAGGAAAGATGTACAGCACGTGAGGGTTATAAAGGATGAAAACGGTAATGTTATGGTAAATTCGGAGGCAGTGTTAAAGAGATGGAAGGAGTACTTTGAGAAACTGATGAACGAGAAAAATGACAGAGACCCTAGGACAGAGAAAGCAGAAGTGTTTAACGAAGAGGTAAATTGTGTCAGTAGAGAAGAAGTAAAGAATGCACTAAGAAGGATGAAAAAAGGTAAAGCAAGACTATTAATGGGTGAACGGATGCCAGAAAAATGGAGAAGGAGTGTGCTTATCCTAATCTATAAAAAAAAGGGACACACAGTGCTGTGGAAACTACAGAGGAATAAAGCTAATGAGCCACACAATGAAGATATGGGAAAGAATTATTAAAGCCAGGTTAAGGATAGAGTGGAGATCAGCAAACAGCAATATGGATTTATGCCAGGAAAGGGAACCACCGATGCCATGTTTGCTTTAAAAATGTTGAGGGAAAAGTACAGGGAAGATCAAAGAGAGCTGCATTGTGTATTCGTGGACCTAGAAAAAGCTTACGACAGGGTTCCACTGGAAGAGCTATGGTACTGTATGAGAAAATCAGGAATAGTGGAAAAGTAAG
The DNA here is from genome assembly GCA_963680785.1 of Diplosoma virens. Classification (NCBI taxonomy): domain Eukaryota; kingdom Metazoa; phylum Chordata; class Ascidiacea; order Aplousobranchia; family Didemnidae; genus Diplosoma; species Diplosoma virens. The sequence goes on from OY796895.1 coordinate 37,988,430, forward strand.
CGAAACCATGGTGAGGTGTGCAGTAGGAACTACAGAAAGTTTCAAGGTTAAGGTTGGACTGCACAAGGAATCAGCGCTAAGTCCATTCCTATTTGCAGTGATAATGGACAGGCTAACGGATGAAGTAAAGAGAGAACCACCATGGACGATGCTGTTTGCTGATGATATTGTGATTTGCGAAGAGACCAGGGAAGAAGTAGAGCGGAGATTAGAATCCTGGAGGTATGCATTGGAAAGAAAAGGGATGAAAGTAAGTAGGTCAAAGACCGAATATCTGTGTGTAAATGAAGGAAATGACGATGAAACAGTGACAATGGAGGACACAAAAGTGCCAAGAGTAAAGGAATTTAAGTATTTGGGATCAACGGTGCAAGAAAGTGGTGGTTGTGAGAGGGAGGTAAAGAAAAGAGTACAGGCAGGATGGAACGGATGGAGAAGAGTATCAGGAGTAATTTGCGACAAGAGGTTACCAGCTAGAGTAAAAGGAAAAGTGTACAGTTCAGTGGTAAGACCAGCAATGGTGTATGGATTTGAGACGGTGGCAGTCACAAAGAAACAAGTGGAAGAGATGGAAATCGCAGAGATGAAAATGCTGAGGTTTGCTATGGGAGTGACGAGAAAAGACAAGATTAGAAACAAGTACATCAGGAGTGCCGTTAAGGTAGAACAGTTAGGAATGAAGATGAGGGAGGGCAGACTGAGGTGGTATGGACATGTCATAAGAAGAGACCAAGAGTATGTAGGAAGAAAGATCGTCGTCGTCGTCGTTTGAAGGGCATCCACTCCAGGTCAGACACAAACAGGACTGGGGCCGAGGGTTTATCCTTTTACTACCCCAGACTGCTGCACTGCCTGAATCAGATGCTGGCAGTGATGTCATTAAATCAGCATCGAGTTTTGTCATCCAAAACCGTCAGACCTCGTACTCCATGTGGTGTCCGATGTATAGGGCACGCTGTTACTACATGGTCTGCGGTTTGCTCAGAGGCGCCACACTCACAATTTGGTGAAGGAGCGAGACCCCATTTGTGCATGGACGAATGGAACCGCCCAACACCAGTCCGCAGGCGGTTGAGCTTAACCCAAGCTGCTCGGGGTAAGCCCATCCCAACAGGCCTGGCACCGGTCTCGGGCACAAAAGCACGGAGCCTGGAAGCATTTTCACAGTACTCAGCGTTCCATTTGTGATTTGTCCATTCAGAGGTGTGGATGCCAAGTCTGGCAAGGTTGTCCAAGAGATTCCGCGCACCTGGCACAAACGGGCGTCTGGATTTTAGTCTCACTTGGCGAGTATCTGAGGACCCACTTAAGAGATCATACAAGATATGGTCGGGGTCCAGAGATCCACGGTAAGCCAAGGAGAGTGTTGCTCCCATTCGGCGAAGCTCAGCTGGCTGGATGCTTGAGAGTACAGGTAGGTGGTCCGTTGGAGTGGGACGCAGTAACCATGCGCAAGGCGTCGTTCAAGACACTGTCAATGAGGCGAGTGTGAGCACTGCAACACCAGACTGGCGCACAGTACTCAGCTGTTGAGTAGACTAGAGACAAGGTGGCTATGCGTAGTGTTTTAGCACCAGCATCCCATCCCGAGCCCACGAGTCGCCTCAGCAGTGTGACGCGCGAGGATAGTTTTTTGCGCAATGCCACTAAATGGTCACGAAACGTGAGCGATCTGTCCAGTTTTACCCCAAGATAAGTAGGGGTTGGACAGAACGGTAAAAGTTCACCATTGTTGTAGACCTTTAGCTCACGTTTGGCCTCTCGGTTATTTAAGTGAAAGGCTGCCGTCACCGTCTTAGTGTGACTCAGCTTCAATCTCCAAGTCTGGAGATACGCTGACAGTGTGGACATGTCTTGGCTTAAGGTCCCCTCCAAGTCCTTCCAGTTTCCAGAAGAATGCAACAATGCTAGATTATCAGCATAAGCAAACTTTCTGGAAATCCAGGAAGGCAGATCGTACGTATAGATGTTAAATAGGAGGGGAGTCAAGACCGATCCCTGAGGAACGCCGTTTTTAAGACAGCGTAGCCTGCTTAGCTTGCTGTCACCGGTGGTAAGGGTGAAACTTCGGTTTCGGACAAGCTCCATGATCATTTTGACCATGTGCTTATCCGGACGTAGTCTCAGCAGCTTGCAGGTAAGGCCACAGTGCCAGACAGTGTCATAAGCAGCTGTCAGATTGATAAATACAGCACCGGCCTTCTTTTTAGCCTCGAAAGAATCCTTGATGTTCTGGGTTAGCAGAACAACTTAATCTACGGTTGACTTCCTGCGTCGGAATCCAGCCTGCTCTTTGGGGAGCAGCGGATCGATTAATGGTTCAACGCAGGTGTAGATAAGCCTCTCGAGGATCTTGTAGGGGACACAGAGCAGAGATATCGGTCGATAACTCTTTGGGTCCCCCACGGGCTTTCCTGGTTTTGGGATCGCGACCACAAGCGCTCTTCTCCAGGTCTTAAAAATTTTGAGTCAGCGCAAACAGGAAGAAAGGAAGTCACGTAACCAGGACTTCAAAGCAGCTCCGGCATGGAGTATAAGCTCGGGGCAGATGGAATCAGGTCCCGGAGCTTTACCTGGTTTTAAATGTTGAAGGGCAGCAGCAAATTATCTTTGTGAAAAATTGTCAGAGATATTTACTGCGTCTGGTGTTGTGGCCCTCGAAAGGTCAAACACTTCTTGAAAGACAAGTCGAGATGACTTGTGGTCAACAGCCTCGTATTTCCCATTTCTAACCAGCTGAGATGCAATAGCATCGGATGAAACGGGACAGCGACGAGGAGAGTGTCGTGACCTACCAGTAAGGTTGTTCAAAATACTCCACGCTTTTCGACTAGAGTGTGAGAAGTCAATGCTCCGAACTTCTTCGGACCATCGATCCCTCCGCTTTCTGTCAAGCTTGGCAAGCAGAGCTGTAGCAGCCAAACTTGAGTCGTCTCTCTGAGGAGACTGCAGAAAGGTTTTATAGAGGAATTCACACGCTGCATCCCAACACGGAATATAGTTATTTCGATACCCGCATGGGATAGTCTTTTTGGCTGCTTTCTTAATGGTGTTACAGAAATCCTGGTAAGCCGCATCTACATCAAGTTAATCAGGCGGCAACAAAGTCTTTGCGAATTTATTCGTCAAAGCAATGTAGTGACTCCATTTGGCCTTGCGGAAGTTCCATCGCTTAACAGGCATGCTTGGCACTGCCATAGCAAACCTTGGTGGTGTAATAAGCGAAGGTCGATGTTGTGACCTGGGGAACTTTCCAAGAACACGTCTATCCGGTAAGCGACTGTTTGGACCTACGCTAGCAAAAGCTAGATCTGGATTGGTGCCAGTGTTCCAGCGGCCTGAATAAAAACTGGCAGCGTCCTTAGCATTATATAGTAGGGCAAGACAATTAATACTTGCCCAGCCAGCCAAGCACTCACCGTCCGGACTGTTGTCGTCGTAACCCCAGTAAGCATGACGACAGTTAAAATCGCCAGCGTAAAGACAGGGGTGAGGAAACACTGGGAGATCCAGGGTTCGCAATCGCGTTGGCGTTGGTTTGTAGACGTTGACTATTTTATGACCATCAACGTCCACACACAGCCACTCAATCTCCGATGTCGGTGGAGATTGATCCAAAAGCGTGTATCTCAGTCGCTCGTGGACAAACGTGGCAAGACCATGCTTCCTGCTTAAAGAAGACCCAGCTAGTTGGTAGTTTGGTAGTATCAACTTTTCTGCATCAGTGCAGTGGGTCTCCTGCAGTAGGATGACGAGTGCCTCAGACTGCATAGCGAGGTGATGAAGAACATTCATCTTGCTTGCAGTGAGGCCTTCGATGTTCAGCTGAAGAATAGTGGATCTTCGGAACTTGTTGGCAATGTGCCCTGAAAAGGGCAGTTTTATCCTAACATTGCCCCGTCCTGAAAAGGACGTTTGCCGATTGGTAGACCCACACTGATACCCTTCCATTTTGGTAGGTTCGGTTTCGGTATGTCATTTTTAAAATCAATAAACAGACTTACTCACGGACTAGGCTGCGTGAAAGCACCTACCATCTGGGCCGGGGAAGAAAGATGATGGAAATGGAGTTACCGGGAAAGAAGAGAAGAGAGAGACCAAAGAGATGATTTTTAGATGTAGTAAAAGAAGATATGGGGGAAGTTGGTGCAAAGGAGACGGATGTTGAAGACAGAAAGGCTTGGAGGATGATGATACGCTGTGGCCACCCCTGACTGAAGGGAAAGGCCGAAAGAAGAAGAAGAAGATACAAAGAATACCCTGTCTGATACATATCAAAGGTGCTTACCAGTCCATTGGCAAAACCAGCTTTTTGCTTCAAACTTAGAAACACTACAGTAGCTACATTCAATAGTAAGATATAAAATATTGTTGAGTTTTTGTTTTGTAATTTTAATCAAATTAAAATAGTAACTTGATATTAATTTTGAGTTTTTCCGTAACATTTTAGTAAAAAAGTTTTTTTCACAAAATAGTTTTTAAAATGAATATCAATTCACAACAACCATACATAAACAAAAAAAGACTATCATATTTAAATTAAACTTTAAACTCGTTCGATTTCTGGTAAGAAACATACATGATTTTTCTCCGAAATAGCTTTGAAATCAAAAATTTAGTTCTCGCAAAAAAGTCTCTCCGAGTGGGGGCAGTTTCTCTCGTCAAAGCAGTTTACACAATCTGGAATTCCATCACACGGTTGTTCAGGTAAAAAACACTTGACGAGAGCATTTGGACCATTATTACAGGGGATCATGTCAGCACGACCTGAACAGTTTCTCTGATCACTGCAATCACCGCACCGACCAAATCCATCGCAAACAAACTGATCAGTAACGATTTGGCTTCCGTCCATGCAACGAAACGGAAAATTCGTGTTAATTAAATCAAAAAATATATAAAAGCACATTAAAAGCAGCTTCATATTTATCAAGTTGTTTCTGTTAAAAAAAGCATTAATTTGGTTAACATTTGATGTAATATGTTTGCTTTGACAGCCATGGGTTTCTATTTGTAATAAATAAGGAGGTTGAGAAATCGCTATGTGCATGGCTTAAATAAGACATAAAACTAAAAAAATGTTTAATTTTTTTATTGCTTTAACCAAAGCGTTACTATTACCACGTAACTAACCTAGACAGCAGGGTTTAAATACGTACGAAGATGAACTGTGATCGGTCTAATGAAAATTTGAGGGTGGGCTGAAAAAGCGGTCCAGCTAATTGAAGTGGATGAGAAAGTATTATTAGGGTAATAAATGATCGAAAGACATCGGTCAAGATGAAAGAAATCCACAAGATGGTGGTCAGCACAGCAATATTCTTGGAGGCTGTGCTTTTGACCAAAAAGCAGGAAGCATGCAGCATTAGAAGTTGCGGAATTAAAGATGTTAGGTTTTTCAATTGTCGTGACAAGCAAAAAATAAAAAAACAATTAAATATTTATAAGAAGCTTCACAGGCTGGAAGATTGAGAATCAGGATGAGAAGGTAAAATACAGAGATGTTGTTGCAATAGCAACTCAGCAAATCAAAAATTATGTTGGCGTCACTGCCAACGTAAGTCAATCTAATCGGCCTAGTCAAGATTACGGCTATTAATGACCTGATGTCAAAAATAATAACGCTTTCTTCACGAAGATTCTGCACCACTTGGCCTGGCTCGAGATTAGTTGCCCTTTCTCTCCATTTATTTCTTTCCTGAAGCCAAGGAAGATAAAAAGATACCCAATTATTCCAAAACCGTTCAGCTAAAGCTAAATTAAAGCGATAATCCCGTCTAAGGTGATCTTTATTATGTGCAACACCAATGGGAGTATATTTGTCAAAGCCAGGAGTTAATAGTGAAGCAGGAGTGATCACAGTAAAATCGTCTGGATCGTCACTAAGCGGCGTTATAGGTCTTTCATTTACGATGAGAACAGCATTGTTGCAAAAAGTGATTAGTTCGACAATATTTGGCTTTCTTAAAGAGGCTTGTAAGATACGTTCGAAAATTAACTTAAATTACTTAACCATGGCTTCCCAGGCACCTCCTTGAGCAGTATCCAGAGTCATATCAGAAGTCTTAGTGACCTTGTGTTTTAGCGTCTCAGGTATGGCCCAACTCGCCACGAAACTGCTGCTCTTAATTCCCTAAGAACAACAACTGAATCCAAATGGTATTATTTTTCCTTTTTTTAATATCGTTACTTTCGAACCATTGTAATCGAAACAAATTACGCTGATTCTTAGAAGGGTGGGCTTGAAGGAAGCACTTAGTTATGTCAGCCATAAAGGCGAATTTTCCGACACGAAATCTTGCCAAAATGTGTGAAAGTTGGTTTAACATGTCAGGACCACTCGATATGTAATCATTTGTGAACACCTCGTTAAACTTAGCACTACCATCATAAACAATGCGCTTTTTAACTTAACAAGTTACGAAATATGGCAAATACCAAACAGAATTGTCAGACACACCGGACTGCACTTTTTCTATATATGCATTCTCTTGCATTTCAATAAAAGAAACTTTAATAAATTCAAGTAGAGCGTCGTCTCCCATAGCTCTTTTTCGAAGGCTCATTAACCTTTTTTGCGCTGAAAACATGTTATTGGGTAAGTCATTCGTCAACCTTGATAAGGGGACAGGAACCACGAATCTAACATTATGAACAAAGGATTCTTTATTAACTAGCTCTAGAGCTTTCTTATCGTTACGTGACATATCAATTTTGCTTCCCGATAAAGACATCTCTCTAAGAGCTTCTTCTAATTGACCGATTTTCTGATCTTTAGATGCAATATCAGAACGTAACGATACAATTTCATCGCCAGGCGAAACATGACACGTTTAACTTTTAATAAAGCAAACATTCCTAAGGGGGAGGCGCCCCCATAGCCACACCAACCAAGCGGGGTCAACAAAGCATGCGGGTCAGATCGTAAAGGTTTTTCTCTTTCTTCCAGCGCAGTCATTAAACATGCATTACCACTGCCAATTGACAAATCAATACATTCGCAATTATTTAACAATTTTATATCGACATCAATAAAGTGCTCATAGGTTTCAAGACTTAGTTTGTGTGGGAGACTGTTACAATCGTCTTTCCACGGTTTGTTAACAACTACGTTATCAATGTCAAATGACTTTCCATTATACAATGACTCAACTTTCAGCTCAACCAAATCTGCTTTAGTGCGCTGGCTATCAGTCATAGTATCGATAATAAAAGAGGCATTACCAGACGGAGACAAACCAAGCTCTGACACGAGTTTACTTCACAGCGCTTTAACCCACTTGAACTTCTTTCCGAAGAGAGCCCCTCAAGGTCTTTCTGTACGCTACATTTTATTGTAAAATATTTTCGTTAAATGCTCAAGTAAACTTATTATTATTAAATGTCACACTTCATCAATAATTTTAATTTAAAATGGGGGCCCTATAAGCATAGGCGTACCTGGAGGGGGGCAAGTCAGGAATGACAATGATCAACTGAAAAAAATAGTTATCAAATTTAGGTAAAAACTTTTTCTTTTTTTTTTTAGAAAACACCATGATTTTAGGACGAAATTTGGTCTTCGTCCGAGAATCTCAGGTAATTTTTTTGTCCTATCCGTAAAGCACTAGAAAATCACGATTTGGGCAAAAAGTTCATTGCCCATTCAAATTTTTTTGGCTGGTACACCTATGTTCTAAACGATCAACCAAGAAAATAAAATCATCCATATACATATTATGTGAAATATTGTAAAGTGTTAAGTCGCATGCGGGAGTAAAATTTTCTTCAACCATTTTTTAAACGCGAAACACGCAATAAACGCACTAATTTTTATTCCCCACGGATGGACACAAAAACGAAAGGAAACTATATTACCTTGTTCGATATCATTGTTCTCAAACCAAAGCAAGCGAAACAAATCTCTTTGTGCTTCTGGCAATTTTATCTGACTTTGGTTAAGAGAACTTTATCTAACTATAATTTTATCAATAAAACAAGTTATTCATTCATTCATTCATTTTTTTATTCTCGATCATTATTAAACAGTTTAATACAAAAATTATATTTAAAAAATCAAGAAAAGGAAGAAGCAGCACAACGTCAGACGTTAAAACATGCATATGATAAACACAAAGTAAAAGTACAAGACAGTATAAAGCATGGCCTCAACACCTTAATCAGATAAAGATGCGTATAAGTGAAAAACAAAAGTAAAAGAAAAAAATACATAATAATATTATTATCAAACAAACTGAACGATTAAATAACCAGTGCATGACTAGGCTGCGTAATGATGATGGGTGGCACAGCTAGCCAAGATGGGAATATTATGATATTATAACTGTAACGGTAAACGGCGCTCAAGTTGCCGATTGCCGCAAAGTGAAGTGTCGATCAACGCGCTTCCGTCTTCGTCAAATTAAAAGGACAATAACCAAGGAAATAATTTAATTGAAAACAAGTGATAACTGAAACGTTGAAACGTGGAAATGAAAGTTAAAACGAAAGCGGGAACGAAAGTGAAAACGAAAGCGGAAACGCTAATCTGTAAATAAATAAAAACGAACTAAAAATTAAACACAAAGAAAACGCATAATGACTCACAGGGAAAACGGGAATTATTTTAAACTGCACGCTAAGTCTACTCAGACTTCAACCAGCTGCCCACAAACACTGCAGCTGGTCGCCTCACAAATTGAGAAGTGTGTACAAACGCAAAAAAGTCAGATCTAAAATGAACGCGCTGTAGACACAACTATGCTCCAAGGTGAGATTAAATAAAAGCGTAAAACAAAAAAGGCGCTGGCAGCGAGTGCTCACGCAAATTATGATTAGAAACTCAAGAGAAATAAAATTCAGGTGCGTTGGTAATTTTCTACACTAAACACGTGCGTTGGAAATAAAATAAAACACGTGCGTTGGTAATTTTCTACACTCCCAACACCCGAGAAATTAAAAAAAAAAAAAATTACCAACGCTGCACACAACATAAATAACATTAACGGAAACATTTTATAAAACTTCATTTTACGGAAATTGCGGGATCACCAGAGTCCTTCCGCGGCATAACATCAAGATTCGCGGGAACCACCAAGCACAGTTTATAAACGGGCCGCCGTACTTCAGAACCACGCGTTTTTACTACGACTTGGCGCACCAGGCCTTGTTCGTCGGGGAACAGCTTTACAACTTTGCCAAGACGCCATTGCGAACGAGGAATCGAATTGTCCACGAGTAGAACAACATCATCTTTTTGAAAATTGGTCTTCTTCTTAAACCATTTTTGGCGGGCGATTATCGTTTTCAAATATTCGAGACCATCTTCTCCAAAATTGATCAGCCATATATTGTACATGTTTCCAACGTCTTTTGGGACAACAGTTCTCATCAGAAGGAAGTGAAGGGGGGAAGTTGCCAGTAGGACACAGTTTCAAAAGATGATTAGGCGTCAGTGGTTCCAAACCATCTGCATCAGTTGTGATTGGAGTTAGAGGGCGAGAGTTTAAAATAAACTCTGCTTCCAATAAAAAGGTGTGAAGTTGATCGTCATCGAGAGTTCGTTCCGTCATCAATGAAGTTAAAATTCGTCTGACTGACCGAATCATTCTCTCCCAAGCACCACCCATGTGGCCGGCATTTTGGGGATTGAAAGTCCATTGAATTTCTTTTTGAAGGAGAAAATCTTCAATCTGGTGCTGATTCCACTGGCGCAGGGCTTCACGAAGGGTCTTCTCGGCGGAAACGAAATTGGTTCCGTTGTCGAAGAAGAAGTGCAGAACGGAAACTCTTCTTGATAGGAAACGACGTAAGGCGTTGATGAAGGCGTCGGTTGTCAGATCTATCGCGACTTCAATATGAATTGCTCTAGAAGTTAAACAAGTAAAAAGGCAACCATATCTTTTCACTTGAGAACGCCGTTGTTTCACGAGCAACGATACGAAGTAGTCAACGCCACAGTATGCAAAGGGATGAGTATCGATTTGTAGACGCGACGGAGGAAGATCAGCCATCTTTTGTGCTCCCGGCTTTTCGTAGCGTCGTCGGCAATGCATGCAGGAATTAAGCACTCTGCGAACAACAGCCGTACTTCGTAAAATCCAATAACGTTGTGGTAACTGGTTCAACGTCATACTTGCTCCGCCATGACTTGTAATGCAATGACAATGAAGAACAATAAGATTAGTTAAGTGCGAGGTGTGGGGCAAGATAATTGGGTGTTTAAGATCAAAGGAAACAGAAGCTCTATCTAAACAACCGCCTACTCTTAAAAGACCGTTCACAATAACAGGATTCAGTTTTTAGAAGTGGAGATTTGGAAGGTAGAGAAAAGTTTTCATTAGTTTGCATCTTCGACATGATGTCGCCGAAACAGTTCCATTGCTCATATCTAATAAGCTCAATTTCTGCTTTTCGAAGATCAGAGACAGATAAGAAACGAGAAAAATGATAGACAGAGTTGGAATTTATTAAAAAGGTCTTAAATTTTAGTAGTGGCTTTCTTTAGCTAAACCACGAAGAAAAATACGCAATGAGCTTGTCAACTGGATCAATCATGTCGGTAATCAAAAATGCAGACGCAGCTTTTTTATCAAATGCTTTTACATTTTCTACATCTAATGTCGTCTTTGCAAACCGGCAAGGCCAGCTGTCTGGCGATTCACTCAAAAATTCTGGTCCAGAAAGCCACGATTTAGTTTTCATTAGTTTGTCGGATCTACATCCACGACTTAAAACATCAGCGGGGTTGAGTTCACTAGGGACGTGCCTCAATTACTGTAGAAGTACAAGTGCTTTTCGTAATAAACTTTAAACGACGGGACACAAAAAGAGGAAAACGCTTTTCTTCATTTCTTATATTTTGAACAACTACAGCAGAGTCTGTCCAAAAAATAGTTGGTCTCAACCGCGGTAAGTTTAGTTCGTGTTTAAGAAAAATATCTATTTTTACGGCAGTCACAGCAGCAAGAAGTTTTAGACGGGGAATTGAAAATTCGTCTTTAGGAGCTAAATGAGATTTACTAATAACTAATTTACAATTGACATAGTCATTAATATTGCTCGAACGGAGATAACAGACGGCGCCATACGCATGCTTAGAGGCATCAACAAAATAATGCAATTGATAGTTTTCACTGCCTAAATTGGTATGCAAACCCATCCATCTTGGGATAGACATCGATTTCAGATGCTCCAGCGTTTGGATCCATTGTTACCACTTATTGAATTCTAAGGAAGGAATAGGTTCGTCCCATTCTAACTCCAGCTCGCATAGTCGTCGATAGAGAAGCTTGGCTTTGACAATCACTGGGCACAGAAATCCAAGCGGGTCGAAAATGGAGTTGATCGAAGACAAAACACCACGTTTCGTACATGGCTTATCCTGAAGTTCTACTACAAAATAGAAACAATAAGTATTGAGGTTCCAATTTACTCCTAAGACACGTTCACTAGAATTTTTGGCCAGAGCGTTAATTTGTAGTGATTTCGAAAGTTCATTTTCAGGCAAATGTTTTATTATTTCAGGGCAGTTTGAGCACCACTTCGTAAGATTAAAACTTGCCTTAGACTCCGATTTCAACGTTAGGTACGCTAATTAAAAAGTCATCAACATAAAAATGTTCTTCAATTGCAGAACTGATATAAGGTTTGAATTGAGCGCCAAAATCAATGGCCGCTTGACGCAGCGCAAAACTTGCGCAGCACGGAGACGAGGTTGCACCAAAAAGATGAACTTTCATTCTATGCACTACTGGTTGGCTTTCAAGATTTCCATCAGGCCACCACAAAAACCTTAAACTGTCACGATCACGAGGTGAAACTTGAACCTGGTAGTACATGGAGTCTATGTCGGCTGCCAAAGCTATTTTTTCTTTACGAAAGCGGGAAAGAATAGCTACTAAATCGTTCATCAGGTGGGGCCCCTGTAATAATTCAGTTAATCTGGGCAATTCACCACAAAATAGATAACAGATACAAGTATATAAAGAAAAAAGGAGAGCAAAAAATATTTAAAAGGTAAAAAAGTATAAAAACTAAGGGTAGCTCTGACGTAATCAAGTTGCTATGACATGGCTACTCTCCCATGGGAAATACAAATGTGTGCTGTCCCATCCCATCCCATCCCATGGGAATTCCCATGGACAAGCCTGTTAATTTATTTTTCGTTGTTGAAAAAAATTGTTGTTGATCAGCTGTTGTGAGACGCCGTGAATTTTTTGGTGTTTATCTAAAGAGTAAGTCTGATTCGGTTGGTCGTTCTACAACTGATATTCTGATTTGTCACAAGTCAATAAAATTTTTGATCATCGTTCGTTAACGAGTCCAATAAAGAAACAAGGTATTGGGGCAAATTAATTAATGTTTAAATAAATTTTTTGGTCTAACAGCTTAATCAATTGTTTAAATATATATTCTTTTTTTCATTGAGTAATGGAGAAAACACTACGTTTTTATAAAAATAATGAAAATTTCGAGGTGAGAGAAGCACTATGTTAGCCACAGAAACAAAGTGAAAGCAGATCAGATGTGAAGAAGCAGTTCACAGCAATAATAACCAAGTTTGAAAGCCTTCAGGCTTTTAAATTAGAAGGATAACTCCAATTTTTTTATGATATGAGCTGAGTTTTAATATGACTAAAAGTTGAACCCCTTTTTACCGGTAAAGATAATAATTTCGTCATCATATCAATTATAACGCAGGTCTACAAAATTTGATAGAGTTTTAGAAACAAGAATGAATACTATACTTTTTAGCTAAATTAAGGGTGCTGATTTCAAATCTGCCATCGGTTTTGCCGCAGTAGGTCACATTTTTCCGGAATACCATTTAAAATTTTAGTGCTGCACGCTGAAAAGCATAAGTTAATGTGAAGCTGTGAATACAAAAGCATATATTTAGCGATGGGTATTGAAATATACTAAGCACAAGGAGGAAATAAGTGCATTGAATACAATTTTATTGCAAAAGCTTCCTTTTTTAGATCAGTGTTTCTCAATCTTTTTCCGTTTGTGGCACATTTTTTAAATTCTTAAAAAATCGCGGCATTTTTAGACCATTTTTATTGATTTTTCTTTCCAAAACCAGATGATCTCTAAAAAAGGCCTTCACCTCGAATTGGACTCAGATTTCTAGCTTTCGTCCTTAAAATTAATTGTTTTCTAAAAATACCGTTGTTCTGGCCGCGGCACATAATTGGTATCTTCCGAAGTTTGCGGCGCATTTGATTTAAGATTATTGATTTGCGCCCCCAAAATTATGTGATCACTAAAAAAAAAGGTCTTCACCTATTTTTATGCACCGATTTTCTGCTTTTCATCACAAAATTCAGGTTTTTCCTAAAAAAAAGAAAAAACGTTTTCGTCACAATTTTCCGCTCTAATTGCCTCACTTTCGCTGCAACAATAAGCTGTTCTCTAAAAAAAAAAAGGTCTTCACCTAGATTCACGCTCTTTTCTGTCAATTTTCTTCCTAAAGCTGGTTCTTTTTAAAAAAAAAGTCTTCGCTCCGAATCTCACTTACTTTACGTTTGAAAACCGCAAATTCGACGTCACTAGATAGTTTTTTTCCGAAATCTTTCGCGGCTCACAGGTTGAGAAACACTGATGTAATATCATTGAAACTTATAATTCAAAATAACATTACAACGATCGAATTTTTCCTTGACTAGAAAATAATATGCAATAGCTTGCGGCAACCTAGCGAAACGCAAATCGCTCCCCGGTTGAGAACCGCTGTTTTAGATTGACGAGAGTGTTGAGAATCCGAACATTCACGTATCAAACCCCAACAATAGTCCGCTATCATACTAACATTCTATTTTCGCTGATATCTTATTTTTATCAATTTTATATCTTGATGAAATCTTTCACCATATTCTTCACTAAATGCCCCTACTTTTTCCGGAAATATATGGCTCTGCAGGAAATGTACTTTAACGCCCATGTTACAGCGTAAGTTATGAAAAACCTGTAACAAGCTTTCCACAAATTTGCTAAAATTTGGAGATTTTATGTTTCCCAGGAAGTTCTTCACTCCATCAGAGAATGCCTTCCATGCATTTAACTCTTCTATCTTTAAGGTAAAAATAACGCCTGGTCTTTCAGAAAAGCCGCATTTGGGGTCCATCCAAAATACCTGCTTTGATTGTTTCATATGAAAGCCGCCGAAACGTTGTACAAAAATATTTGAAGCACTCTCCCTTTTCGTCCAAAACCTTGACAAATGTGCAATGGTGGTTACAGTACTTTTTCTCTATTCAACAATGGAACGTTCTTTATATTCTTCTCTCCAAGTGCAAACACCTCTCTACTTGACCATTCCCTTTTTATCCAGTGGTTTTGCTTTGCTCTGCTATCTCACAGGCACAAGAAGCAAGGATTTTTTGTGTTCCCACCTTGTTGCCCAAAGAGCATGGGCATGGACAACAACTTTTCAGTGTTAACAACTTTACATAACATTCTCCACATCGATTCATGTTCGGCATATTTGATTTTGTCGAGAATAGTTTTCATATTTTCGTATGTTTCCTTCATTTATATTGAATGTCCAATTGGTACGGAAGCAAGTTTATTGTCATTGTACTATAACAGAACACATTTCATGCTTCTTTTGGAACTATCTATAAATAGTCTCCATTCTGATGAAGTGTAAGATGTTCCCATAGTATTAATTAGTCCTTTATGTTGTCACAGAACAGCAAATTTTCTTCTATTTTGAAGAATTCTATGAGACCTTTTCCCTGCAATGGTAAAAGCTGACTTTGGTTAGTGTAAGATTACTGAAAAACGAAGGCTGATACAACAAAGCGGACATCAGATTCAAAATCAGCGCCCCAAAGTTAGCCAAGGACATACGTTTTCTAGTTTGTTTCAAAATTGTGAGACTAGTAATAATCTTCTAACTTGCAGCACGATCTACTTGAAGAAAATGGTCGAATCAAGTTACATTTTAGCAGTAATTTCTAACCGGCGATTAGAATTGCCGAGAGATAAAGCTTGTCGCATTGTGTTCATGCGTCGTAAATCAAAAGCAACGTCTTCGGCACACTCATCCTTTTGAAGTGATTCAGATGCATTTTAGTCAAAGACTGAAGTACTTTTGATCTTACTACGAAACAGAAATCGCAGTAAACAAATTCAATAAATGATTTTAAACATAATCAACAAAATTTAAAAGTAGAAATTCAAAAAATTTAAACAATCAATTAAAGCAAAAACCACAACAATAAAAAAGTTTTGAATTTCTTACAAAGCTCTCACCAATTGGTCTTATTTTTAAAATTTTTATTTTTATATTTATCCTCCAGACTCGCAGAAAAGCGCCGGAAGCGCTATATGTAGGGCAAGCAATTACCCGACCTGCTTCCGGAGACGCCAAGATATTGCTGTCTGCTTGAAGCTTTTAATGAAGATATTACTTTTATATTTGAAGAATTAAGAGGATTTGGAATTAATTTTTAAACAAGCTGCATAAAGATGAGAAACACCAGACTCGAGTTTCGCTCTCATTAGAGCTCATCAGTGATGCTTATCTCACCGCTCTGGTTAGTGATACTTATCTCACCGCTCTGCAATCTCAATCTACAGGTCCCAGGTTCGATTCGCGGTGAGATAAGCATCACTGATGAGCTCTAATGAGAGCGAAACTCGAGTCTGGTGTTTCTTATCTTTATGCAGCTTGTTTAAAAATATTACTTTTATTTCGAACTGCTTGCCAAGACCACCAAGCAGGAAATGTGCCTTAAAATGTCGTTCTTAAAGATACAACAGAATGGCGCGAGTAAGCTTTTAACTGATCCCGGCGCTTTAACCACTCGACCACGCTGCTGACGCCACGCGGTCAAACAAATATAAATATTCAAAAAAATAAGTAAAAGTTAACTGGCTTTAGTTCGATAATGTCTTTTTCAATTTTTTTAAATGTGTTAAGCGATAATAACAGCCTCACACGATTTTTTTTCTTTTTGCTTTAACAACAAATGTAAATTAAAAACTTAATTGTGAAATTTTTGCTTCTTTACTATGAAAATCGCTGCAATCAATATTACAATCGTCGAACAAAGTATTGAAAATGTATTCAGCATTGTCTCTGATTGTAACACCAACAAGCAACTGTATTCTAGAATTCGTGAAAGTCAATATTCCAAAACCAGTAGAAAAAAATTAGCCTATGTAGATAAAAGTATCGTTAATCTCCGACTTAGAGAAATCACAATAACATTATTGCTATCAACATATTTAATTTTTTGGCTGCTGCTTATTTAAAAATCTTTTACCAAAAAGTTTTTTTTAATATGCGAGCAAATAGGTTGCTATTAAAGCCCCACCAAAAGATTGCTACATTTGCGTGGTGGAGGGGTTTGCGTTTTTTATGATCCTGAGAGCAATGTTGTCTGAAGTTTTCAACTCCTCTCAAAGCTACCCATATCGGTAAGATCAAAGGTGAGGAGCAGACCAAAAGCAATCTAACAAGACAAGACAGACAAGACAACATACTTTTATTTGCGGAAGATGACAAAAAATAATACAATAACGCAAATGAAAACCGAAATAGAACAAAAAAAATTTAGCTGCAGGGAGACTGCGATTTGACCTTTCGGTCTTCTAGTAGGCAGCCACCCTTGAGAGCAAAACTACTTGTAAAATTGAAGTGTTGCAGAATAGAAGGTTTTTAATTATAAATATGAGGTTTCAATAAATACTTTTAAATTCATATTTAAAAGCATTGTATGAAGTATTTTGAATTGGAATAAAAATTTTGTTATATATCTTAACTCCTAATTGATACTTTATACATTTTTGTAATCGCAAAGTTTTATGAAAGAAAATATACAAAGTTTGTTTTGATTTTTCAGTTAATCTAGTGCTTTTTTCCGAGATCTGGCTGGTTAAAATAAAATAATTAAACAAATTTTCGGGAAACATTTTTTAAAAATTAGCTAGAACAAATTTACCAACTTTAAGTTTATATAAATCTGTAAGTTTTAAAATCATAAGGCGATTGTAATAAGGTGAAGCACTATGGCAAAATTTGGCTGCACCTATATATTTAACGGCTTTATTTTAAAGAGTTATCAATTTTTTAAGACACATCGGAAAGGTAGATCCCCAAATAATGAGGCCGTACAATAAGTAGGAATGTATCTGAGTGTATTAAATTTTTAAAAGTGCTTTTCAGGTAGATAGTATCTGTTTTAAAGATAATTCCAACCGTTCTTGATATTTTATGTGCTATATTTGAGATGTGAAAATCAAAATTAAGATTCATATCAATAGTTAAATCTAAGTATTTAATACTTGTGCATTGTGGAATAGAAATATTATTTTAAAAAATATCAGTTTGTGGAAAAGGTTTATTTAATTTGGGAGGTACAGTTAGGAAGTTAGATTTAGAGAGATTAACCGTGATTTTGTTAGATTCAAACCAAGTTGATAGACTTTGAAGTTCTTTATTCATAATTTTAGTAAGGGAAGTAAGGTTAGGGCAGAAAAAACTAAGCATGTGTCATCAGCAAAAAGTATTTGTTATACAGTTGACCACTTTAGGCATATCATTAACATGTAAAAGAAATAAAATAGGGCCAAGAATCGAATCCTGGAGAACACCATAATTGTTTTGTAGCAACTTAGATTTTGCACCTTTAACAGAGGTAAAGTGTTTGCGTGATAAGCAATTGAATTAGTTGATTTGCTGTGCCGCGTATGCCATAATGTTGTAGTTTGAGAAAGAGAATGTCATGATTTACGAAATCAAAAGCTTTAGTAAGGTCAAGAAACACTAAGCCAGTGAATTAATTAGAATTTATATTGTCGTAGGAGTTTCTGATAACATCAACCAATGTAGCAAAATGAATAGTTCAAATGGCAACATTCATACTACAACCGGCGTCACGCAGAATAAAAAGCATTCGGGCTTTAAGCAAAGGGGCCCTTTCAAAAAGTAAGCTTCATTCTCCCCCCGAAGATGACCGCTACCGGACACCCAGCATTTGCTACGCGTTTTTTGAGGCAAATGGGGGCAGCGCATAATATTTGTACTCGAGTTGGTCCCAAACATCGGGATCTTCGTATGGGCAACTGGAACGTCACTTCACTCAATGAAAAAGAGCAGGAACTGTTTGGGAGGCAGAGCAGTATCATCTTGATATTGTTGGAGTTTCCTCTACCAAGTGTTCTGGTTCTGATACTGTTGAGTTGAATGAAGGCTGGAAGCTTTTTTACTCAGATGTAGATGTAACCTTGTCTGCTCAAGTAGGGGTAAGAATTTTTATAAGCCCTCGCTTGGCATACTGTGTTAATGATTGGATCCCACTAGGAGGAAGGGTTTGTCCCTTAAACTTAGTTTACAGGAGCGGTCACTGTGCATTTTGCAGGGTGATTTTAAATGCACAAGTGGGTACTGACGACAAGACATGGAAGGGTGTTATCGAAAGACAAGGAGACTCTAACATTAACAGAGACGGGTGTTTACTACAGTTCTGTGCCACCAATGGACTGCGCATAATAAATTTTTTTCGGCACAAGAGGATTTACAAATACACTTGGTACAAAGATTCGGTGGACAGCGTTTTATCATCGATTTCTGTATTGTCTCAGCAGACTTGCTTTCTCCTTTGGTCGATGTTCGTGTTAAAAGAGGATCTGAACTGTTTACCGACCATCACCTAGTCGTCTGCCTTCTGAAAGGTTTGAATCATTCGAGAACAAGGAAACGATTCAGAGCACGAAGAGCATACAGAATAAAGTGGGAGTTACTAGCCAACAAAAAGGTGAGACATACTTTTGCAAGCAAAGTTGCTTTCCTGTTTAGAGAACTCCCTGACTTAATCAAAAATGTTGAAACTGAGTGGAATTTATTTGAATGAGCAATCATTACATCTGCAGCTGCTAGTTGTGGTTGCAAACGTTGAAATCCAACGGGTAGTGAGATCAAACGGCTAGTTGTGGTTGCAAACGTTGAGATCAAATGGAACCAAAAGTTAAAGAAGCTATCCGTGCAAAGAAAACTACGTTTAGAGCTTGGTTAACAAACAAGTCATCTGAGCAGCTTCAATTGCGGTACTCCGCAGCACGTAACACTGCCGGCACAATCGTCAAAGAATTTAAAGAAAAGTCATGGTAAGAATTTGGACAAAAGTTGGATACAGACTACAGATCGGCAAACAAAGTATTTTGGAAAACAAACACCACTTGTCACTGTAGCTGCAGCACACCTGGTTGCAGCTTAAGGAGATACTAAGCAGTTTCGTTTACCTACGCGACGTCACTCCACAACATCAACGAACGAACCAATGTTAATGAATGTATTTGTTGACGACGATAACTAAAATAAAACACAAACAGTATTAAATAAATCAAAATAACACAATAAAACAAATCAAGTTCTACCTGCTTAATACGAGTTTCTTTGAACGAATGAATGATTTACCAACCAACGGAATGTCTGCACCAACTGACGAACGACCGAATGAAAAGAAAAAAACTACGCTGCACCGACTTAAATATGAGCGAAACAACCAATACCAAACTGCCAACTCAAACCGGATTGCCGAAAAATAAACTTTAAATTAAAACAAGGAACAAACTAAACGGCTACCGTCATAGTCACCAGGATGCTAATAGGGTGCTTCTGAAAAATCAAAAGGGCATCCATCCGAAGTCTTTGGATAGAACATTTATATGAGCTCTTCAATCCAGTAACAGTCCAACATTTGGAAACATCTGGAGAACAAATTGGTGAAGAAATTCATCTTACCGAAGCAGAGATGAGCGCAGTAATCAAATCTTTGAAAGCTGGCAAGGCCCCTGGTGAAGATGATATTCAACCCGAAATGTTAAAGACCATGAACAAGTTTGCGGTTTGTTGGCTCACTCGTGTGTTTCAAGTATCTTGGAAAACTGGTGAGATACCGAAGCAATGGCAGACCAGTGTGTTAATACCTATTTACAAAAAAAAGACAAGAAAAAGTGCACTAACTACAGAAGTATATTTTAGTTAAGTATTCCTAGAAAGGTCCATGCAAAGTGTCTTGAAAAGAGATGCCGTGAAATAGTTGAACCTCAACTCCAAGATGCCCAATGCGGATATTGTTCTGGCAGATCCATCATGGACCAGGTCTTTACCCTTCAACAAGTTTTTGAAAAGTCGTTGGAATATGCCAAATAGGTGTATACATGCTTTGTAGATCTTAAAAAAGCATATAAACATGTTCCAAGAGACAAGCTGTGAGCAGACTGCCACAGTATGACGTGAGAGGTCAGCCATTAGCTGCTATCAAATTGCTGTACAAACAGTTAGAAGTCAGTGTTTGTGTCAATGGCATGAAAACAAGACCTTTTAGCGTGAGTGTTGAACTACGACAGGGCTGTGTTCTGCCTCCTCTCCTGTTCATTATATACATGGAGAGGATAGACAGAAAAAATTCCTCCCGTAGTGGCGTCACATTTAAGAAGTGTAATGTTTGGTGCCTGCTGTTTGTAAATGACCTTGCATTGTTAAGCTCAAACAAACGTAATCTGCCATATAGATTTGATCGGTTTTCTGACGCATGCTAGGATGCTGTGATGAAAATTAATACGACTGTAACTGAGATTATGTGCATGTCACGACACCCTGTCCAGGGTTATTTTCAAACAAATGGAGTAATTCTCAAGCAGACAGAGAAATGTAAGTATCTTTGAGTCAAATTTTTGAGTGATGGTAGACAGGAAAACAAACTGGACACACGTATTGGAAAAGCAAGTGCAATATGCGCCAGCTTTGCCGATCGATTGTGTTGAAACGAGAGCTGTATACAAAAACAAAGATTTTGTTTTCAGATCGGTTTTTGTTCCTATCCTCCCATATGGTTATGAGTATTGGTAAAGACCAAAAGAGTGAGATCCCGAATACAGATGGCTGAAATGGGTTCCTTGCAAAAAGCCAGAGGTTTATCTCTACTTGAAAAGGTTAAAAACACTGACATTCGACAATTTTTCAAAATCGAACCGCTGCTACTCGGCATAGAACGATAGCAACTGCGCTGGTATGGCGATGTGACGCGAATGTCCCACGAAGGAACAGCAAAATATTCTTCGAGTGGCAAAGGCCTAGAGAGTGACCCCGAATTTGTTGGCGGAATTATGTTTAAGACACGGCCTGGTTGTGCCTTGGAATTCCACCAGAGGAATTGCCGTTAGTTGTAGGAGATCGGATACTTGGAGATCCCAACTCGAGCTGCTGCCCTCGCAACCCCAAAAGCACAAGCGGGCAAAGGGAAATGCACTGAATTAATTCAAAGTTTTCCCCAAAAATGACGATGATGATGATGCGAGTAAATGAGAAAAATATTTTCTGTCGTCTGCACCACTTTCCACCGTTCATCTATAAATGCTTAAGAAAACCCCTTTCTAGATGGTCACTATCAATTTATCTTGAAATGACATAGATAAATTTTTTAGATCGCACACAAGATTAAGAGTGAGGTCTGAGGATACAAATTACAACACAAGAATTTAACTATTTTCAAAAACGAGTAAAGATTGAACCATTTTTTTCAGTACCGTTGGACGATAAATGGTTTGATTTACGTCCCAATAGCACATATTTATTTATCCAAATTAATCAATTTTCAAACAGTAAAAAATAAAATCACGAATTTTTGTAATTATTTTCATAAAAAGGTTGTAATTATTTTCATACAATTGATTTATCTGTAGTTCAATAAAAGAAAAAACTCTTACTGTAAAAAATCTATGATTTATGGCTAAAAAAATTACTTTCATCTTGCAATCTCCTCGATCCAGTTGCTGTAAATATGTTATAGCTTGAAGCCTAATATAAAGGCTACACTTTATTTCAATAACTGGGAATTCAGCAACTCTATGACTAATGCTGAGAAAACTCTAAAAATAATCTTTATGCTTTAACAGAAAAATAGAGTGGCGAGAAATTTGTTTTAATGATAAGAGCGAAACTCGAGTCTGGTGCTTCTCGTTTTAAGCAGTTTGGTTTCTAGTAAGAAATTTGTTTGTATTTCTAAACAGAATTGTTTGCAAACTTAGCGTACTGGACAAAATTGTATTGCAGATTGGTTTATTTTATTTCTAAGCTTTAGAAAACTGTTTTATGATGACGTACAATGAGCACTGAGTAACATGTATTTTTAACGGTAGAAATTGATCATGCAAACACAGTCTTAATTTAAGCGCTTTAAAAATTCACACATGAAGCTTTCTAAAATCTCTTTAAAGCAAGCTACTTAATGTTTATTTTTAACATATCAGTATACTCTGAATTTATCGTAGACATTACAGTCACAGTATCATGATATAAATATCTTAACTTTAAAAAAAAATTGAGACAGCCTGGAAACTTGTCACTAACAAGCTAACACTATTTATTAACAGCAGTACGTTTGTAAGTTAAATTGCATTGCTTTGCAGCTGCTTCTACCTAACACGCATGTAAATTAGTTAGAAAAAGTAAACGTGCCGAAGACGTTGCTTTTGATTTACGACGCACCTACACATGTCACAAGCTTTCTCTTTTTCAGCGAATATTGCCGCTTAAAAATCGCTGCTTAAAATGAGACTCATACCGCTGTATTCTTTGAGTAAGCCATGCTTGCAGCGTCGTAGCGAGTGCTAAACTAAGAGTAACCCTCAAGGAATATTTCAATTCAATTCAATTTTATCTACAAGCAAGTTATTACGTTTTCTAAGTTGTTATTGACATAGTGATTGCAAAATAGGAAACAGCGGCTATAAAGTAATATATGCACAAGGTCAACATTGCGCGGTCGCTATACCTTCAATATATCAGCTCCAGAGAATTGTCCATTATAACCACATTCGTTATGTCGTATAATGTATTATTGGCATATTTTAACATACCATATATCTTTTTTCACTGCTTCTTTTTATCAGCCTTTAACGTATTTTTGTGGTTGGTTTGAGTTATTTTGGCTAAGAAATGAACAATCATACATACCTACATATTGATCTGCTATCGGGTTATAAGATCTTGCTGTTCGGTTCAAAAAATTTTTTTTGACATTTATATATGCTGACATAAACGATATTTAGAACTGCTTGTTAAAACTGCCTAGCACAAAAAAGTGCCGAAAAGTTTCTTTATCAGAAAACAAAACCGTGACGAAAGTAGTTGTCATCTCGCTACGGCGGCCATAAATCTGTTGAAAGACAAAGCCATTACAATAGTGATTATTATCATTGACGAAAATCTTTACTAAATTTTTATCAAAAATTTGCAAATTGCGGCTCTGAAGATTCGACTGTTTTCTTTAGAGGTCGTTGCAGTAGAATATTTTCTTCCAACCATCTCGATTTGCAGTATCTTCCTTTGTCAATCCAATCGCCATCTTAACATCTTTTATTGCAAAGGTCTCTTTATGATCTTCCTCCCTTTTTTCAATTAGATAAATCTTTCTTGATCATTCTTATCCTGACATAGTAGTATTTTCATCTCAATTCGTGTTCAAAACATCGGCACTTTGCCTTTTCATCCTGATTTCTCATCCTGATTCTCAATCTTCCAGCCTGTGAAACTTCTTATATATTTTTAATTGTTTTTTATTTTTTCTTTGTCACGACAATTGAAAAACATACATCTTTAAATTTCGCCACTTTTAATGCTGGCTCCTGCTTTTTGGTCAAAAGCACAGCCTCCAAGAACATTGCTATGCCGACCACCATCTTGTGGTTTTTCCTTCATCTTGACCGAGTCTTTCGATTATTTATCACCACAATAATACTTTCTCATTAACTTCAATTAACTTGACCTCTTTTTTAGCCTATCCATAATCTTTCATTGCATTGCACAGTTCATCTGCGAACGTATTTAAATCCTGCTGTCTTGGTTAGTTACTTGGTAGTAGTAACGCTTTGGCTAAAACAATAAAAAAATTAAACATTTTTTAGTTATATGTCTTATTTAAGCCATGCACATAGCGATTTCTCAACCTCCACATTTATTACAAATAGAGACCCATTGCTGTCAAAACAAACATATCGGTATTACACCAAATATTAATTAGATTAACGCTTTTTTGACAGAAACAAACTTGATAAACATGAAGCTGCTTTTAATGTGCTTTTTTATATTTTTTGATTTAATTAACACAAATTTTGCGTTTCGTTGCATCGACGGAAGCAAAAGCATTTCTGATCAGTTTGTTTGCGATGGATTTGGTCGGTGCGATGATTGCAGTGATCAGAGAAACTGTTCAGGTCGTGCTGACATGATCTCATGTAACGATGATCCAAATGCTTCCACCAAGTGTTTTTTAGCTGAAAATCGGTGTGATGGAGAAGCAGAGTGTGATAGCTGCTTTGACGAAAGAAACTGCCCTAACTCGACGAAATTTTTTTGCGAGAACGTCCGTGGCTGCGTTGATTTTAAACTAAACCGAATGGATATCTTTCATCAAAATACCCCTCAATTTTGTGACGGAGAAGAACATTGTGACGATGGATCCGATGAAAAATTAATCGGATTTGGATTTAAATGTGCTTCAGAAAGCAATAATAATGATTGCATAGTTCCTCAGGAGTATTTGGAACGATATCTGAACAACACAGAAGTGAAACTATGCGATAATAATGCCAACCAATGCTTTCGAATAGTAAATGGAATAAATATCTTTGACAACTCCAAGTGTTGGTCTTGCCTGGAAGGAACCATCATTCAAAGACACCAAGTTTGTAACGGAATCTTTGATTGTCCGGATCTATCCGATGAATGCCTGTGTAAGCGAGATGGAACCGAGAACATTTGCAAAGGAATCTTGGGAAACCCAAACTGCTCATTGAATGAAGTTTCGTGTCCTGAAGATGGAAGTTGTTTGAATGCATCGCAAATTTGCGATGGAAAGAAGAATTGCCCTGATGGATTTGACGAAAAGCATTGTATTCGGAAATGTGAAGAATCTTCAAGTCAATGCAAAAATTTGTAAGTAAAAAATAACAAACATTTTTGTACAGTTATTGAAAGCGCAATTTTGCGTAATAAAACATGTAGAAATAACAATGATTAAAATTTTAAATTATAATTAATTGTAATATTGTTCAAAAATCAAACTAGAAAAAATTAGGTAAAAGTTCCATGGACTGTGTGAAAGTAAAGATTTTACAAAAACTCAAATAATTGTAATAGCAAAAAACTTTTTTTTTATTATTTTGCCAAAATATAAATTACATTCATTTATCATTTTCATATGTTTACCTTGCAAAGTAACTTATTATTTTTTCATAGCATTTAAAATAAAGAGTTTTCTGCAATAAGCCGATATTGTTTTGGAATTTCAAAAAAATTTTTTTTGAGCTGAAAGTTTTGAATTTTTAAAAATCTTTCCAGAAAATTGTATGTGTTAAATGCCGGGGTTTAGGGGTTAAATGCCGAAAAGCAGGCTTTAAGTACTTTTCAACAGACCAAAATTCTGGGTTGCAATTTTATTTATATTCTTTATCAGTTGATATTAAACATATCTGTGTAAGATTATTGTTCACCTGATAAATTGTGAGGGACTCCATGAATATTGAATTCTAAAACACGGAATTAGCTTTTTCAAACCTTAAACACTATTCTACAATTGTGTTTGAAAACCCGGAGCCAGCGCTAAGGCTACGTCTGACCACGCAGTAACTCATAAATCTTTGCATCGGTGTGTTGGCTTGTACAGCACAGAGTCACTGTTGCTGGCAAGGTCAGCGTGACTTTAATTAAGAATTTTTTTCTGCAGGGTCTTTTTGAGAGCGCAACACAACTGTACGCATGTATGTTTATTTCTCAGCCATAACAATTCAAAGCAAAGCCCTAAAACAAAATAAAAGCTAACAGAAAGGAAGCAGTAAATGTTTAAATAAATCTTTAATTTTTTTGCGCAAAGCACATTTTTCACACACGGCGATTGCATAATCTAAGTATGTTTCCAGTTTGTTCGTTTTTTTATTGTGCCATAGCAACCATGATTGTGACCTGCAAAGTTTGTTGTTTGCCCATCATTCCTACTTTGTTTAATGGGTCTGCTAGAAAACAAGCCCTCTAGTATTGCTTTCCTTTGTTTGAAAATTAAAAAAATTGGTGAGTTTAGTTGTTTGTTTTGAAGCAAATTATTGTGTTTAGACCCAACTAACTGTAAACGGAATGAATGGTTTAACTATTTGCAAGGGTATGAACAGCGCTTACCAAGAGTTCTTTCTCGGTTTTTACCCGTATCTTTACTTAAATTTGAAAATTTTTTTTTATAGATTATATTCTTGTTAATGCAACACATCTCAATACGCACTTTTATGGTTATATCTAGTGTTGACGACCAAGCAGGTTGGAGAAAAGCCATGCAAGTTTATTGACAGATACTCAGACAGCAGTAATAGCAGTGCGGTGAAAAAATCCTCTAACGATAATAGAGACAACGCTAACGACGAGCAGTTACAAGCACTTTTTGATGATCACTAAGACCGAGAATGTAAAATAATTGTGCAAAATCTGCTTAAAAATAAACCCTATAAAAAGACCATTTTCTACGATATCTTTTCAAAATAAACGTAATAACTCCATATTAAGCTTAATATTATTCCTTTAGCGCGGCTTATAAAAAGGTTTTCTTCAGGTAAAGAAATTTTGAAACTTACGAAGTTAACTTTCAGATGATCATTTTGAAATGTTAGTGTTCGTGAGGAGAAATAACAAGATTAAACGATCTTGTTTTTGTTTATGTGAAGTATCGGTCTTTGCAGTAAAAAATTAATTAAAAAATTGTAGCTTTTTTACATTTTGAAAAATTGTCAGCTTATGCTGTATGTAATAAAATGATAAAAAACTTTACAAGAAACAAAAGTTGACGTTAAACGGTGCGGACACTGTCGTTTCTGTGACCAAACCAAACTTTTTTCGTACGTCGCCTGAAACGCGCTAAACCGCGTTTTAAAGCCTTGGAGAGATCTCTATTTTGCAACATAGAGTCCAAGCGATACCACTATTTTGCTGCAATAGTTGCCATCGGGGCGAGCTGTTAACAATCCTATGAGAGATTTTGTTGTAAAAAAATTAAATTAAAAATACTCGTATATGCAATTTTTAAACAATTGTGGTCTTTAAAAAAAAATTATGAATGGTTTTGTCAAGGATTGTCTGACCGAAATTCTGCACAATAGAGTTAATTTCTAACCAAAAGTAAGTTCTTAGACTTCAAACGTTCCAGAAGCCAAAACGTACAACAAAGTGCGAACTTTTTCAAAGCTAACCCAACAAAGCTAATTGTTACCAAGCGAACTTCCATCGAACACAGTCATAAAGCATGGAGTGTATGGAACAACTTTGCTTGTAGATCACGACACTTCCCTTGTCATTGTCCGGTTCCAGCTGATGCTATTGAATCTTAACAAATATTTATTGCTTCTATTTATAATTGGACTTGCAGATTGTTGGTTAGAATTTTAAATTTTTAAAAGAGTTAATACTGAAATTCTCATCGTTTTCAGCCAAGCTTTTTCCGATGACTGTTCCATTTCTGTCCAAGAAAAGTTGGGCATTGTTTCTTTGAATAATTCGTAGCTGATTTCTTGAAACTTTTTCGTTATCTTTTTTTTTCCTTGTCAAAGTTGCTATATTGGAAAGAACTTTAATAAAAAATATAACTTAAACAAATAAAATACAACATAAGTAAGTTTCTGGTGGTTGGCTGATCGAATTTCGGATTACCGGATTTTGAAATGTTTCTTGAGTTTTACGAATGTAATCTTGAAAATAAATCGTACTTACATAGATATATTTAATTTTTATTTATATTTTTATAATTAAATACATTAAAAATTCTGATATATTTCATTTCTATGATCAAACGAATTAAAACCGATTAAGGATGCTTCCCTCAATGAGGCCAACCTTTTTGTTTACAGCCTTTATATATCGCCGATGAAGGATGCAAAAACATATTTCGAACATTTTACTATTTTTATTATAGATGCGAACCACGCTTGAGAGGTTTCAAATGACGTTGTGCTGTATAATTGTTATGAAAGCCAAATCACTCTGGCTTTCTGTAGCGTTCTGATTGTCTGTAGTGAATCCAAATGTCACTTCTCCCGTAATTTGTGTCTTAGAAATGCGGCAGCATAGAAGCTATTCATCATGGTAGTGAATAAACGCTAATCTTAAATCGAAGTGGTTCGCACGATTTTGCAGCACGTTTATGCTTGGTGAATTTGCGGTTAACGTAAAGAAATTTTTTATTTGTGCTTCCAATGACGCTCTTTATAATTCTAATCATCCTCTCATTCTCTCCTCTTTAATCATTTAACCAACCTTTCTCCTGACTTTAAGAACAACATCGTCGCCATCTATGCAAGGTGATCGACCAATAATTATCGCAATTTTTTTTCACAAAAAGTAATGTTATTTAATATAAACATTTTTACGATGATATTAACGACAGTAATCTTAGATGACCACAAAAATTATAAAAATCCTTCAACCTGAAAGCATTAAAATAAAATGTGTCTTTGGCACGTTTCCGTATAACTTTAAACGACTTGTACGCTGCAATCCGTATCATAACCACTTTTACTTCAGATCGACATCTTGGCGTGCAAGCAAAGTTGTGACTTCTCGAGACGCAGAATTGACAAACTTGTTAGTTAATCAATTGTTTGAATTTTTAATTATTTTCAAAAAACTAAATTTTTGCACTCTTTTTTTGTTTAGGATCTTAACATTCATTACACAGGTGGATATCAAATCTGTTGTTTTGCTGAAAAAATTTTTTTTGTACTGTATAATTTGAGGTCGCTGATTTCAAATCTGCAAACGATTTTTTTATCACATCAGCATTTTGTGCAATTTTTCAATTAAATTTTTATTAAGTACAGTAGAACGCTGATTATCCGAACACCACTTTAACAAAAGTCATCACAGCCTGACGCCTGTAAGCGAGAAACATTCGATAACAAATTGTGTTTAGATAGAAGCGGGACGTTTGAAAGCAAAACGCACTTGATAACGTGTTGTATTTTCTTGAAGTTTCAAACCAATCTAGTCACTTTATACCAAATGTCTTTAACCAAAAAAAAAAACGAAATGTACTGTACATTTGGTGTGTCGATGGTTTGGAGAGAGCCAAAGGCACATGGAAATGAATGCTATTTTTGCAGTTGCAATATTGCTGGATTCAATGCGAGAAATAAACATTACATTCATTACCCTAATGTACCATCTGGGATTCGACCTGTCCCTCATGGCCCAGGCGTCCCAATACCAACCTCTCCTGCAGTTTTAAAAGACGTTGAGGAGTCAGATGCCGAGATATCTTCTTCTGAGAGCCGATCAGCAGACGATTCAGAGTACGAATGCAATAAAAACCACAGACCAACTTTATTTGGTCAAGAGGAACCAAATGACCTAGTGCGAGACCTGGAATTGTCTAAACTTTTTGCTTTTCTGCTAGGTTCTAGAGTAAACTCAAAACACTTGTTGCATGCTAATGTCACATTTTCTTGGTATAAGCGTCGTGAAAAAGAGTATCTACCTTTTTTTTATCAATGAAATTCCATTGGTTTATTGTGTCGACTTCAAAGGGCTGATTGAAAAACTAGGCACTGCATACAATTTGCTCGATTAGCGATTGTTTATTGACTCATTAAAAGTTAGTTTAAAAGCAGTTTTATTGCATAATGGAAACTTGTTTGCATCCATACCTGTAGCACATTTCACCCAAATAAAAGAATCTTATGAAAATATGGCAATTCTGTTGACCAAGCTGAAATATGATGAACATGGATGGAAGATTTGTGTTGACATTAAGGTTCTTAATATGCTTCAAGGCCAACAGTCCAAATATACTAAGTTTCTCTTTTTATTTTGCAAATGGGATAGTAGAGATAAAGCTGAACACTGGATTAAACGTAACAGGTTGAGGAGAATGTCACGTACACCAGGGCATGAAAATATTTCCAACTATGCTCATGTAGATTTCTAAAAGTTAATACTCTATTTCTCCATATCAAACTCGGTCTTATGAAACAGTACGTTAAAACTTTGAATAAACAAGGTGCCTGCTTTTAATATATTGCTAATAAGTTTCCAAAACTAATTAATGAAAAAGTCAAAGAGGGTATATTTGTTGGTCCACAAATTAGGCTACTATAAAGGATGAACAGTTCTAGTCAACACTGAGAGATGTGGAGAAAAATGAATGATTGTCATTTAGAGAAGTAGTATCCAAATTTTTTGAAAACAAGAAGAATCCTAATCACAGAAATATTGTGGAAAATATGTTAGTTAATTTTCAAAAGCTTGGATGCCGAACGAGTGTAAAAGTTCACTTTTCACATTCTCATCATGATTTTTTCCCTTTAAATTTGGGTGCTATAAGTGAATAACAAGGTGAAAGATTTCACCAAGACATAAAAACAATAGAAACAAGGTACCAGGGACGATGGGACCAGGGATGACTGTTCAATGATGGCCGACTATTGTTGGTCATTGAAGCGTGATTGCTATCAATGCGATAAGCCAGGAAGAAAAAACAGAAAAAAGCAATTCATGCCTTGTATCTAAAAAGTGAAAGTATTTGCGTGATCATCTAATCCTATATCAATAAATGCTCGGTAATATTTCCATATCTGCGTATAGTCTATGTGCAGTGATCGAAAATTTGTATTTACACTCTAAAAAATTACGATATGATATAACAATTTCGATTGCAGATTTAGAATCAGCAGGATAGAATTATCCAAACACAATTACTTTTAT
The DNA here is from genome assembly GCA_963680785.1 of Diplosoma virens. Lineage (NCBI taxonomy): Eukaryota > Metazoa > Chordata > Ascidiacea > Aplousobranchia > Didemnidae > Diplosoma > Diplosoma virens. The sequence continues at coordinate 38,019,160 of OY796895.1, forward strand.
AAAAACAACAGAAAAAAATTTTCAAAATGTCCACCAGTGTTATTATTATAATCGATACAGAAAAATACTTTGTACCTCTACGCGGAATAATTCTTTACTGCTAGTTTCCTATGGTGCTAGTCAGCAATCAAAACCTCAATAGGTATGTTGCAAGCCTATCATGAAAAATTTTAAAGAAGCAATAATATTAAGAAATAGAACTTTATAATTACTGTTTGTTATTTTAAATTAACAAAATATTGCTCTTTCATTAGTTTTCTTGACTCTGTTAGTGTAACTTATAAAATATTAATTTAATGCAATACCGGTATATTTTAATATAAGTTGTATTTTGATTAAGCGTACATTACGCAAAATGATTGTATGTTTATTGAAACCCTATAACCACAACTCTTCGTCAAAAATTAAATTTATGCGATCGTTTTATAACAAATACAAAAATTTTTAGAACGTTTTTAAGCTTGATAAAATGATAAAATATAAAACCTCGAAAATTAAAACACAGAAAAAAAATCCGTGTGACATACCAAAATGTCAAAGGTGATAATTAGCTGTATGAAACAAGACTCCATAAAAAAAACCGTGAACTTGGTTATTTTGCTTTGTAATAAATTTAATTTTTTTTTTTCAAACTTCGATACTGCTTGTATATGCTGGCAATTACCTAACAACGCAGCGCATTCTCCTACCATAACTTAACCCAAATTACAAGTATTTGAATTTATTTTTTAAAAATTTATGATTTATTGTTAAGACTTTATAACAAACCTTGAAACAAGTAATATTTAATCTTCGTTCAGACTACATCTTAATAAGCAGCTGTCGTATATTGTTTCATGACATCAGTTTAAAGATGTAACCTCTATATGGATTATATTTTGACATTATGTATTAATCATTAGATTTTGATATCAAAGAAATAAATAAATTCAAAACTAAAAAAATTATTTTTATAAAACTATCAAAACCAATGTTAGAAGAACATTCTGGTCCGGTAGGCGCAATCACCAAGCAACATTACATCATTTCAGCTCGTAAAAATTCGCTTGCAGGCAGCTCAGGCTCTATCACGATTTTAGTAAACTTAATCAACTTTATATTTGCCACTTCCAAAATTGCATATTAAAACTTTCATTTTGCAAAATAAACCTTACATTTACTTTTGCCTTGTTGCTGCAATAAAGCTTGAAGCTGCTGCAATAACTTTTTTGCTTATCCAGATATTTTTGTCACTTTAGACTTGTTAACATAAAATGAACTAGCAAATTGCCAGCCTTAAAACTTTCTTTAATTTTTATCTTTTATATCTTTCTTTAATTATTTAACGTTTACACATAAAGCCTATAATTATTTCTCAACCTCGATATTTATTACAAATAGAGATCCATTGCTATCAAAACAAACATATTACACCAAATATTAATTAAATTAATGCTTTTTTTCACAGAAACAAACTTGATAAACATGAAGCTGCTTTCAATGTGCTTTTTCATATTTTTTGATTTAATTAACACAAATTTCGCTTTTCGTTGCATGGACGGAAGCAAAAGCATTTCTGATCAGTTTGTTTGCGATAAACGTGGTCGGTGCGAAGATTGTAGTGATCAGAGAAACTGTTCAGGTCGTGCTGACATGATCCCCTGTAACGATGGTCCAAATGCTCTCACCAAGTGTTTTTTATTTGAAGAGCAGTGTAATGGAATAACAGAGTGTGATAGCTGCTTTGACGAAAGAAACTGCTCTAACTCGACGAAATTTTTTTGCGAGAACGGGCCTGGTTGCGTTGATTTTAATCTGAATAATGGTGTGGAAAGCAATTCCGTCAGTCTTCTTCGATTCTGTGATGGAAAAAAGGGTTGTAACGATGGATCAGATGAAAAATTGATCGGATTTGGATTTAAATGTGCTTCAGAAAGCAATGGTAATGATTGCATAGTTCCTCAGGAGTATTTGGAAAGATATCTGAACAACACAGAAGTGAAACTATGCGATAATAATGCCAACCAATGCTTTCGAATAGTAAATGGAATAAATATCTTTGACGACTCCAAGTGCTGGTCTTGCCTGGAAGGAACCATCATTCAAAGACAGCAAGTTTGTAACGGAATCTTTGATTGTCCAGATCTATCCGATGAATGCCTGTGTAAGCGAGATGGAACCGAGAACATTTGCAAAGGAATCTTGGGAAACCCAAACTGCTCATTGAATGAAGTTTCGTGTCCTGAAGATGGAAGTTGTTTGAATGTATCGCAAATTTGCGATGGAACGGTCCATTGCCCTGATGGGTTTGACGAAAGCCATTGTTTAATGGAATGTAAATTAAATGCAACTTTTGAATGCAATACTTTGTAAGTAAAGCCCCCGACCATGCCGACTTTGTATTTTCCAGTTTTGCACTTTTTTAAACTTAGATTTTAAGAACAGTATTTTTACGGAATAATATTTTTATTTTACAAAAGTTAGAAATTAGAATGACTTGGCAAAAAAATTAAATAATAAGTATTTGAAAAGAATTAGCGTTTGTTAAGACTTTTAGCAATCACTATAAGAGCTATTTTTTTTTTTACATTTGTTCAGTTGCCTTATTTTGTAAGTTTATTGAATAAAAATTGCTAAGATTAAGTAGTTAGGTAAATAAAATTATTGTATTATAAAAGTTTTTTTGTTTTTTAGCCTATTACAGAAGTTTAAAAAATTACAATAAATTTTCACAAGCGCTTTCTTATATAAAAAATGTTCTATGGTTCTTTATAAATATTAAATGAAACACATTTTATATATTTTGAAAATATACATATTTACTATTTGTCAAGATTTGGATGTAGATATATTAAAACTTTCCACTAATGAGAATGAAGCAGGACTGTAGTATTTCATTCTTCTATCATTTTGGCACAATCATGATAATAATCATTTATAATTCTATAATAGATAATTATATCAAAGCCCTTGATAAAACTGTACGATTTTAGTAGGGTTTTTGTTTGACCTTTGTTGCTCTCATCCGCGTTTCTCACCTGGAAGTTTTTAACAACTTGGTGCTGAGCAAAAAACTGAAGGAAATATAAAAACAAATTATTTTTATAAATTTAATTATAACGAAGGAAACTTTATATGCAGTAGACCTATTAAAGTTTGAATTCAAAAAAATACTTTTAATGATAAAGTTATTGTTTTTATTTTAAAAACTAAATTTTAAAAGAAAAACATAGAATATACTCGTATACGAAAAAAAATGGAGGTTGCGTAGATTTATAAAAATTTTTTGACAGTGATGCTCATACCGAAAATCGCAAGGTGGTGGTGCAATGCGACGGCGCTCCCGACTGCACTGAAGCGGAAGACGAATGCCAAGCAGAATGTCCGCGTGAGTGCAGCAGAGTCGCGAAACTTCTATTTGACAAAATAAACTGATTTTCTTTTCACAAATAAATTATTTCGGTTTTTCTGCCGTCCTTATAGAAAAGTTATTTTTAAAAATTGATAATTATTTACCAATAAATGGAATATTGACTGCGTTTATATTATCCAGATGAAGCGGAATACTGCCCGCATATTCGCCCCAATGTAGCAGATCCTTTTGTTCCTTGTGGTGATGATAACTCAAGTTATGTGCGTATTGAAGAATTGTGCAACAAAATAGTCGATTGCAAAAACAGATTTGATGAAGACTATTGTAAAAACCTTTTGCGTTGCCCAACCAAAAACGGTTCAACTTTCTACGATAACCGACCTTGCGGCCCGGACAGGTTAGAAGTTGTAAATTGTCGTTCAATTACTGGCAAGTGTCAACAAAGTGCATGAAACTACCGAAACAGAGAAAAAACTATAGAAATCAGCAACAATTTTAACAAATTCATGAAAATCTACTGATTAAAAATAAAGAGTAAAAAACAATTAATAGTGCAAATAACTCTTGACATTTAAAAAAATCGTTTATTTTCATTTTAAAATTGGTGTCAACATTTTTAATTTAAGCTGCAAACTTTTATTCATTTTTTTCATGTCGCTGACAATGAAAAACATCTTTTTGGTTTTCATTTTTAAAAAACTCCTGTAAAATTTTTATGCTGTTTAGTCATTGCTTTTTGTCTAAATCTTGCGAATTTCGGTGCCAAGTAATAATATAAAGTTTTCTAAAGAATAAACCTTAATTTTTGCTTTAAAATTACTTTTCTTTTTTTAAAGGTGATTTTTTAAAAATTTAAAAATCATTTGTGCTGCTCACATTTTATTAGTCGTGTTTAGATTTATTTTGTTTAATTATTTTATCATATCATCATCATCATAATCATATCAATCATATATTTATCATCCAACTTCTATGGTAACGTATGGGGATTAAAGGTAAGGCGGCCTACAGGCAATTACCCTGACCTGCTTTCGGAAATGCTAAAATATTGCTGTCCGGTTAAAGTCACACATTTGTTTTCTATTTTTTATATCGTGATATGAAGGAAATTTACAGCTGCTCTTTAAGAACACCAAGCAGGGGTAAGTGTTATAAAGTGTCATTTTATGGACACAACAGAATCGCGAGAGTAAGAGTTGAATCGAGGGTATTCCAATCGCGATGATCATAAAACGGCACTCTTACAAATTTGGCTACGCTCTGGTAGCAGAAATAAATTCCTTTTAGCAAAAAATTTTTAGTTTTAAATAGATATATATAAAATATTTTAGGCTAGTAGAGAAAAAACAAACATAAAAATGCAAAAAATATCAAGTAGCGCAAAAAATGTTGAAAAAAGGTAATAATCATCAAAATCTTGTTTTTTATATTTGAAAATACAAAAGTTTGGTACAAACAATTTCAATAAGTTTTTAGCAAGATTCTCAATAAAAAATTAAAGTACAGTTTTAAAGCAAAACAGCTTATATTTCAAAGAAATTATTTTAGAAATAAAAATCAAAAATTTTTTTTGGATTTTCTGAGATAAAAGCTGATCTTTTGCGTAACTTTTTTATGAGAAAATTACCAAGTTTATAATTTTTTCCAGAGCAGTTTCTATAAATCGACTTTTATGTCTAATGTTTGCAATAAACTTTTTTCGACATTCTATAAAAAACAACAAAAAAGCAAAAGTTGAAATAAAGCCAGTAAACGTAACAAATCATGCTTTGTATTCAGATGCAATTTTCAAGCAACATGTGAAAACATCGCTGATGAATTAAACTGTTCAAAAGACATTCATTTCTATTGCGACAATTATCAAACGTTTCTTCCCCAGTGGCATCGCTTCGATGGGAATTACGACTGTGGCGACTTTTCAGACGAGTGTACATTTGATGAAAGTAGTGTTTCGTCACCCCAACAGCTCGTTCAATTAGACTCATTGCGAGCATTTCTATGGATTTTAATGTTCTTTTCCTTGACTGGGAACACTATCGTTTTAATCAAAACTTTCTTTGAACTTCATCATGCCTTGCGGCGTCGTTCGTATAGTTCGATAAACAGAGTCGGTATTTGCAACAAAATAATGATCGTGCATTTGGCGTTTTCTGATTCTCTCATGGGAATTTATCTTTTTTTAATTATAATTAAAACCCTTCAATTTTCTGGAAACTACTGTATACAGCAAGTATCTTGGTTACAAGGAACTGAATGCACCTTTCTTGGAGTGTTGGCTGTTATTTCTAGTCAATCGTCTATTTTACTTATGGTGTTGATGACTTCATATCGACTGTATGGTGTCACGAATCCATTCAGAGCAGAAAAAATCAGTGGAAGAATGATTTGCTGCGCCAGCTTTACAATTTGGACAATCGCAATTCTCTTGGCTGTAATTCCTTTGTTTCCTACATTAAAGGTGGCTTTTGCTAGTAAAATTTTTGTTTATCAACCTTACATTTCAAGCAATTTACTCATGTTAACTGACTTAGTGAGTTTGTTTGAAGCGGCTAACCAGTTGCCAGGGATTCGTAATTCTTTTCCAATTCCCACCCAGTTGACAATGGAAGCTTTCTGCAAGCTTTTTAACAAAAGCAAAAGCTTGCCTGAATACTGTAGTTTTAACCGACAATATATTAGCAACACAACAGGGTATTATGCTTCGGACGGAGTCTGTCTACCAAGGTAAGAACAAAATTGCAACCATTAAATCTTTCCAAATGTGTATACTATAACTCATCTCAAATGTTTGGCATAACTCATCTCAAATTAAATCTCAACCAACAATTTGGTTTCATTTGTAATTAATGCAAAAGCTTAACTTTTCAGTTTTTTATGTCTAAGTTGACATCGGCAACTAGCAAAACACTTTGTTCTCATTGATTCGTTTACTTTCCAAAATATATACAGTGGTACCTCAGAATACAAATTTGATTTGTTTGTTCGTAAGGTGATTTATTTGTATGCAGAAGCAAGATTTGCATATAAATGGCCTGATCTAGTCAAGTGTAAATATTATATTTCTCAATCAAAAGTTAGACATTATAAGCACATATTCAAAGATACACATCTAAACAAACAATAAGACATTATGTTGTATCTTTGCACGAATACACAGGTTTATTAAAAAAACAATAGTTAAAATTCACAAAATTTACTCAGCCAAAAAAACAACCGTATTGAAAAAGAATGCTTTTAGTTCATTTGCTGTAGTAGCTTGATAACTCGAACTGACTGAAGAACCGAAGTAAAGGCGCATATTTAACTGTTAACAATTATGCTTGGAGATGCGCGTGTCCAATAATTGTTCGAGCAGAAGGCGCTGATTACGATTAGAGCGTTTAAGAAAACACTACGTCATCGATTGCACAATATCACAACACCTCCCCAAATAAACTACGACAAAAAAATATATATACATATTAGCAACAATATTTTTTTGGAGGTCTCTTTGCTCTCGCTGATCGTCGTAGATTGTGTCGCCCGTACTCGTCTCCGGTTGGTAGTCTCGGATTGTTGCGTTGGTTCATCGAAGAAGAACTAGATGCGTGGTCAGTCCCGGCTGGAAGTGTTTCTGTAGACAAAACGCTCGTTGGGATTTCACAGGGATCATCATCTTGATCCGAACCGTATCGAGGTCGAAGTTGATCAAGATGTCTTCTCCAAGTTGGTCCTCGAGGAATGACTCGTACATTGACGCTTCGTGTACCATGGACTTTCGTAACTATCGCAGGCACCCATCGTGGGTCACGATCTCTTCTAGGGCCGAAGTACAGTGCGTAACAAGGGTCTCCTAGTGAGTATTGATGTTCGACTTTCGAAACCACTTCCGAGTCTTCAGCATTTGAATGCTTGCTCGCTTGTCTTGACTGTCTTCCCTGCAGGAGATGCGGAATGGATGGAACCAAAGTGTCAATTTTGGTGCGAATTCTTCTTCCATTCAACAATTCGCTTGGTGACAGTCCCGATGCAAAAGGAATCCTTCTATACTGCATTAAAAATTCTTGCAAAGCTTCCTTTGGAGGTAACGAGGATTTTCTCAATGCCTGTTTGAACGATTGTATCAAACGCTCGGCAGCACCGTTTGTTGCTGGATGATAAGGTGGTCCGGTGAGATGTACAATGCCTCGTTGTTTGCACCAAGCTTGGAACTCTTGAGACATGAATGTTGTGGCATTATCGGTCACCAACGTGTGGGGATATCCGAAATGAGCAAATTCTTGTTCAAGTATAGCAGTAGTACTTTTCGAAGACGTTGAGGTTGTTGGATGAATGCAAGGATATTTTGAATAAGCGTCTACAAGGACTAACCAGTTTCTTCCCAGAAAGTTGATCGCATGGTCCAAGTGGAGTCTTGACCATGGTTTTTCTGGCATCATCCACGGATGGATTGAAGGTTTATCCGGCTTATTTTGAAATTGGCCACAGGAAGTGCATTTGCGACATAAGTTCTCGATGTCAAAGTCAATTCTTGGCCAATAGACAGTTGACCTGGCAAGTTGTTTCATCCGTTGCATGCCGAAATGTCCAAGGTGTAATAATTTAAGAATATGATTACGTAGGGTTGAAGGAATTATTACCCGTAAGCCGTAAAAAACGCAACCATTCTCTGTTGACAACGAATTTTCCAACTTTTTGAAGTCTTTAAGCTCTTCCGAAAATGCATGCGGCCATCCTTCCTTCACAAATCGCATTAGTTGGGAAAGAATTGGATCCTTGGCAGTCTCTCTGACCATAAGCAATGGATTGTCAGGATTGATTTGACGACTGATTGTTCGAACTAAACAAACGTTATCGACATCATCTTCCATCTCCTCCCCATCAAAACTTGTGTCAGCTAAGTGATCAGTTAAGTTGGTGAGTTTCAACTTCATCATCGCCAGACGACCTAGTAAATTTAGATTGGGCACCTTAGTGACAATTACAGGAAAGGTCACGTGAGGTAATTTTCCATCAATACTTGCAGTTGATTGGAATTGTCCCACGACGGGTAGCGGGCTACCTTCAGCAACTTGATATCGAACTGTTACAGGTTGTAGAGTGGGTTTACCCAGCGTTTGCCACGTCGCTTCACAGCAAAATGTGTCACTGGCTCCGCTATCAATTTCAAACTTAATTCTGTGGTCATTAAGTCTAATAGTTTGATAGATGGGTGAAACAGAACATTGGACTTTGTGCACCAATTTCATCTGTTGTTTCACAAGCTTATTATCTCTTAGTCGAGACATGCATACAGATTGCAGATGACCTGTTTTCTTGCAGAAGCTGCAAATAGCTTTAATGTGGGGACAAGCTTTGCTAAAATGTCCAGAATTTCCACACCTGAAGCAGGCGGTTTTCTTTTCTTGCGTTTTGGAAGTTTTGGACTTTGCGTGATAAACTTTCTGCACCGACGTAGAAGGTTGACCGTGTACGGTTTCCTTTGCTACCTTGGCTGCTTCTTCCACTTCTTGAGCCACTCTGATGGCGTTGCTAAACTTCAGTTCATCATCCTTGAGCTTGAAGAGTGTCTTCAAAACTGCTTTGTTGTCGACTGAACAGATAAATTTAGTTCGCAAGGCTTCATCTAATGGATCTTTAATGGATTGAAAATCACACGTAGCTGCATCTTGTCGTATTCTGCTTGCCAGTTCAGGAATAGTTTCGCCAGGTTTGCGTTTCATGTCAGACCAAAACTTGAAACGTTCTCTGACAACAAACCGTTTTGGATCAAACTGCTCTGCCATAAACGTCTGAATATCATTCATCGTTAGCTCATGTATGCTTTTGACAGGTTGTTGCTGAGCCGCTAAGTTGCTAAGCATTTTGTAAACGGAGTTAGATTGGTTGGTAAGAAAAATTTGTGCTTGCTTGTTGTCGGGAATGGAGTTAGCAGTGACGAATGTTCGGAACCTTGCCAAATAATCAGTCCATAACTCAGATGTGGAATCGAATGGTTGAAAACTTGCCATCGGTGTTGGAACATTTTTTCGCGGTTTGTTCAAGCTGCTTTGTAAAATTTTTATCTGCTCTTGAAGCATTGTCATTTGCTCTTGGTGTTGCTTGTTCTGCTCGTCGCGTAAAACTGCCATTTGCTCTTGGTGTTGCTTGTTTAACAACAAAATCAGTTCAGAAATTTCACTCATTGTCGACAATTCAAGCTGTAATGCAAATTCAACAAATTTTCTTTTTTCTTTCTTGACGCAGTGGAGTTCCTTGAATCCTCGTCGCCACTTTTGCCTGTTGTATCTTTGCACGAATACACAGGTTTATTAAAAAAACAATAGTTAAAATTCACAAAATTTACTCAGCCAAAAAAACAACCGTATTGAAAAAGAATGCTTTTAGTTCATTTGCTGTAGTAGCTTGATAACTCGAACTGACTGAAGAACCGAAGTAAAGGCGCATATTTAACTGTTAACAATTATGCTTGGAGATGCGCGTGTCCAATAATTGTTCGAGCAGAAGGCGCTGATTACGATTAGAGCGTTTAAGAAAACACTACGTCATCGATTGCACAATATCACAACACATTAATAAAATCAATAAAACAACAATAACACTGCACATTGTTCTTATGAATAATGACAATTTCGTTGCAACCCACCAGAGAGCAGTTGTACGGTACACTATGAAGTATGAAAAAACCACAAAAATTTACAGTGTACGTAAACTAAACACTTAATTTATGTACCTTACGTAATTTTTTTGTTTTAGGTTTGTGTTTTATTGATTTTTTTTGACTTCGTGTTTTATTTTATTTGTATCTCAAACTTTTTGTCGTATCTCAAAACAAATATTTCTCTGAGACTCGATTCGTAAGCCGAAATATTCGTGAGCAGAAACAATAGTATCCCAAGGTATCACTATATTTGAATAAACATTATATTATTGTTCATTATATTTCATTTACAGGTACTATGGCGATTATCTAGATCCAGTGTCTGGTTTCACTTTAGGAGTAATTGGTCTAAACTTTATTGCTTTTATGTACATGCTGGGGGCCTATCTTTACATCTATCGATCGACATCCATTGATCTACAACAAGGTAAAGGTCGTGTGGTCGTGTATCAGTGCAGTCATGTAGCAGGCTGTGGTGTTCAATAACATTCTTCATAAAACAATATTTTTTTTGTTAAGAAAAAGTTTTAAAATTAATTTTCTCAGTGTATGCATCTTATAATAATTGCATTTATCGCCATTTATCGCAAGTTTGAACCTGGTTTCGTTTTCGATAGTTTTGGATTATTTTTATAATTTAACCTGGCAAAAATTTTTTTCATCGTCGTCCTTTGGAAGGGAATCCGCTCCAGGTCAGACACAAACAGGACTGGGGCCGAGGGTTTATCCTTTTATTACCCCAGGCTGCTGTATTGCCCGGGGTTTTCAGGACGGGGCAATCCCTGAAATTTTTTCTTAGTTTATTCCCTATTTTGTTTATTGATTTCTTGGCAGATTTAGTTCTTAATAGATAAACTTGATTTTTAAATATTAAAAAAGCTTAAACTTTTACGAACATATTTCTTTGCTTCTACATTGTAATCTAATTAGCCTTGCTGTGAAATACGATCAACTGACTTGCTTGTGGCAGGTGACTCAGACTGCGGGTCGATGGATGACGTACGATTGAAAGAGAATCGGGCATTGTGGAAGAAGATATTACGGCTCGTGTTTACGGACTTTATCTGCTGGGTTCCAATTTGTATCATGTCATTCATGTCCTTCAGCGGCGTGCGTCTCGAAGGGATTGTTTACCCAATCACTGCAATAATCCTGGTGCCTATAAACAGCGCCGCCAATCCCTGGCTTTACTCTTCTTTTCTCACAGACTTTTTAAAGTTGCAGTGGAACTCTAACAAATTTAAAAGATTCTGCTTTGGTAGAAGACCATCGAACACGGCGGAGTCGCACGCCTCATACACCAGGAGCAAAAAACCTGATCCTAATAGCAGGGGGCGGAGAAGGAAGACGTCGCATGAGCGGAGCTTGTCCATCACACTGACCTCTCGTGTAAATGTCACGGGCATCAATACCACAGACAACAGTCTTGTGCTTTCGACAAATTTATAACTTCTGCATACTTTTAATTTGTTTTTTAATATTTGAAGAAAAATTAGAAGGTTGAGTTAAACTAAGTTGTTGTTGCCGAATAGAAAAAAAAGAAAATTGCAAAAAAATTAATTTACATATTTTGCATGAATAAATTTGATTCTTTGAACATCGCAACTAATCTTTTCACTCCAGAGGCACTTCGGTCACACAGCACATGTTTACCGTTCAATTTTGGATAAACCTTCAAAGAATTCATGTCTTTGATTATATTGGCGTGAAAAAACTTTATTGTGGCTTCGCAGAAAATCTAATTTGCTTAATGCTGTTTGAAGCTTATCTTATGTCTTTGGTGCTACTGATTGCAACATTCTCTTTGATCGTTTGTCTTTTTCGTTTTAGTTTTTATTCTACCTCTTAATCAATTTAATACTTTTAGCTGCAAGTTTCTGTAATTTAAACTTGTAAGTACACTACACCAGCTCAACTGCGGTCCTTCATTGTGCTTAAAACCAACTGCATCCAATTAAATTTTCGAAAATCTATTTAAGCTTTATTTCACGTAGCTTCTTTAACAGGCTTAAAAATGAAGCCCGGTGTAGGCAACTGTTTGAAGAATCTAATACAATGTAGAAAAAAACTTTTTTTATTATTTTGTAGATAAAATATTAAAAAAAACAATTGTTTTTTTCATTGTTGAAAGTTGGCAGCTGATAAAACTGAATGCTCTTCCCTAAATTTTTTCCCTAACGATTTGGCTTCCGTCCATGCAACGAAACGGAAAATTCGTGTTAATTAAATCAAAAAATATAAAAAAGCACATTAAAAGCAGCTTCATGTTTATCAAGTTGTTTCTGTTAAAAAAAGCATTAATTTGGTTAACATTTGATGTAATATGTTTGCTTTGACAGCCATGGGTTTCTATTTGTAATAAATAAGGAGGTTGAGAAATCGCTATGTGCATGGCTTAAATAAGACATAAAACTAAAAAAATGTTTAATTTTTTTATTGCTTTAACCAAAGCGTTACTATTACCACGTAACTAACCTAGACAGCAGGGTTTAAATACGTACGAAGATGAACTGTGATCGGTCTAATGAAAATTTGAGGGTGGGCTGAAAAAGCGGTCCAGCTAATTGAAGTGGATGAGAAAGTATTATTAGGGTAATAAATGATCGAAAGACATCGGTCAAGATGAAAGAAATCCACAAGATGGTGGTCAGCACAGCAATATTCTTGGAGGCTGTGCTTTTGACCAAAAAGCAGGAAGCATGCAGCATTAGAAGTTGCGGAATTAAAGATGTTAGGTTTTTCAATTGTCGTGACAAGCAAAAAATAAAAAAACAATTAAATATTTATAAGAAGCTTCACAGGCTGGAAGATTGAGAATCAGGATGAGAAGGTAAAATACAGAGATGTTGTTGCAATAGCAACTCAGCAAATCAAAAATTATGTTGGCGTCACTGCCAACGTAAGTCAATCTAATCGGCCTAGTCAAGATTACGGCTATTAATGACCTGATGTCAAAAATAATAACGCTTTCTTCACGAAGATTCTGCACCACTTGGCCTGGCTCGAGATTAGTTGCCCTTTCTCTCCATTTATTTCTTTCCTGAAGCCAAGGAAGATAAAAAGATACCCAATTATTCCAAAACCGTTCAGCTAAAGCTAAATTAAAGCGATAATCCCGTCTAAGGTGATCTTTATTATGTGCAACACCAATGGGAGTATATTTGTCAAAGCCAGGAGTTAATAGTGAAGCAGGAGTGATCACAGTAAAATCGTCTGGATCGTCACTAAGCGGCGTTATAGGTCTTTCATTTACGATGAGAACAGCATTGTTGCAAAAAGTGATTAGTTCGACAATATTTGGCTTTCTTAAAGAGGCTTGTAAGATACGTTCGAAAATTAACTTAAATTACTTAACCATGGCTTCCCAGGCACCTCCTTGAGCAGTATCCAGAGTCATATCAGAAGTCTTAGTGACCTTGTGTTTTAGCGTCTCAGGTATGGCCCAACCCGCTACGAAACTGCTGCTCTTAATTCCCTAAGAACGACAACTGAATCCAAATGGTATTATTTTTCCTTTTTTTAATATTGTTACTTTCGAACCATTGTAATCGAAACAAATTACACTGATTCTTAGAAGGGTGGGCTTGAAGGAAGCACTTAGTTATGTCAGCCATAAAGGCGAATTTTCCGACACGAAATCTTGCCAAAATGTGTGAAAGTTGGTTTAACATGTCAGGACCACTCGATATGTAATCATTTGTGAACACCTCGTTAAACTTAGCACTACCATCATAAACAATGCGCTTTTTAACTTAACAAGTTACGAAATATGGCAAATACCAAACAGAATTGTCAGACACACCGGACTGCACTTTTTCTATATATGCATTCTCTTGCATTTCAATAAAAGAAACTTTAATAAATTCAAGTAGAGCGTCGTCTCCCATTGCTCTTTTTCGAAGGCTCATTAACCTTTTTTGCGCTGAAAACATGTTATTGGGTAAGTCATTCGTCAACCTTGTTAAGGGGACAGGAACCACGAATCTAACATTATGAACAAAGGATTCTTTATTAACTAGTTCTAGAGCTTTCTTATCGTTACGTGACATATCAATTTTGCTTTCCGATAAAGACATCTCTCTAAGAGCTTCTTCTAATTGACCGATTTTCTGATCTTTAGATGCAATATCAGAACGTAACGATACAATTTCATCGCCAGGCGAAGCATGACACGTTTAACTTTTAATAAAGCAAACATTCCTAAGGGGGAGGCGCCCCCATAGCCACACCAACCAAGCGGGGTCAACAAAGCATGCGGGTCAGATCGTAAAGGTTTTTCTCTTTCTTCCAGCGCAGTCATTAAACATGCATTACCACTGCCAATTGACAAATCAATACATTCGCAATTATTTAACAATTTTATATCGACATCAATAAAGTGCTCATAGGTTTCAAGACTTAGTTTGTGTGGGAGACTGTTACAATCGTCTTTCCACGGTTTGTTAACAACTACGTTATCAATGTCAAATGACTTTCCATTATACAATGACTCAACTTTCAGCTCAACCAAATCTGCTTTAGTGCGCTGGCTATCAGTCATAGTATCGATAATAAAAGAGGCATTACCAGACGGAGACAAACCAAGCTCTGACACGAGTTTACTTCACAGCGCTTTAACCCACTTGAACTTCTTTCCAAAGAGAGCCCCTCAAGGTCTTTCTGTACGCTACATTTTATTGTAAAATATTTTCGTTAAATGCTCAAGTAAACTTATTATTATTAAATGTCACACTTCATCAATAATTTTAATTTAAAATGGGGGCCCTATAAGCATAGGCGTACCTGGAGGGGGGCAAGTCAGGAATGACAATGATCAACTGAAAAAAATAGTTATCAAATTTAGGTAAAAACTTTTTCTTTTTTTTTAGAAAACACCATGATTTTAGGACGAAATTTGGTCTTCGTCCGAGAATCTCAGGTAATTTTTTTGTCCTATCCGTAAAGCACTAGAAAATCACGATTTGGGCAAAAAGTTCATTGCCCATTCAAATTTTTTTGGCTGGTACACCTATGTTCTAAACGATCAACCAAGAAAATAAAATCATCCATATACATATTATGTGAAATATTGTAAAGTGTTAAGTCGCATGCGGGAGTAAAATTTTCTTCAACCATTTTTTAAACGCGAAACACGCAATAAACGCACTAATTTTTATTCCCCACGGATGGACACAAAAACGAAAGGAAACTATATTACCTTGTTCGATATCATTGTTCTCAAACCAAAGCAAGCGAAACAAATCTCTTTGTGCTTCTGGCAATTTTATCTGACTTTGGTTAAGAGAACTTTATCTAACTATAATTTTATCAATAAAACAAGTTATTCATTCATTCATTCATTTTTTTATTCTCGATCATTATTAAACAGTTTAATACAAAAATTATATTTAAAAAATCAAGAAAAGGAAGCAGCACAACGTCAGACGTTAAAACATGCATATGATAAACACAAAGTAAAAGTACAAGACAGTATAAAGCATGGCCTCAACACCTTAATCAGATAAAGATACGTATAAGTGAAAAACAAAAGTAAAAGAAAAAAAATACATAATAATATTATTATCAAACAAACTGAACGATTAAATAACCAGTGCATGACTAGGCTGCGTAATGATGATGGGTGGCACAGCTAGCCAAGATGGGAATATTATGATATTATAACTGTAACGGTAAACGGCGCTCAAGTTGCCGATTGCCGCAAAGTGAAGTGACGATCAACGCGCTTCCGGCTTCGTCAAATTAAAAGGACAATAACCAAGGAAATAATTTAATTGAAAACAAGTGATAACTGAAACGTTGAAACGTGGAAATGAAAGTTAAAACGAAAGCGGGAACGAAAGTGAAAACGAAAGCGGAAACGCTAATCTGTAAATAAATAAAAACGAACTAAAAATTAAACACAAAGAAAACGCATAATGACTCACAGGGAAAACGGGAATTATTTTAAACTGCACGCTAAGTCTACTCAGACTTCAACCAGCTGCCCACAAACACTGCAGCTGGTCGCCTCACAAATTGAGAAGTGTGTACAAACGCAAAAAAGCCAGATCTAAAATGAACGCGCTGTAGACACAACTATGCTCCAAGGTGAGATTAAATAAAAGCGTAAAACAAAAAAGGCGCTGGCAGCGAGTGCTCAGGCAAATTATGATTAGAAACTCAAGAGAAATAAAATTCAGGTGCGTTGGTAATTTTCTACACTAAACACGTGCGTTGGAAATAAAATAAAACACGTGCGTTGGTAATTTTCTACACTCCCAACACCCGAGAAATTAAAAAAAAAAAAAATTACCAACGCTGCACACAACATAAATAACATTAACGGAAACATTTTATAAAACTTCATTTTACGCTAATTGCGGGATCACCAGAGTCCTTCCGCGGCATAACATCAAGATTCGCGGGAACCACCAAGCACAGTTTATGAACGGGCCGCCGTACTTCAGAACCACGCGTTTTTACTACGACTTGGCGCACCAGGCCTTGTTCGTCGGGGAACAGCTTTACAACTTTGCCAAGACGCCATTGCGAACGAGGAATCGAATCGTCCACGAGTAGAACAACATCATCTTTTTGAAAATTGGTCTTCTTCTTAAACCATTTTTGGCGGGCGATTATCGTTTTCAAATATTCGAGACCATCTTCTCCAAAATTGATCAGCTATATCTTGTACATGTTTCCAACGTCTTTTGGGACAACAGTTCTCATCAGAAGGAAGTGAAGGGGGGAAGTTGCCAGTAGGACACAGTTTCAAAAGATGATTAGGCGTCAGTGGTTCAGTTTCAAAAGATGATTAGGCGTCAGTGGTTCCAAACCATCTGCATCAGTTGTGATTGGAGTTAGAGGGCGAGAGTTTAAAATAAACTCTGCTTCCAATAAAAAGGTGTGAAGTTGATCGTCATCGAGAGTTCGTTCCGTCATCAATGAAGTTAAAATTCGTCTGACTGACCGAATCATTCTCTCCCAAGCACCACCCATGTGGCTGGCATTTTGGGGATTGAAAGTCCATTGAATTTCTTTTTGAAGGAGAAAATCTTCAATCTGGTGCTGATTCCACTGGCGCAGGGCTTCACGAAGGGTCTTCTCGGCGGAAACGAAATTGGTTCCGTTGTCGAAGAAGAAGTGCAGAACGGAAACTCTTCTTGATAGGAAACGACGTAAGGCGTTGATAAAGGCGTCGGTTGTCAGATCTATCGCGACTTCAATATGAATTGCTCTAGAAGTTAAACAAGTAAAAAGGCAACCATATCTTTTCACTTGAGAACGCCGTTGTTTCACGAGCAACGATACGAAGTAGTCAACGCCACAGTATGCAAAGGGATGAGTATCGATTTGTAGACGCGACGGAGGAAGATCAGCCATCTTTTGTGCTCCCGGCTTTTCGTAGCGTCGTCGGCAATGCATGCAGGAATTAAGCACTCTGCGAACAACAGCCGTACTTCGTAAAATCCAATAACGTTGTGGTAACTGGTTCAACGTCATACTTGCTCCGCCATGACTTGTAATGCAATGACAATGAAGAACAATAAGATTAGTTAAGTGCGAGGTGTGGGGCAAGATAATTGGGTGTTTAAGATCAAAGGAAACAGAAGCTCTATCTAAACAACCGCCTACTCTTAAAAGACCGTTCACAATAACAGGATTCAGTTTTTAGAAGTGGAGATTTGGAAGGTAGAGAAAAGTTTTCATTAGTTTGCATCTTCGACATGATGTCGCCGAAACAGTTCCATTGCTCATATCTAATAAGCTCAATTTCTGCTTTTCGAAGATCAGAGACAGACAAGGAACGAGAAAAATGATAGACAGAGTTGGAATTTATTAAAAAGGTCTTAAATTTTAGTAGTGGCTTTCTTTAGCTTAAACCACGAAGAAAAATACGCAATGAGCTTGTCAACTGGATCAATCATTTCGGTAATCAAAAATGCAGACGCAGCTTTTTTATCAAATGCTTTTACATTTTCTACATCTAATGTCGTCTCTGCAAACCGGCAAGGCCAGCTGTCTGGCGATTCACTCAAAAATTCTGGTCCAGAAAGCCACGATTTAGTTTTCATTAGTTTGTCGGATCTACATCCACGACTTAAAACATCAGCGGGGTTGAGTTCACTGGGGACGTGCCTCCAATTACTGTAGAAGTACAAGTGCTTTTCGTAATAAACTTTAAACGACGGGACACAAAAAGAGGAAAACGCTTTTCTTCATTTCTTATATTTTGAACAACTACAGCAGAGTCTGTCCAAAAAATAGCTGGTCTCAACCGCGGTAAGTTTAGTTCGTGTTTAAGAAAAATATCTATTTTTACGGCAGTCACAGCAGCAAGAAGTTTTAGACGGGGAATTGAAAATTCGTCTTTAGGAGCTAAATGAGATTTACTAATAACTAATTTACAATTGACATAGTCATTAATATTGCTCGAACGGAGATAACAGACGGCGCCATACGCATGCTTAGAGGCATCAACAAAATAATGCAATTGATAGTTTTCACTGCCTAAATTGGTATGCAAACCCATCCATCTTGGGATAGACATCGATTTCAGATGCTCCAGCGTTTGGATCCATTGTTACCACTTATTGAATTCTAAGGAAGGAATAGGTTCGTCCCATTCTAACTCCAGCTCGCATAGTCGTCGATAGAGAAGCTTGGCTTTGACAATCACTGGGCACAGAAATCCAAGCGGGTCGAAAATGGAGTTGATCGAAGACAAAACACCACGTTTCGTACATGGCTTACCCTGAAGTTCTACTACAAAATAGAAACAATAAGTATTGAGGTTCCAATTTACTCCTAAGACACGTTCACTAGAATTTTTGGCCAGAGCGTTAATTTGTAGTGATTTCGAAAGTTCATTTTCAGGCAAATGTTTTATTATTTCAGGGCAGTTTGAGCACCACTTCGTAAGATTAAAACTTGCCTTAGACTCCGATTTCAACGTTAGGTACGCTAATTAAAAAGTCATCAACATAAAAATGTTCTTCAATTGCAGAACTAATATAAGGTTTGAATTGAGCGCCAAAATCAATGGCCGCTTGACGCAGCGCAAAACTTGCGCAGCACGGAGACGAGGTTGCACCAAAAAGATGAACTTTCATTCTATGCACTACTGGTTGGCTTTCAAGATTTCCATCAGGCCACCACAAAAACCTTAAACTGTCACGATCACGAGGTGAAACTTGAACCTGGTAGTACATGGAGTCTATGTCGGCTGCCAAAGCTATTTTTTCTTTACGAAAGCGGGAAAGAATAGCTACTAAATCGTTCATCAGGTGGGGCCCCTGCATTAAAGATTTATTTAAAGAAATACCTTTATACTCGGCACTGCAATCAAAAACCAATCTCAACTTGTCGGGTTTATGGGGGTTTATTACTGAGTGATGGGGGATATACCAAACCTTATTAGTAGTTATTTGAAAGTTATCGTGAACAAGTTCTGCGTAGTTTTTGTCAACATTGTTTGAATTTGAATTGAATATTTCTGTTTCAGATCGCTTTTACGCATTAATTTTCGCTTTAAATGATTTAATCGCTTAAGTGCTAAATTTTTATTGTTTGGCATAATCTGGTCTTCATACTTCCAGGGTAGTGGTAACTCGTAGTGGTCATCAACTAGCTTGATCGAACTTTTAAGCATTCTATAAACTTTAAAATCATTCATCAAAATTGGTTTCATATAACAATTATCTTCGTCATAACATTGAAACTGAATATTTGAAAAATTTCTGCGCGATTCATATATAAAATTTCTATCATCCTCCTCGAAATTGTCGCGTAAAGTTGAAACGTAGTAAACATTTTTATCATTTCTGGATACTGTGCAATTAAATTTAGAACAGGGCCCAAGCAAAGACCACCCCAAAGGTGACTTCACAGCGTCGGGTGATAATTTATCCGGAGCAGATCTTAAATCTTCTAATCTAAATACTCTAGGGACATTAGCACCAATCAAAAGCTGTACGTTTTGCTTGTCAAGCTTTGAAAAATTAATATCAGCTAAATAGCTATGATTGCTCAATATCTGTGATGTGGGAATTACATTTCGCTGTACAGGTATTTCATCTACAACTGTAACGTCTGGAAGCTGGACCTAATCTCCATCAAACAAATCTTTAACTTCCATCTCTGCATACACAGTTCTATAAGATTTTGTCTCTGTCAACGTTTGCAATTTAAGTTGTCGACTCGTGCCGCTCAGTTGCAATTCCCTTGCCAAACTGCGGTCGCAAAAACAAGCGGTAGAACCTTGATCTAAAAATGCGTATACCTCTGTTTCTTTACCTTCGCAGCGAACGCGCACCGGAACAACATTTAAAAAGACATGCTGGACATTACCAGTCGATTTATTAAGTTGAACAGAACTACAGGGGTCGACGTGACCCGTCACTTCAGTGTCAGTAATTTTATGAAGAAGAATGTGGTGAAAGGTTCCTTTGCAACCAGAAATTAAACATTTGCAACTCGATTTGCAGTAACGAGCGAAATGGTTACCGCTTAAACATTTAAAACAAAGTCCCCTTGCTTTAACAAATTTGTGCTTTTCTTCGTACGTTAAATTTTTGAACTTATCGCAATCAATTAGCTTGTGTACTTTTTCACAATAAAAACATCGGCTTTTTGCCACACTCAACGCGTCTTTTACATTTTTTGTCGTTGCAGAAACATACGCGCTTTCGCGGCGAGGTTTGTAATTAGTTTGAAACGTTTCTCTAACCAAAAATAGAATTAGCAATTCGACTTTTTTCTGTAACAAATTTGGACAAATCAAGAAACTTCGCTCTCTCACCAGTTTGTTGTTCAATTTGTACCGCATATTCTACCCAAGCTCGTTTCAAATTAATTGGCAGTTTGTTAACAACGCCCATAATCACATGCATTGTATCTAAACTCGAAACTTGTTCAATATTTTTTAGAGACACATAGCACTTTTCAAGAAGTTGAGACAATGATTTAAGCTTATTTTTGTCATCATCGAGAATTTTATGAACACTTTTTAATCGCTCTTCGCAACATCTAGCTATTTCGTAGGGATGACCATATTCATCAAAAAGAATGTCCCATGCTTTTTGAAACGCAGAAATTCGACACATGATCACCATTAAATTTTTGAATTACAACCGGCGGTGCAGGACGCATTTTAGAGGCATTATATTTATGAAAACTAGTTGGCAAAGTTAACGAGGGTGAATTAAAAGCTTCTTGTCTTTGCGCTTGCTCTGTGTTGCGATAATCAGATTTAGACTTAAACTGACTTTCGGGTTTTTGACTAAAGCTTGAATTTAACTTTAATACGCAAATCTTGATCAGGAAGTTCAGCAAAAGTAACGGGAAATGGACTATCGATTTGAACAGAACTTTTGGGAATGTCAATAAGCAATGAAGTACGAGGCGGAAAATTATGCAATGGCGCGTTTTTAAAAGCTGTGACATTTTCACTAAACGGTTTGGAATAATCACGTATTTTTAAATGCGGACCTTTCGTGTGCTAGTGCCCTTCCTCTGCATTTCCACAGCTTAATTCTTCCCAAGCTTCTGCCTCGATCCTTGCTAATTCTTCATTGCGCTTTTTATCTAGTAAAACTCTTTCTAATTCTTCTTCCTCCATTTTCATTTGTCTATTTACCTCTTCCATGGCTTCATTAGCTCTTTTTCTTGCTTCTTCGGCTTCTCGCTCAGCCTTTTTTCTTGCTTCTTCGATTTCGCGCATAAGCTTTCTTTTCATCTCTTCAGCTCTTTCTCTAGTTTTTTTGTCTCGTTTCGTAAACTCTGGCACTTTCTTGCTGGACAGCTTCCGTGGCAATTTTTGATTTTACAAGTGACCTTTGTTTCTCACTACGAATCGAACTAGAGGTAGATTGACTGCCAGTTCTTACCGAGGAGCGTTCATATGAAAAAGCGCGACTCTCTTTGCTTAACTTATCCTCAGTATCTTTTATCCAGCGTTGAACATGCTCTTCAAACTGCTGTTTCTCTACAACAATGCTGTTCTTACTAAAATTTAAATTCGAGGCTTCTTGTTCATCAAGAGCTTCTAACAAATTAGTCAAATTTTCAAATTTTTGACGAATATCAGATAAAAGGGTTAACAGCGGTTTATAACCCTCAGGCTTCATCATTAAACTCTCTGCTCTAACATACAAATTTTGCAGAGCCTTGTAAACTTCATTTGGGTCACCCAACGACATTATTATAAAAATAAGAACAATACGTGACTCACCGAAATTGCTCGATTACTTTTTGTAACGGTAAACGGCGCTCAAGTTGCCGATTGCCGCAAAGTGAAGTGTTGATCAACGCGCTTCCGGCTTCGTCAAATTAAAAGGACAATAACCAAGGAAATAATTTAATTGAAAACAAGTGATAACTGAAACGTTGAAACGTGGAAATGAAAGTTAAAACGAAAGTGAAAACGAAAGTGAAAACGAAAGCGGAAACGGTAATCTGTAAATAAATAAAAACGAACTAAAAATTAAACACAAAAAGAAAACGCATCTTACCGAGCAGTTCACTTCGGTGCTGACTCACGGGGAAAACGGGAATTATTTTAAACTGCACGCTAAGTCTACTCAGACTTCAACCAGCTGCCCACAAACACTGCAGCTGGTCGCCTCACAAATTGAGAAGTGTGTACAAACGCAAAAAAGTCAGATCTAAAATGAACGCGCTGTAGACACAACTATGCTCCAAGGTGAGATTAAATAAAATAAAGCGTAAAACAAAAAAGGCGCGGCAGCTAGTGCTCACGCAAATTATGATTAGAAACTCAAGAGAAATAAAATAAAACACGTGCGTTGGTAATTTTCTACAATAACATTATTAACACAAACATCTTTATACTATGACTTTCCATCATAAACGATTTGCTTTTGAACCTGAGATGTAACAAAATATGGAAAATACTAAACACTTTTACTGCAGTCCATTTCATCAGATGATCGTTCTATATAGCTATTATCTTGCAATTCTGACATTGATTCACTTAAGAATTTCACCAAGATGAGATTGTTTCAAGGCTTTCTTACGCAACATAGAAACTCTGTCGTGGGCCAATACGTAATTATTCGGTAAAATGACGTCATTTTTCAACGGCACCGGGATCTCAAAACGATTGCATTTCAACTTCACATGAGTTTCTACAAGTTTTCTAGCTGCAAGGTCACTGTGAGCTCATCACATCTAATTTAAACAAGCTAAAAGTAGATCGGTCTTTTAACCCGTTAACTGCAGAATTAAATTTTCACAAACCGTTTCTCAGTGCGTAATTAAAATGCACCTCGCTTTTTAAAATGACTCTCTTTTGCTATCGCTAACTGTGTGGGGATTCCCCTAATATCCTATTTTAGAAACCGTCAAGTCAGGAAAACGGGAGATTTTAATTCAGTTTAGATCAGAGGTAATCCTTCTTCAAATAATAGCCGATAACTGAAGCGATAAGTACCATACACTTGCAAAAATTTAAATTTAAAGTCATATAAATTTACTATTCTGGATGTTTCAATGCATTTATTTAGTTGTTCAACAAAGAAATTATACAAAAAATGTTGCATTTTTTAATAAAATTGATGATTAGATTCCAGATTTTGATCATAAGAAAATGCTGGATGCGATGTCAGGCTAAAAATGTTTTATACCATTTTAGTTTTTAGATTTATTAGAAGCAAAGTGGCTCTATGGCAATTGATTTCCTTGATTCTCCGGCTTTCAATTATCCGGCTGCTATATTTTGTACAATATATTTTGATACATCACCGCAATAGTGCATACCACAGTATATTATTTTTAAATTATTTCGAAATCTACTGGGAAAACGTAAATCTACCCGCAAACAACATAAAATTCATTCATTTTTTAGTTCAGTGTAGGTCTGAACAACAAATATATTCGATACTGTATACTTTTGTTGCTTTGACAATAAGAATTCACTTAAGCAGTTTTTTGCTTAGCCTATCCATTCATATTTTTAAAAGTAACGACCCAATTAGATCGGATAATCGAGGAAGCACTGTACTAACTATAATGCTTTTATGTTTACGTTACTTTTGCTAGCCTATTTACCCGACAATGTAAACTTCTAATGCTTACCCATTCTACTTGTCGCACCTTTGAATAATTGTAATTGAAAATGCTATTGAATAAAAAACAAGATTGGTAATTCTACGTATATTTGTGAATTGTTTCTACCACTTAACAAAACACTTATTCTAAGGCTCATAATCAGTGATGATCTTGCAAAAAGAAGGGCTCATTGCGAGAAAAATAGGGAGGGATACTTTTTTGTATTCCAAAACAAAGTGATCTCTAAAAAAAAGGTCATTACTTTAGAAGAGGCCACCGTTATGGTGCTCCTATAAAGAAATAGAGCAATATTTCGAGATATTTCAAAATAGAGCAATAGAGCAATAACTATAAAAAAGCTACTATAAAGAAATAGTGCAATAGCGCTTAGGGGGGCACCTTTTGGACGTTTTTTAGTGGAGCCGGTGCAATCGTTCCATTCATTCCCTACTGAAGATATCACTGCTCATAATCATCCGAAATATGCACAAAAAAAAATATGTCTTCAATCTTACAATAAAATATTTTAAAACTTGTAGGAAAACTAATATTGTACTTCGAAAAAACTAGAGTTTTGAAAAAAGTAAGAACAATAGCCCCAAAATGCTAACCTTCATGTGAATAATTGGCGCCATAGTCGAGTGGTTAGAGCGCCGGGATTGTGATCGACTTGGTCTCTGCCCTGTATCTCCTACAAAATCCTTAAAAGGCTTATCTACGTCCGCGTCGAGTCAATTATTAATCCACTGCTCCCTAAAGAGCAGGCTGGGTTTCGACGCGGAAAGTCAACCGTGGATCAAGTTGTTCTGCTGACCCAGAATATTGAGGATTCTTTTGAGGCTAAGAAAAAAGCTGGTGTCGTAATTGTCAATCTGACAGTGACTTATGACACTGCCTGGCACCGTGGCCTTACCTGCAAGCTGCTGAGGCTTCTCGGGATAAGCACATGGTCAAAATGATCAAGAGCTTTTCCGAAACCAACACGTTTTACCCTTACTACTGGTGACAGCTAGCAAAGCAAACTACGCGTCTGAAAAACGACGTTCCTCCATGATCGGTCTTGATTCTCCTCCATTTCAAAATCTATACGTTGGACCTGTCTTTCATGATTTCCAGAAAGTTCACATCTGTCTCATATCTTGTCTAATCAACAGTTGAGTACTGTGCACCTGTCTGGCGCCGCAGCGCTCACACTCGCTTTATAGACAGTGTCCTTAATCAAGTGTTTCTCAACCTTTTTAAGCTTGCAGACCAGTAATATTTCAAAACAATCCTGCGGCCCGGTAATCTTTTTTCATAACAAAATTGTACTAAACGCGATAACTTGATAAAAAGAATTTTAATAAAACAAAAGTTAGTATTTAGCATCAAAAGAACTCCATTTAATGTAAACTTTGCTGCTGCCTTCTTGATATAACACGTAGTAAAAGCGGCTCTATTGAAGTTTTTAAAAGGCGAAGTCAGGGGCGCCAGAAGCGGGGGCGCACAAGGGGGCAAATAGTGTCCTTTGAATTCGCAGTACAAAAGTATTGGGTTCGATTTGTCTCTACAATTATATAAATTCGACCGGAATTAAATTCAACAAAGTTTTTAAAACAATGATTTGACTACAGCAAAAAACAGTAAGTTAGCAAGGGCGCAAAATCAAAAAAAAGAGGCGCTCTTTTGGTTGATAAAGTATTCACGATAAAATGTAAAATATAAAAATCTTTCTGAATATATACAGTACAACAAAACCGAAAGTTCATTAGGTGATCGAACTGCCGTAAATAGGAGATGAAATTTCTTTTTTAATCTGCAACTAACTTTCCAGGTTATGCATTTGGGCACCTGTTCGAAATATATTTGAAAACAAAAAAAAATAGGTGGTAAAATCAGTATAACAACATTTTTTTTGTCTTCAACTCTATTTCAAACAGGTACGTAGATGCATGACCTGGAAAGTTAGTTGAAGATTAAAAAAGAAAGTTTATCTCGTATATATGGAAGTTCGTTCATTTAATGAACTTTCGGTTTTCTTGTATACATACAAAAAAGATTTTCATATTCATTATTTTACATTTATTGTTAGTACTTTATCAATCAAATGAGTCCCTTATTTTCTCAACTTTGCACCCTTGCTAGTCATCGCGTGATCATTGCAGTCATAGCGAAAGAATGAGAGTGCAAATCAGAGTGATAACCTTTTTTTTAGTTTTCAACTATATTTCGATCACGTAACTTTTAATTTTGGACAATTCTATCTAGTTTTTAAGGCTTAACTACAATTTTTTCTATTCAATCAAAAAAAGGTGCTTTTGTTTATATCTTTACCTCCTCCGGCCAAACATTTTTCCAGCGCCTCTGGGCGAAGTACAGCTTGAATATTTACCAATTTTTATCCTTAATTTTGATGAGATATAAAGCTGAGAAGCTTTTTTACATAAATAAGCCGTAAAAAAATTAACAGCAGTTTCATTGCTTTGTTATTAAGTTGTATACATTTGTTTTTAAGTTAAGCCAAAAATTGTGAAAGTGGTAAGTTTTTATATGTAATCTTTAACTTGGTATTGCAAACGAGTTCAATTAGCGACTTTTTTTTAGCAGCGTTAAAATTGCACGACTTTATATCCTCTGTAAAGGGATAAACGACCAAACATTTCCCTTTTGAAAATCTTATTTTCGGAAAAATATAGGAAAAAATTAATGGCTAACCCTTTTAAATGTTGACTCATAATAAAAAATAGCACTTTAGTATCAATAGAGGTACTTGCCCAAAACCTTGCAAACTTGGAAACATATCAATGTCGCTATTTTGCCAAAGATCTATTACAAAAAATCAACTTTTATTTAAAAGCTTTTTTGCACACTGTAAATATGTTGATGCAATAATCTTGAGAAGAAAGTACCACGACTACGATCACCAAACTAAATTACTACTATCATTCAAAAGCGGTTGAATATATCTGTTAAGTATGCAAGTTTGCCTATCCACATCTTTTGGGATCGAAGTTTTTTTATTAGAGAATTTTCACTCACCTAAAGATTTATTTGCTTCTCTTAAATCAAAAAGACATGCAAGAACGCGTCCTCTCAAAAACCGTATCACTTCTCTCTAAAAAGATGAGATGGTGATGTTATAAACCCATGTGCTCACACAGTGCCTCGAAAACCCTTAAATACAATACACAGTTACGAATATATTTGATAATCTTAACTGCTCCAATCATAACGTCATTCAATTCAGGTGATAATTTTTGCGAAGCTAAATTTTTAAGGTCAAATATGCAATGTGTAAGAGAGCAGATTTTTGTTTGTAACTTTTCTTATTTTTGCGCTTACACCAGAATGGTAACCAACCATGCTGGCAGCTCCGTCAGTACATACCACTACATTTTCGCTAATCTACTTTAAGCCTTGATCTTGCATTTAGTTGTTCAGCGAAATCAATAATTACTGTCAATATTCTTTTGACACTGTTTTAATTCTGAACTGGTAGCGCCTTTTTAAAGTATAAAATTGGAATAAATTGTTGCAGACCGGCACTGTTGCGGACCGGCACTGTTGCGGACCGGCACTGTTGCGGACCGGCACTGATTTGCGAACCAGCGGTTGAGAACCACTGTCCTGAATGACGCTTTTCGCATGATTACTGAATGCCTGCGCCCCACTCCAACGGATTACTTACCCATACTTTCAGGCATCCAGCCAGCTACGCTTCGTCGCCGACTAGGAGCAACACTCTCCTTGGCTTACCGTGGATATCTAAACCCTGATCATATCCTGTATGATCTCTTAAGTGGGTTCCAAGATGCTCGCCAAGTGGGATTAAGATCTATACGCCCGTTTGTGCCAGCGGCGCGGAATCTATTAAACAACCTTGCCGGACTAAGCATCCGCGCTTCTCAGTGGACGAGTTATAGATAAAATACTGCGAGAATAAATCCAGGCTCCGTATTTTCATACCCAGGACCAGTGCCAGGCCTTTTGAAATGAGCTAGTCCCGAACAGCTTGGGTTCAGTTTAATAGCCTGCGAATTGGTATTATAGGCAATTCTATTGGTCCTTGCACAAATGGGATCTTGCTCTTTCACCGAATTGCAAGTGCGACACCTCTGAACGAACCGCAGGCAAAGTTTAATAACGTGCCCCATACATCGGGCACCACATGGAGCACGCGCTTGAACAACTAAACTCGATGCTGGGTTAACACCATTACTGCCAGCATCTGATCCGGGCAGTACAGCAGCCTGGGATAATTAAAGGATAAATTCTCTGCCCGAGTCCTGTTTGTATCTGGCCTATAGTGAATGCCCTTTCAAACGACGAAGAACAACTGCAACCTTGCAATCTTTTAGACAAAATCAACTTCCTAGTTTTTGCTCTAACTATACTGTATTTTCCCTCTCTATATTTTCTCGAAATTTCCGAACACGTTTCGAGTCATTCGATTGCACATGGCAGAGCTATACAGTATGTTTTCGATATACGTACAAATGTTAGAAACATGGTTGAGAAGGTAGGAGTGGCGCTTTTATAATGATAGTAATCGACACGAGTTCGGTTTGACTCTTATTCTTGTCATGTTGTTCTGAAAAAGGTACTCACTGTACTTTTCTATGCTTGTTGGTTTCAGCAAGTAACCGTAAATCACAGTCTTTTTACTAAAAAAAACAAATAAAAATCGTTCAACTGGAGGACAAAACCCTAACATCTACGGAACCTAGCTGGAGCCATTGCTTAACTGTGGCTCCAAATTAATGCTTATGGTTTGTCTTGCGAGTAAGGAGTATAAATAAATGATATTGCGATGATATTAATGACAAAACTTTATTTAAAAGACAAGAGCAAATGAAAAAATGACGATTTTAAAAACACTAATATATAAACTTGTATCAAAATTTAAAGCAAATAAGCAGCATATGAATGAGATAATTCATAACAAAAGATACTGAATAAATGTTATAAGCCAGTATTCTTTAATCATTTTTGCCATTTTTTGTTTTTACAAAAATTAATCATCATATTTTTATATTAAGTAGAAAATATTTAATACTTAATATAATTCATCAATTCAAATGACTCTTAAACGTAAAACAAAATTTAGGGAAGAGCATTCAGTTTTATCAGCTGCCAACTTTCAACAATGAAAAAAACAATTGTTTTTTTTAATATTTTATCTACAAAATAATAATAAAAAGTTTTTTTCTACATTGTGTTAGATTCTTCAAACAGTTGCCTACACCGGGCTTCATTTTCAAGCCTGTTAAAGAAGCTACGTGAAATAAAGCTTAAATAGATTTTCGAAAATTTAATTGGATGCAGTTGGTTTTAAGCACAATGAAGGACCGCAGTTGAGCTGGTGTAGTGTACTTACAAGTTTAAATTACAGAAACTTGCAGCTAAAAGTATTAAATTGATTAAGAGGTAGAATAAAAACTAAAACGAAAAAGACAAACGATCAAAGAGAATGTTGCAATCAGTAGCACCAAAGACATAAGATAAGCTTCAAACAGCATTAAGCAAATTAGATTTTCTGCGAAGCCACAATAAAGTTTTTTCACGCCAATATAATCAAAGACATGAATTCTTTGAAGGTTTATCCAAAATTGAACGGTAAACATGTGCTGTGTGACCGAAGTGCCTCTGGAGTGAAAAGATTAGTTGCGATGTTCAAAGAATCAAATTTATTCATGCAAAATATGTAAATTAATTTTTTTGCAATTTTCTTTTTTTTCTATTCGGCAACAACAACTTAGTTTAACTCAACCTTCTAATTTTTCTTCAAATATTAAAAAACAAATTAAAAGTATGCAGAAGTTATAAATTTGTCGAAAGCACAAGACTGTTGTCTGTGGTATTGATGCCCGTGACACTTACACGAGAGGTCAGTGTGATGGACAAGCTCCGCTCATGCGATCTCTTCCTTCTCCGCCCCCTGCTATTAGGATCAGGTTTTTTGCTCCTGGTGTATGAGGCGTGCGACTCCGCTGTGTTCGATGGTCTTCTACCAAAGCAGAATCTTTTAAATTTGTTAGAGTTCCACTGCAACTTCAAAAAGTCTGTGAGAAAAGAAGAGTAAAGCCAGGGATTGGCGGCGCTGTTTATAGGCACCAGGATTATTGCAGTGATTGGGTAAACAATCCCTTCGAGACGCACGCCGCTGAAGGACATGAATGACATGATACAAATTGGAACCCAGCAGATAAAGTCCGTAAACACGAGCCGTAATATCTTCTTCCACAATGCCCGATTCTCTTTCAATCGTACGTCATCCATCGACCCGCAGTCTGAGTCACCTGCCACAAGCAAGTCAGTTGATCGTAATTCACAGCAAAGCTAATTAGATTACAATGTAGAAGCAAAGAAATATGTTCGTAAAAGTTTAAGCTTTTTTAATATTTAAAAATCAAGTTTATCTATTAAGAACTAAATCTGCCAAGAAATCAATAAACAAAATAGGGAATAAACTAAGAAAAAATTTCAGGGATTGCCCCGTCCTGAAAACCCCGGGCAATACAGCAGCCTGGGGTAATAAAAGGATAAACCCTCGGCCCCAGTCCTGTTTGTGTCTGACCTGGAGCGGATTCCCTTCCAAAGGACGACGATGAAAAAAATTTTTGCCAGGTTAAATTATAAAAATAATTCAAAACTATCGAAAACGAAACCAGGTTCAAACTTGCGATAAATGGCGATAAATGCAATTATTATAAGATGCATACACTGAGAAAATTAATTTTAAAACTTTTTCTTAACAAAAAAAATATTGTTTTATGAAGAATGTTATTGAACACCACAGCCTGCTACACGACTGCACTGATACACGACCACACGACCTTTACCTTGTTGTAGATCAATGGATGTCGATCGATAGATGTAAAGATAGGCCCCCAGCATGTACATAAAAGCAATAAAGTTTAGACCA
Source organism: Diplosoma virens (assembly GCA_963680785.1). NCBI lineage: Eukaryota > Metazoa > Chordata > Ascidiacea > Aplousobranchia > Didemnidae > Diplosoma > Diplosoma virens. The sequence goes on from OY796895.1 coordinate 38,050,105, forward strand.
ATTACTCCTAAAGTGAAACCAGACACTGGATCTAGATAATCGCCATAGTACCTGTAAATGAAATATAATGAACAATAATATAATGTTTATTCAAATACAGTGATACCTTGGGATACTATTGTTTCTGCTCACGAATATTTCGGCTTATGAATCGAGTCTCAGAGAAATATTTGTTTTGAGATACGACAAAAAGTTTGAGATACAAATAAAATAAAACACGAAGTCAAAAAAAATCAATAAAACACAAACCTAAAACAAAAAAATTACGTAAGGTACATAAATTAAGTGTTTAGTTTACGTACACTGTAAATTTTTGTGGTTTTTTCATACTTCATAGTGTACCGTACAACTGCTCTCTGGTGGGTTGCAAGGAAATTGTCATTATTCATAAGAACAATGTGCAGTGTTATTGTTGTTTTATTGATTTTATTAATGTCTTATTGTTTGTTTAGATGTGTATCTTTGAATATGTGCTTATAATGTCTAACTTTTGATTGAGAAATATAATATTTACACTTGACTAGATCAGGCCATTTATATGCAAATCTTGCTTCTGCATACAAATAAATCACCTTACGAACAAACAAATCAAATTTGTATTCTGAGGTACCACTGTATATATTTTGGAAAGTGAACGAATCAATGAGAACAAAGTGTTTTGCTAGTTGCCGATGTCAACTTAGACATAAAAAACTGAAAAGTTAAGCTTTTGCATTAATTACAAATGAAACCAAATTGTTGGTTGAGATTTAATTTGAGATGAGTTATGCCAAACATTTGAGATGAGTTATAGTACGTATACACATTTGGGAAGATTTAATGGTTGCAATTTCGTTCTTACCTTGGTAGACAGACTCCGTCCGAACCATAATACCCTGTTGTGTTGCTAATATATTGTCGGTTAATACTACAGTATTCAGGCAAGCTTTTGCTTTTGTTAAAAAGCTTGCAGAAAGCTTCCATTGTCAACTGGGTGGGAATTGGAAAAGAATTACGAATCCCTGGCAACTGGTTAGCCGCTTCAAACAAACTCACTAAGTCAGTTAACATGAGTAAATTGCTTGAAATGTAAGGTTGATAAACAAAAATTTTACTAGCAAAAGCCACCTTTAATGTAGGAAACAAAGGAATTACAGCCAAGAGAATTGCGATTGTCCAAATTGTAAAGCTGGCGCAGCAAATCATTCTTCCACTGATTTTTTCTGCTCTGAATGGATTCGTGACACCATACAGTCGATATGAAGTCATCAACACCATAAGTAAAATAGACGATTGACTAGAAATAACAGCCAACACTCCAAGAAAGGTGCATTCAGTTCCTTGTAACCAAGATACTTGCTGTATACAGTAGTTTCCAGAAAATTGAAGGGTTTTAATTATAATTAAAAAAAGATAAATTCCCATGAGAGAATCAGAAAACGCCAAATGCACGATCATTATTTTGTTGCAAATACCGACTCTGTTTATCGAACTATACGAACGACGCCGCAAGGCATGATGAAGTTCAAAGAAAGTTTTGATTAAAACGATAGTGTTCCCAGTCAAGGAAAAGAACATTAAAATCCATAGAAATGCTCGCAATGAGTCTAATTGAACGAGCTGTTGGGGTGACGAAACACTACTTTCATCAAATGTACACTCGTCTGAAAAGTCGCCACAGTCGTAATTCCCATCGAAACGATGCCACTGGGGAAGAAACGTTCGATAATTGTCGCAATAGAAATGAGTGTCTTTTGAACAGTTTAATTCATCAGCGATGTTTTCACATGTTGCTTGAAAATTGCATCTGAATATAAAGCATGATTTGTTACGTTTACTGGCTTTATTTCAACTTTTGCTTTTTTGTTGTTTTTTATAGAATGTCGAAAAAAGTTTATTGCAAACATTAGACATAAAAGTCGATTTATAGAAACTGCTCTGGAAAAAATTATAAACTTGGTAATTTTCTCATAAAAAAGTTACGCACAAGATCAGCTTTTATCTCAGAAAATCCAAAAAAAATTTTTTGATTTTTATTTCTAAAATAATTCTAAAATAAAATAATTTATAAGCTGTTTTGCTTTAAAACTGTACTTTAATTTTTTATTGAAGATCTTGCTACAAACTTAATTGAAATTGTTTTTACCAAACTTTTGTATTTTCAAATATAAGAAACAAGATTTTGATGATTATTACCTTTTTTCAACATTTTTTGCGCTACTTGATATTTTTTGCATTTTTATGTTTGTTTTTCTCTACTAGCTTAAAATATTTTATATAAATCTATTTAAAACTAAAAATTTTTTGCTAAAAGGAATTTATTTCTGCTACCAGAATAAGAGTGCCGTTTTATGACCATCGCGATTGGAATAGCCTCGGTTCAACTCTTACTCTCACAATTCCGTTGTGTCCTTAAAATGACACTTTACAACACCCACCCCCTGCTGGGTGTTCTTAAAGAGCAGCTGTAAATTTCCTTCATATCACGATATAAAAAATAGAAAACAAATGTGTGGCTTTAACCGGACAGCAATATTTTAGCATTTCCGAAAGCAGGTCAGGGTAATTGCCTGTAGGCCGCCTTACCTTTAATCCTCATACGTTACCATAGAAATTGGATGATAAATATATGATTGATATGATTATGATAATGATGATATGATAAAATAATTAAACAAAATAAATCTAAACACGACTAATAAAATGTGAGCAGCACAAATGATTTTCAAAGTTTTAAAAAATCAGCTTTAAAAAAAGGAAAGTAATTTTAAACCAAAAATTAAGGTTTATTTTTTAGAAAACTTTATATTATTACTTGGCACCGAAATTCGCAAGATTTAGACAAAAAGCAATGACTAAACAGCATAAAAATTTTACAGGAGTTTTTTAAAAATGAAAACCAAAAAGATGTTTTTCATTGTCAGCGACATGAAAAAAATGAATAAAAGTTTGCAGCTTAAATTAAATATGTTGACACCAATTTTAAAATGAAAATAAACGATTTTTTTTAATGTCAAGAGTTATTTGCACTATTAATTGTTTTTTACTCTTTATTTATTTTTAATCTGTACATTTTCATGAATTTGTTAAAATTGTTGCTGATTTCTACAGTTTTTTCTCTGTTTCGGTAGTTTCATGCACTTTGACACTTGCCAGTAATTGAACGACAATTTACAACATCTAACCTGTCCGGGCCGCAAGGTCGGTTATCGTAGAAAGTTGAACCGTTTTTGGTTGGGCAACGCAAAAGGTTTATACAATAGTCTTCATCAAATCGGTTTTTGCAATTGTCTATTTTGTCGCACAATTGTTCAACATGCACATAACTTGAGTTATCATCACCACAAGGAAGATACTGATCTACTACATTGGGGCGAATGTACGGGCAGTATTCCGCTTCATCTGGAAGAAGAAGAAGATAATATAAATGCAGTCAATATTTCATTCTATTGGTAAATAATTATCAATTTTTAAAAATAACTTTTTTTGTAAGGACGGTAGAAAAACTGAAATAATTTATTTGTGAAAAGAAAATCAGTTTATTTTGTCAAATAGAAGTTTCGCGACTCTGCTGCACTCACGCGGACATTCTGCTTGGCATTCGTCTTCCGCTTCAGGGCAGTCGGGAGCGCCGTCGCATTGCACCACCACCTTGGTATTTTCGGTATGAGCATTTTCACTGCTACCAATATGTTGCACGAAACTGCAATTACAAAATTTTATAGAGTCAAAGAATTTTTATAAATCTACGCAACCTCCATTTTTTTCGTATACGAGTATATTCTATGTTTTTCTTTTAAAATTTACTTTTTAAAATAAAAATAATAACTTTATCATTAGAAAGTAATTTTTTGAATTCAAACTTTAATAGGTCTACTGCATATAAAGTTTCCTTCGTTATAATTAAATTCATAAAAATATTTTGTTTTTTTATTTCCTTCAGTTTTCTGCTTAGCAACAAGTTGTTAAAAACTTCCAGGTGAGAAACGCGGATGAGAGCAACAAAGGTCAAACAAAAACCCTATTCATCGTACAGTTTTATCAAGGGCTTTGATATAATTATCTATTATAGAATTATAAATGATTATTAACATAATTGTGCCAAAATGATAGAAGAATGAAATACTACAGTCCTGCTTCATTCTCATTAGTGGAAAGTTTTAATATATCTGCATCCAAATCTTGACAAACAGTAAATATGTATATTTTCAAATATAAAATGTGTTTCATTTAATATTTATAAAGAAGCATAGAACATTTTTTATATAAGAAAGCGCTTGTGAAAATTTATTGTAATTTTTTAAACTTCTGTAATAGGCTAAAAACACAAAAAAAACTTTATAATACAATAATTTTATTTACCCAACTACTTAATCTTAGCAATTTTTATTCAATAAACTTACAAAATAAGGCAACTGAACAAATGTAAAAAAAAGATAGCTCTTATAGTGATTGCTAAAAGTCTTAACAAACGCTAATTCTTTTCAAATACTTATTATTTAATTTTTTTGCCAAGTCATTCTAATTTCTAACTTTTGTAAAATAAAAATATTATTTCGTAAAAATACTGTTCTTAAAATCTAAGTTTCAAAAAAGTGCAAAACTGAAAAATACAAAGTCGGCATGGTCGGGGGCTTTACTTACTAAGTTTTGCATTTAAAAGTCGCATTTAATTTACATTCCATTAAACAATGGCTTTCGTCAAACCCATCAGAGCAATGGACCGGTCCATCGCAAATTTGCAATACATTCAAACATCTTCCATCTTCAGGACACGAAACTTCATTCAATGAGCAGTTTGGGTTTCTGAAGATTCCTTTGCAAATGTTCTCGGTTCCGTCTCGCTTACACAGGCATTCATCGGATAGATCCGGACAATCAAAGATTCCGTTACAAACTTGCTGTCTTTGAATGATGGTTCCTTCCAGGCAAGACCAACATTTGGAGTTGTCAAAGATTTTTATTCCATTTACTATTCGAAAGCATTGGTTGGCATTATTATCGCATAGTTTCACTTCTGTGTTGTTCAGATATCGTTCCAAATACTCCTGAGGAACTAAGCAATCATTATCATTGCTTTCTGAAGCACATTTAAATCCAAATCCGATCGATTTTTCATCGGATCCATCGTTACAATCCGCTTTTCCGTCACAGAATCGTCGTCGGAGAGAGTTGGAATTGCTTTCTACACCATTATTCAGATTAAAATCAACGCAACCACGGCCGTTCTCGCAAAAAAATTTTGTGGAGTTAGGGCAGTTTCTTTCGTCAAAGCAGTTCTCACACTCTGCTTCTCCATCACATTGTTTTTTAACTATAAAACACTTGACGAAAGCATTTGGACCACTGTTACAGGGGATCATGTCAGCACGACCTGAACAGTTTCTCTGATCACTGCAATCATCGCACCGACCAAATTCATCGCAAACAAACTGATCAGAAATGTTTTTGCTTCCGTCCATGCAACGAAACGCAAAATTTGTGTTAATTAAATCAAAAAATATAAAAAAGCACATTGAAAGCAGCTTCATGTTTATCAAGTTTGTTTCTGTCAAAAAAAGCGTTAATCTAATTAATATTTGGTGTAATATGTTTGTTTTGATAGCAATAGATCTCTATTTGTAATAAATGTCGAGGTTGAGAAATAATTATAGGCTTTATGTGAAAACGTTAAATAATTAAAGAAAGATAAAAAAGATAAAAATTAAAGAAAGTTTTTAAGGTTGGCAATTCGTTAGTTTATTTTATGTTAACAAGTCTAAAGTGACAAAAATAGCTGGATAAGCAAAAAAGTTATTGCAGCAGCTTCAAGCTTTAATGCAGCAACAAGGCAAAAGTAAATGTAAGGTTTATTTTGCAAAATAAAAGTTTTAATATGCAATTTTGGAAGTGGCAAATATAAAGTTGATTAAGTTTACTAAAATCATGATAGAGCCTGAGCTGCGTGCAAGCGAATTTTTACGAGCTAAAATGATGTAATGTTGTTTGGTAATGGCGCCTACCGGAACAGAATGTTCATCTAACATTGGTTTTGATAGTTTTATAAAAATTATTTTTTTAATTTTGAATTTACTTATTTCTTAGATATCAAAATCTAATGAATAATACATAATGTCAAAATATAATCCATATAGAGGTTACATCTTTAAACTGATGTCATGAAACAATATACGACAGCTGCTTATCAAGATGTAGTCTGAACGAAGATTAAATATTACTTGTTTCAAGGTTTGTTATTAAGTCTTAACAATAAATTAAAAATTTTTAAAAAATAAATTCAAATACTTGTAATTTGGGTTAAGTTATGGTAGGAGAATGCGCTGCGTTGTTAGGTAATTGTATATACAAGCAGTATCGATGTTTGAAAAAAATTTTTAATTTATTACAAAGCAAAATAGCTAAGTTCACTGTTTCTTTTATGAAGTCATGTTTCATACAGCTAATTATCACCTTTGACTTTTTAGTATGTCACACGGGTTTTTTTCTGTGTTTTAATTTTCGAGGTTTTATATTTTATCATTTTATCAACCTTAAAAACGTTCTAAAAATTTTTGTATTTGTTATAAAAGGATCGCATAAATTTAATTTTTGACGAAGAGTTGTGGTTATAGGGTTTCAATAAACATACAATCATTTTGCGTAATGTACGCTTAATCAAAATACAACTTATATTGAAATATATCGGTATTGCATTAAATTAATATTTGATAAGTTACACTAACAGAGTCAAGAAAACTAATGAAAGAGCAATATTTTGTTAATTCAAAAAAACAAACAGTAATTATAAAGTTCTATCTCTTAATACTATTGCTTCTTTAAAATTTTTCATGATAGGCTTGCAACATAGCTATTGAGGTTTTGATTGCTGACAAGCACCATAGCAAACTGACAGTAAAGAATTATTCTGCGTAGAGGTACAAAGTATTTTTCTGTATCGATTATAATAATAACACTGGTGTACATTTTGAAACTTTTTTCTGTTGTTTTGTATAAAAGTAATTGTGTTTGGATAATTCTACCCTGCTAATTTTAAATCTGCAATCGAAATTGTTATATCATATCGCAATTTTTAGGAGTGTGAATATAAATTTTCGATCACTGCACATAGACTATACGCAGATATGGAAATATTACCGAGCATTTATTGATATAGGATTAGATGATCACGCAAATACTTTCACTTTTTAGATACAAGGCATGAATTGCTTTTCTCTGTTTTTTCTTCTGGCTCATCGCATTGATGGCAATCACGTTTCAATGACCAACAATAGTCGGCCACCATTGAACAGTCCCATCGTCTCTGGTACCTTCTTTCCATTGTTTTTATGTCTTGGTGAAATCTTTCACCTTGTTATTCACTCATAGCACCCAAATTTGAAGGGAAAAAATCAAGATGAAAATGTAAAAAGTGAACTTTTACACTCGTTCGGCATCCAAGCTTTTGAAAATTAGCTAACATATTTTCCACAATATTTCTGTGATTAGGATTCTTCTTGTTTTCAAGAAATTTGGATACTACTTCTCTAAATGACAACCATTCATTTTTCTCCACATCTCTCATTGTTCACTAGAACTATTCATCCTTTATAGTTGCCTAATTTGTCGACCAACAAATATACCCTCTTTGACTTTTTCATTAATTAGTTTTGGAAACTTATTAGCAATATATTAAAAGCAGGCACCTTGTTTATTCGAAGTTTTAACGTACTGTTTCATAAGACCCAGTTTGATATGGAGAAATAGAGTATTAACTTTCAGAAATCTACATGAGCATAGTTGGAAATATTTTCATGCCCTGGTGTACGTGACATTCTCCTCGACCTGTTACGTTTAATCCAGTGTTCAGCTTTATCTCTACTATCCCATTTGCAAAATAAAAAGAGAAACTTAGTATATTTGGACTGTTGGCCTTGAAGCATATTAAGAACCTTAATGTCAACACAAATCTTCCATCCATGTTCATCATATTTCAGCTTGGTCAACAGAATTGCCATATTTTCTTAAGATTCTTTTATTTGGGTGAAATGTGCTACAGGTATGGATGCAAACAAGTTTCCATTATGCAATAAAACTGCTTTTAAACTAACTTTTAATGAGTCAATAAACAATCGCTAATCGAGCAAATTGTATGCAGTGCCTAGTTTTTCAATCAGCCCTTTGAAGTCGACACAATAAACCAATGGAATTTCATTGAAAAAAAAAGGTAGATACTCTTTTTCACGACGCTTATACCAAGAAAATGTGACATTAGCATGCAACAAGTGTTTTGAGTTTACTCTAGAACCTAGCAGAAAAGCAAAAAGTTTAGACAATTCCAGGTCTCGCACTAGGTCATTTGGTTCCTCTTGACCAAATAAAGTTGGTCTGTGGTTTTTATTGCATTCGTACTCTGAATCGTCTGCTGATCGGCTCTCAGAAGAAGATATCTCGGCATCTGACTCCTCAACGTCTTTTAAAACTGCAGGAGAGGTTGGTATTGGGACGCCTGGGCCATGAGGGACAGATCGAATCCCAGATGGTACATTAGGGTAATGAATGTAATGTTTATTTCTCGCATTGAATCCAGCAATATTGCAACTGCAAAAATAGCATTCATTTCCATGTGCCTTTGGCTCTCTCCAAACCATCGACACACCAACTGTACAGTACATTTCGTTTTTTTTTTTGGTTAAAGACATTTGGTATAAAGTGACTAGATTGGTTTGAAACTTCAAGAAAATACAACACGTTATCAAGTGCGTTTTGCTTTCAAACGTCCCGCTTCTATCTAAACACAATTTGTTATCGAATGTTTCTCGCTTACAGGCGTCAGGCTGTGATGACTTTTGTTAAAGTAGTGTTCGGATAATCAGCGTTCTACTGTACTTAATAAAAATTTAATTGAAAAATTGCACAAAATCCTGATGTGATAAAAAAATCGTTTGCAGATTTGAAATCAGCGACCTCAAATTATACAGTACAAAAAAATTTTTTTCAGCAAAACAACAGATTTGATATCCACCTGTGTAATGAATGTTAAGATCCTAAACAAAAAAAGAGTGCAAAAATTTAGTTTTTTGAAAATAATTAAAAATTCAAACAATTGATTAACTAACAAGTTTGTCAATTCTGCGTCTCGAAAAGTCACAACTTTGCTTGCACGCCAAGATGTCGATCTGAAGTAAAAGTGGTTATGATACGGATTGCAGCGTACAAGTCGTTTAAAGTTATACGGAAACGTGCCAAAGACACATTTTATTTTAATGCTTTCAGGTTGAAGGATTTTTATAATTTTTGTGGTTATCTAAGATTACTGTCGTTAATATCATCGTAAAAATGTTTATATTAAATAACATTACTTTTTGTGAAAAAAAATTGCGATAATTATTGGTCGATCACCTTGCATAGATGGCGACGATGTTGTTCTTAAAGTCAGGAGAAAGGTTGGTTAAATGATTAAAGAGGAGAGAATGAGAGGATGATTGGAATTATAAAGAGCGTCATTGGAAGCACAAATAAAAAATTTCTTTACGTTAACCGCAAATTCACCAAGCATAAACGTGCTGCAAAATCGTGCGAACCACTTCGATTTAAGATTAGCGTTTATTCACTACCATGATGAATAGCTTCTATGCTGCCGCATTTCTAAGACACAAATTACGGGAGAAGTGACATTTGGATTCACTACAGACAATCAGAACGCTACAGAAAGCCAGAGTGATTTGGCTTTCATAACAATTATACAGCACAACGTCATTTGAAACCTCTCAAGCGTGGTTCGCATCTATAATAAAAATAGTAAAATGTTCGAAATATGTTTTTGCATCCTTCATCGGCGATATATAAAGGCTGTAAACAAAAAGGTTGGCCTCATTGAGGGAAGCATCCTTAATCGGTTTTAATTCGTTTGATCATAGAAATGAAATATATCAGAATTTTTAATGTATTTAATTATAAAAATATAAATAAAAATTAAATATATCTATGTAAGTACGATTTATTTTCAAGATTACATTCGTAAAACTCAAGAAACATTTCAAAATCCGGTAATCCGAAATTCGATCAGCCAACCACCAGAAACTTACTTATGTTGTATTTTATTTGTTTAAGTTATATTTTTTATTAAAGTTCTTTCCAATATAGCAACTTTGACAAGGAAAAAAAAAGATAACGAAAAAGTTTCAAGAAATCAGCTACAAATTATTCAAAGAAACAATGCCCAACTTTTCTTGGACAGAAATGGAACAGTCATCGCAAAAAGCTTGGCTGAAAACGATGAGAATTTCAGTATTAACTCTTTTAAAAATTTAAAATTCTAACCAACAATCTGCAAGTCCAATTATAAATAGAAGCAATAAATATTTGTTAAGATTCAATAGCATCAGCTGGAACCGGACAATGACAAGGGAAGTGTCGTGATCTACAAGCAAAGTTGTTCCATACACTCCATGCTTTATGACTGTGTTCGATGGAAGTTCGCTTGGTAACAATTAGCTTTGTTGGGTTAGCTTTGAAAAAGTTCGCACTTTGTTGTACGTTTTGGCTTCTGGAACGTTTGAAGTCTAAGAACTTACTTTTGGTTAGAAATTAACTCTATTGTGCAGAATTTCGGTCAGACAATCCTTGACAAAACCATTCATAATTTTTTTTTAAAGACCACAATTGTTTAAAAATTGCATATACGAGTATTTTTAATTTAATTTTCTTACAACGAAATCTCTCATAGGATTGTTAACAGCTCGCCCCGATGGCAACTATTGCAGCAAAATAGTGGTATCGCTTTGACTCTATGTTGCAAAATAGAGATCTCTCCAAGGCTTTAAAACGCGCTTTAGCGCGTTTCAGGCGACGTACGAAAAAAGTTTGGTTTGGTCACAGAAACGACAGTGTCCGCACCGTTTAACGTCAACTTTTGTTTCTTGTAAAGTTTTTTATCATTTTATTACATACAGCATAAGCTGACAATTTTTCAAAATGTAAAAAAGCTACAATTTTTTAATTAATTTTTTACTGCAAAGACCGATACTTCACATAAACAAAAACAAGATCGTTTAATCTTGTTATTTCTCCTCACGAACACTAACATTTCAAAATGATCATCTGAAAGTTAACTTCGTAAGTTTCAAAATTTCTTTACCTGAAGAAAACCTTTTTATAAGCCGCGCTAAAGGAATAATATTAAGCTTAATATGGAGTTATTACGTTTATTTTGAAAAGATATCGTAGAAAATGGTCTTTTTATAGGGTTTATTTTTAAGCAGATTTTGCACAATTATTTTACATTCTCGGTCTTAGTGATCATCAAAAAGTGCTTGTAACTGCTCGTCGTTAGCGTTGTCTCTATTATCGTTAGAGGATTTTTTCACCGCACTGCTATTACTGCTGCCTGAGTATCTGTCAATAAACTTGCATGGCTTTTCTCCAACCTGCTTGGTCGTCAACACTAGATATAACCATAAAAGTGCGTATTGAGATGTGTTGCATTAACAAGAATATAATCTATAGAAAAAAATTTTCAAATTTAAGTAAAGATACGGGTAAAAACCGAGAAAGAACTCTTGGTAAGCGCTGTTCATACCCTTGCAAATAGTTAAACCATTCATTCCGTTTACAGTTAGTTGGGTCTAAACACAATAATTTGCTTCAAAACAAACAACTAAACTCACCAATTTTTTTAATTTTCAAACAAAGGAAAGCAATACTAGAGGGCTTGTTTTCTAGCAGACCCATTAAACAAAGTAGGAATGATGGGCAAACAACAAACTTTGCAGGTCACAATCATGGTTGCTATGGCACAATAAAAAAACGAACAAACTGGAAACATACTTAGATTATGCAATCGCCGTGTGTGAAAAATGTGCTTTGCGCAAAAAAATTAAAGATTTATTTAAACATTTACTGCTTCCTTTCTGTTAGCTTTTATTTTGTTTTAGGGCTTTGCTTTGAATTGTTATGGCTGAGAAATAAACATACATGCGTACAGTTGTGTTGCGCTCTCAAAAAGACCCTGCAGAAAAAAATTCTTAATTAAAGTCACGCTGACCTTGCCAGCAACAGTGACTCTGTGCTGTACAGGCCAACACACCGATGCAAAGATTTATGAGTTACTGCGTGGTCAGACGTAGCCTTAGCGCTGGCTCCGGGTTTTCAAACACAATTGTAGAATAGTGTTTAAGGTTTGAAAAAGCTAATTCCGTGTTTTAGAATTCAATATTCATGGAGTCCCTCACAATTTATCAGGTGAACAATAATCTTACACAGATATGTTTAATATCAACTGATAAAGAATATAAATAAAATTGCAACCCAGAATTTTGGTCTGTTGAAAAGTACTTAAGGCCTGCTTTTCGGCATTTAACCCCTAAACCCCGGCATTTAACACATACAATTTCCTGGAAAGATTTTTAAAAATTCAAAACTTTCAGCTCAAAAAAAATTTTTTTGAAATTCCAAAACAATATCGGCTTATTGCAGAAAACTCTTTGTTTTAAATGCTATGAAAAAATAATAAGTTACTTTGCAAGGTAAACATATGAAAATGATAAATGAATGTAATTTATATTTTGGCAAAATAATAAAAAAAAAAGTTTTTTGCTATTACAATTATTTGAGTTTTTGTAAAATCTTTACTTTCACACAGTCCATGGAACTTTTACCTAATTTTTTCTAGTTTGATTTTTGAACAATATTACAATTAATTATAATTTAAAATTTTAATCATTGTTATTTCTACATGTTTTATTACGCAAAATTGCGCTTTCAATAACTGTACAAAAATGTTTGTTATTTTTTACTTACAAATTTTTGCATTGACTTGAAGATTCTTCACATTTCCGAATACAATGCTTTTCGTCAAATCCATCAGGGCAATTCTTCTTTCCATCGCAAATTTGCGATGCATTCAAACAACTTCCATCTTCAGGACACGAAACTTCATTCAATGAGCAGTTTGGGTTTCTGAAGATTCCTTTGCAAATGTTCTCGGTTCTATCTCGCTTACACAGGCATTCATCGGATAGATCCGGACAATCAAAGATTCCGTTACAAACTTGCTGTCTTTGAATGATGGTTCCTTCCAGGCAAGACCAACACTTGGAGTTGTCAAAGATATTTATTCCATTTACTATTTGAAAGCATTGGTTGGCATTATTATCGCATAGTTTCACTTCTGTGTTGTTCAGATATCGTTCCAAATACTCCTGAGGAACTATGCAATCATTATCATTGCTTTCTGAAGCACATTTAAATCCAAATCCGATTAATTTTTCATCGGATCCATCGTCACAATGTTCTTCTCCGTCACAAAATTGAGGGGTATTTTGATGAAAGATATCCGTTCGGTTTAGTTTAAAATCAACGCAGCCACGGACGTTCTCGCAAAAAAATTTCGTGGAGTTAGGGCAGTTTCTTTCGTCAAAGCAGCTATCACACTCTGCTTCTCCATCACACCGATTTTCAGCTAAAAAACACTTGGTGGAAGCATTTGGATCATCGTTACATGAGATCATGTCAGCACGACCTGAACAGTTTCTCTGATCACTGCAATCATCGCACCGACCAAATCCATCGCAAACAAACTGATCAGAAATGCTTTTGCTTCCGTCGATGCAACGAAACGCAAAATTTGTGTTAATTAAATCAAAAAATATATAAAAGCACATTAAAAGCAGCTTCATGTTTATCAAGTTTGTTTCTGTCAAAAAAGCGTTAATCTAATTAATATTTGGTGTAATACCGATATGTTTGTTTTGACAGCAATGGGTCTCTATTTGTAATAAATGTGGAGGTTGAGAAATCGCTATGTGCATGGCTTAAATAAGACATATAACTAAAAAATGTTTAATTTTTTTATTGTTTTAGCCAAAGCGTTACTACTACCAAGTAACTAACCAAGACAGCAGGATTTAAATACGTTCGCAGATGAACTGTGCAATGCAATGAAAGATTATGGATAGGCTAAAAAAGAGGTCAAGTTAATTGAAGTTAATGAGAAAGTATTATTGTGGTGATAAATAATCGAAAGACTCGGTCAAGATGAAGGAAAAACCACAAGATGGTGGTCGGCATAGCAATGTTCTTGGAGGCTGTGCTTTTGACCAAAAAGCAGGAGCCAGCATTAAAAGTGGCGAAATTTAAAGATGTATGTTTTTCAATTGTCGTGACAAAGAAAAAATAAAAAACAATTAAAAATATATAAGAAGTTTCACAGGCTGGAAGATTGAGAATCAGGATGAGAAATCAGGATGAAAAGGCAAAGTGCCGATGTTTTGAACACGAATTGAGATGAAAATACTACCATGTCAGGATAAGAATGATCAAGAAAGATTTATCTAATTGAAAAAAGGGAGGAAGATTATAAAGAGACCTTTGCAATAAAAGATGTTAAGATGGCGATTGGATTGACAAAGGAAGATACTGCAAATCGAGATGGTTGGAAGAAAATATTCTACTGCAACGACCTCTAAAGAAAACAGTCGAATCTTCAGAGCCGCAATTTGCAAATTTTTGATAAAAATTTAGTAAAGATTTTCGTCAATGATAATAATCACTATTGTAATGGCTTTGTCTTTCAACAGATTTATGGCCGCCGTAGCGAGATGACAGCTACTTTCGTCACGGTTTTGTTTTCTGATAAAGAAACTTTTCGGCACTTTTTTGTGCTAGGCAGTTTTAACAAGCAGTTCTAAATATCGTTTATGTCAGCATATATAAATGTCAAAAAAAATTTTTTTAACCGAACAGCAAGATCTTATAACCCGATAGCAGATCAATATGTAGGTATGTATGATTGTTCATTTCTCAGCCAAAATAACTCAAACCAACCACAAAAATACGTTAAAGGCTGATAAAAAGAAGCAGTGAAAAAAGATATACGGTATGTTAAAATATGCCAATAATACATTATACGACATAACGAATGTGGTTATAATGGACAATTCTCTGGAGCTGATATATTGAAGGTATAGCGACCGCGCAATGTTGACCTTGTGCATATATTACTTTATAGCCGCTGTTTCCTATTTTGCAATCACTATGTCAATAACAACTTAGAAAACGTAATAACTTGCTTGTAGATAAAATTGAATTGAATTGAAATATTCCTTGAGGGTTACTCTTAGTTTAGCACTCCCTACGACGCTGCAAGCATGGCTTACTCAAAGAATACAGCGGTATGAGTCTCATTTTAAGCAGCGATTTTTAAGCGGCAATATTCGCTGAAAAAGAGAAAGCTTGTGACATGTGTAGGTGCGTCGTAAATCAAAAGCAACGTCTTCGGCACGTTTACTTTTTCTAACTAATTTACATGCGTGTTAGGTAGAAGCAGCTGCAAAGCAATACAATTTAACTTACAAACGTACTGCTGTTAATAAATAGTGTTAGCTTGTTAGTGACAAGTTTCCAGGCTGTCTCAATTTTTTTTTAAAGTTAAGATATTTATATCATGATACTGTGATTGTAATGTCTACGATAAATTCAGAGTATACTGATATGTTAAAAATAAACATTAAGTAGCTTGCTTTAAAGAGATTTTTGAAAGCTTCATGTGTGAATTTTTACAGCGCTTACATTAAGACTGTGTTTGCATGATCAATTTCTACCGTTAAAAATACATGTTACTCAGTGCTCATTGTACGTCATCATAAAACAGTTTTGTAAAGCTTAGAAATAGAATAAACCAATCTGCAATACAATTTTGTCCAGTACGCTAAGTTTGCAAACAATTCTGTTTAGAAATACAAACAAATTTCTTACTAGAAACCAAACTGCTTAAAACGAGAAGCACCAGACTCGAGTTTCGCTCTTATCATTAAAACAAATTTCTCGCCACTCTATTTTTCTGTTAAAGCATAAAGATTATTTTTAGAGTTTTCTCAGCATTAGTCATAGAGTTGCTGAATTCCCAGTTATTGAAATAAAGTGTAGCCTTTATATTAGGCTTCAAGCTATAACATATTTACAGCAACTGGATCGAGGAGATTGCAAGATGAAAGTAATTTTTTTAGCCATAAATCATAGATTTTTTACAGTAAGAGTTTTTTCTTTTATTGAACTACAGATAAATCAATTGTATGAAAATAATTACAACCTTTTTATGAAAATAATTACAAAAATTCGTGATTTTATTTTTTACTGTTTGAAAATTGATTAATTTGGATAAATAAATATGTGCTATTGGGACGTAAATCAAACCATTTATCGTCCAACGGTACTGAAAAAAATGGTTCAATCTTTACTCATTTTTGAAAATAGTTAAATTCTTGTGTTGTAATTTGTATCCTCAGACCTCACTCTTAATCTTGTGTGCGATCTAAAAAATTTATCTATGTCATTTCAAGATAAATTGATAGTGACCATCTAGAAAGGGGTTTTCTTAAGCATTTATAGATGAACGGTGGGAAATGGTGCAGACGACAGAAAATATTTTTCTCATTTACTCGCATCATCATCATCGTCATTTTTGGGGAAAACTTTGAATTAATTCAGTGCATTTCCCTTTGCCCGCTTGTGCTTTTGGGGTTGCGAGGGCAGCAGCTCGAGTTGGGATCTCCAAGTATCCGATCTCCTACAACTAACGGCAATTCCTCTGGTGGAATTCCAAGGCACAACCAGGCCGTGTCTTAAACATAATTCCGCCAACAAATTCGGGGTCACTCTCTAGGCCTTTGCCACTCGAAGAATATTTTGCTGTTCCTTCGTGGGACATTCGTGTCACATGGACATACCAGCGCAGTTGCTATCGTTCTATGCCGAGTAGCAGCGGTTCGATTTTGAAAAATTGTCGAATGTCAGTGTTTTTAACCTTTTCAAGTAGAGATAAACCTCTGGCTTTTTGCAAGGAACCCATTTCAGCCATCTGTATTCGGGATCTCACTCTTTCGGTCTTTACCAATACTCATAACCATATGGGAGGATAGGAACAAAAACCGATCTGAAAACAAAATCTTTGTTTTTGTATACAGCTCTCGTTTCAACACAATCGATCGGCAAAGCTGGCGCATATTGCACTTGCTTTTCCAATACGTGTGTCCAGTTTGTTTTCCTGTCTACCATCACTCAAAAATTTGACTCAAAGATATTTACATTTCTCTGTGTGCTTGAGAATTACTCCATTTGTTTGAAAATAACCCTGGACAGGGTGTCGTGACATGCACATAATCTCAGTTACAGTCGTATTAATTTTCATCACAGCATCCTAGCATGCGTCAGAAAACCGATCAAATCTATATGGCAGATTACGTTTGTTTGAGCTTAACAATGCAAGGTCATTTACAAACAGCAGGCACCAAACATTACACTTCTTAAATGTGACGCCACTACGGGAGGAATTTTTTCTGTCTATCCTCTCCATGTATATAATGAACAGGAGAGGAGGCAGAACACAGCCCTGTCGTAGTTCAACACTCACGCTAAAAGGTCTTGTTTTCATGCCATTGACACAAACACTGACTTCTAACTGTTTGTACAGCAATTTGATAGCAGCTAATGGCTGACCTCTCACGTCATACTGTGGCAGTCTGCTCACAGCTTGTCTCTTGGAACATGTTTATATGCTTTTTTAAGATCTACAAAGCATGTATACACCTATTTGGCATATTCCAACGACTTTTCAAAAACTTGTTGAAGGGTAAAGACCTGGTCCATGATGGATCTGCCAGGACAATATCCGCATTGGGCATCTTGGAGTTGAGGTTCAACTATTTCACGGCATCTCTTTTCAAGAGACTTTGCATGGACCTTTCTAGGAATACTTAACTGAAATATACTTCTGTAGTTAGTGCACTTTTTCTTGTCTTTTTTTGTGAATAGGTATTAACACACTGGTCTGCCATTGCTTCGGTATCTCACCAGTTTTCCAAGATACTTGAAACACACGAGTGAGCCAACAAACCGCAAACTTGTTCATGGTCTTTAACATTTCGGGTTGAATATCATCTTCACCAGGGGCCTTGCCAGCTTTCAAAGATTTGATTACTGTGCTCATCTCTGCTTCGGTAAGATGAATTTCTTCACCAATTTGTTCTCCAGATGTTTCCAAATGTTGGACTGTTACTGGATTGAAGAGCTCATATAAATGTTCTATCCAAAGACTTCGGATGGATGCCCTTTTGATTTTTCAGAAGCACCCTATTAGCATCCTGGTGACTGTGACGGTAGCCGTTTAGTTTGTTCCTTGTTTTAATTTAAAGTTTATTTTTCGGCAATCCGGTTTGAGTTGGCAGTTTGGTATTGGTTGTTTCGCTCATATTTAAGTCGGTGCAGCGTAGTTTTTTTCTTTTCATTCGGTCGTTCGTCAGTTGGTGCAGACATTCCGTTGGTTGGTAAATCATACATTCGTTCAAAGAAACTCGTATTAAGCAGGTAGAACTTGATTTGTTTTATTGTGTTATTTTGATTTATTTAATACTGTTTGTGTTTTATTTTAGTTATCGTCGTCAACAAATACATTCATTAACATTGGTTCGTTCGTTGGTGTTGTGGAGTGACGTCGCGTAGGTAAACGAAACTGCTTAGTATCTCCTTAAGCTGCAACCAGGTGTGCTGCAGCTACAGTGACAAGTGGTGTTTGTTTTCCAAAATACTTTGTTTGCCGATCTGTAGTCTGTATCCAACTTTTGTCCAAATTCTTACCATGACTTTTCTTTAAATTCTTTGACGATTGTGCCGGCAGTCTTACGTGCTGCGGAGTACCGCAATTGAAGCTGCTCAGATGACTTGTTTGTTAACCAAGCTCTAAACGTAGTTTTCTTTGCACGGATAGCTTCTTTAACTTTTGGTTTCATTTGATCTCAACGTTTGCAACCACAACTAGCCGTTTGATCTCACTACCCGTTGGATTTCAACGTTTGCAACCACAACTAGCAGCTGCAGATGTAATGATTGCTCATTCAAATAAATTCCACTCAGTTTCAACATTTTTGATTAAGTCAGGGAGTTCTCTAAACAGGAAAGCAACTTTGCTTGCAAAAGTATGTCTCACCTTTTTGTTGGCTAGTAACCCCCACTTTATTCTGTATGCTCTTCGTGCTCTGAATCGTTTCCTTGTTCTCGAATGATTCAAACCTTTCAGAAGGCAGACGACTAGGTGATGGTCGGTAAACAGTTCAGATCCTCTTTTAACACGAACATCGACCAAAGGAGAAAGCAAGTCTGCTGAGACAATACAGAAATCGATGATAAAACGCTGTCCACCGAATCTTTGTACCAAGTGTATTTGTAAATCCTCTTGTGCCGAAAAAAATTTATTATGCGCAGTCCATTGGTGGCACAGAACTGTAGTAAACACCCGTCTCTGTTAATGTTAGAGTCTCCTTGTCTTTCGATAACACCCTTCCATGTCTTGTCGTCAGTACCCACTTGTGCATTTAAAATCACCCTGCAAAATGCACAGTGACCGCTCCTGTAACCTAAGTTTAAGGGACAAACCCTTCCTCCTAGTGGGATCCAATCATTAACACAGTATGCCAAGCGAGGGCTTATAAAAATTCTTACCCCTACTTGAGCAGACAAGGTTACATCTACATCTGTGTAAAAAAGCTTCCAGCCTTCATTCAACTCAACAGTATCAGAACCAGAACACTTGGTAGAGGAAACTCCAACAATATCAAGATGATACTGCTCTGCCTCCCAAACAGTTCCTGCTCTTTTTCATTGAGTGAAGTGACGTTCCAGTTGCCCATACGAAGATCCCGATGTTTGGGACCAACTCGAGTACAAATATTATGCGCTGCCCCCATTTGCCTCAAAAAACGCGTAGCAAATGCTGGGTGTCCGGTAGCGGTCATCTTCGGGGGGAGAATGAAGCTTACTTTTTGAAAGGGCCCCTTTGCTTAAAGCCCGAATGCTTTTTATTCTGCGTGACGCCGGTTGTAGTATGAATGTTGCCATTTGAACTATTCATTTTGCTACATTGGTTGATGTTATCAGAAACTCCTACGACAATATAAATTCTAATTAATTCACTGGCTTAGTGTTTCTTGACCTTACTAAAGCTTTTGATTTCGTAAATCATGACATTCTCTTTCTCAAACTACAACATTATGGCATACGCGGCACAGCAAATCAACTAATTCAATTGCTTATCACGCAAACACTTTACCTCTGTTAAAGGTGCAAAATCTAAGTTGCTACAAAACAATTATGGTGTTCTCCAGGATTCGATTCTTGGCCCTATTTTATTTCTTTTACATGTTAATGATATGCCTAAAGTGGTCAACTGTATAACAAATACTTTTTGCTGATGACACATGCTTAGTTTTTTCTGCCCTAACCTTACTTCCCTTACTAAAATTATGAATAAAGAACTTCAAAGTCTATCAACTTGGTTTGAATCTAACAAAATCACGGTTAATCTCTCTAAATCTAACTTCGTAACTGTACCTCCCAAATTAAATAAACCTTTTCCACAAACTGATATTTTTTAAAATAATATTTCTATTTCACAATGCAGAAGTATTAAATACTTAGATTTAACTATTGATATGAATCTTAATTTTGATTTTCACATCTCAAATATAGCACATAAAATATCAAGAACGGTTGGAATTATCTTTAAAACAGATACTATCTACCTGAAAAGCACTTTTAAAAATTTAATACACTCAGATACATTCCTACTTATTGTACGGCCTCATTATTTGGGGATCTACCTTTCCGATGTGTCTTAAAAAATTGATAACTCTTTAAAATAAAGCCGTT
The DNA here is from genome assembly GCA_963680785.1 of Diplosoma virens. Taxonomy (NCBI): domain Eukaryota; kingdom Metazoa; phylum Chordata; class Ascidiacea; order Aplousobranchia; family Didemnidae; genus Diplosoma; species Diplosoma virens. Next base: position 38,070,760 of record OY796895.1, read on the forward strand.
AAATATATAGGTGCAGCCAAATTTTGCCATAGTGCTTCACCTTATTACAATCGCCTTATGATTCTAAAACTTACAGATTTATATAAACTTAAAGTTGGTAAATTTGTTCTAGCTAATTTTTAAAAAATGTTTCCCGAAAATTTGTTTAATTATTTTATTTTAACCAGCCAGATCTCGGAAAAAAGCACTAGATTAACTGAAAAATGAAAACAAACTGTGTATATTTTCTTTCATAAAACTTTGCGATTACAAAAATGTATAAAGTATCAATTAGGAGTTAAGATATATAACAAAATTTTTATTCCAATTCAAAATACTTCATACAATGCTTTTAAATATGAATTTAAAAGTATTTATTGAAACCTCATATTTATAATTAAAAACCTTCTATTCTGCAACACTTCAATTTTACAAGTAGTTTTGCTCTCAAGGGTGGCTGCCTACTAGAAGACCGAAAGGTCAAATCGCAGTCTCCCTGCAGCTAAATTTTTTCTGTTCTATTTCGGTTTTCATTTGCGTTATTGTATTATTTTTTGTCATCTTCCGCAAATAAAAGTATGTTGTCTTGTCTGTCTTGTCTTGTTAGATTGCTTTTGGTCTGCTCCTCACCTTTGATCTTACCGATATGGGTAGCTTTGAGAGGAGTTGAAAACTTCAGACAACATTGCTCTCAGGATCATAAAAAACGCAAACCCCTCCACCACGCAAATGTAGCAGTCTTTTGGTGGGGCTTTAATAGCAACCTATTTGCTCGCATATTAAAAAAAACTTTTTGGTAAAAGATTTTTAAATAAGCAGCAGCCAAAAAATTAAATATGTTGATAGCAATAATGTTATTGTGATTTATCTCTAAGTCGGAGATTAACGATACTTTTATCTACATAGGCTAATTTTTTTCTACTGGTTTTGGAATATTGACTTTCACGAATTCTAGAATACAGTTGCTTGTTGGTGTTACAATCAGAGACAATGCTGAATACATTTTCAATACTTTGTTCGACGATTGTAATATTGATTGCAGCGATTTTCATAGTAAAGAAACAAAAATTTCCCAATTAAGTTTTTAATTTACATTTGTTGTTAAAGCAAAAAGAAAAAAAATCGTGTGAGGCTGTTATTATCGCTTAACACATTTAAAAAAATTGAAAAAGACATTATCGAACTAAAGCCAGTTAACTTTTACTTATTTTTTTGAATATTTATATTTGTTTGACCGCGTGGCGTCAGCAGCGTGGTCGAGTGGTTAAAGCGCCGGGATCAGTTAAAAGCTTACTCGCGCCATTCTGTTGTATCTTTAAGAACGACATTTTAAGGCACATTTCCTGCTTGGTGGTCTTGGCAAGCAGTTCGAAATAAAAGTAATATTTTTAAACAAGCTGCATAAAGATAAGAAACACCAGACTCGAGTTTCGCTCTCATTAGAGCTCATCAGTGATGCTTATCTCACCGCGAATCGAACCTGGGACCTGTAGATTGAGATTGCAGAGCGGTGAGATAAGTATCACTAACCAGAGCGGTGAGATAAGCATCACTGATGAGCTCTAATGAGAGCGAAACTCGAGTCTGGTGTTTCTCATCTTTATGCAGCTTGTTTAAAAATTAATTCCAAATCCTCTTAATTCTTCAAATATAAAAGTAATATCTCTATTAAAAGCTTCAAGCAGACAGCAATATCTTGGCGTCTCCGGAAGCAGGTCGGGTAATTGCTTGCCCTACGTATAGCGCTTCCGGCGCTTTTCTGCGAGTCTAAAGGATAAATGTAAAAATAAAAATTTTAAAAATAAGACCAATTGGTGAGAGCTTTGTAAGAAATTCAAAACTTTTTTATCGTTGTGGTTTTTGCTTTAATTGATTGTTTAAATTTTTTGAATTTCTACTTTTAAATTTTGTTGATTATGTTTAAAATCATTTATTGAATTTGTTTACTGCGATTTCTGTTTCGTAGTAAGATCAAAAGTACTTCAGTCTTTGACTAAAATGCATCTGAATCACTTCAAAAGGATGAGTGTGCCGAAGACGTTGCTTTTGATTTACGACGCATGAACACAATGGGACAAGCTTTATCTCTCGGCAATTCGAATCGCCGGTTAGAAATTACTGCTAAAATGTAACTTGATTCGACCATTTTCTTCAAGTAGACCGTGCTGCAAGTTAGAAGATTATTACTAGTCTCACAATTTTGAAACAAACTAGAAAACGTGTGTCCTTGGCTAACTTTGGGGCGCTGATTTTGAATCTGATGTCCGCTTTGTTGTATCAGCCTTCGTTTTTCAGTAATCTTACACTAACCAAAGTCAGCTTTTACCATTGCAGGGAAAAAGGTCTCATAGAATTCTTCTTAATAGAAGAAAATTTGCTGTTCTGTGACAACATAAAGGACTAATTAATACTATGGGAACATCTTACACTTCATCAGAATGGAGACTATTTATAGATAGTTCCAAAAGAAGCATGAAATGTGTTCTGTTATAGTACAATGACAATAAACTTGCTTCCGTACCAATTGGACATTCAATATAAATGAAGGAAACATACGAAAATATGAAAACTATTCTCGACAGAATCAAATATGCCGAACATGAATCGATGTGGAGAATGTTATGTAAAGTTGTTAACACTGAAAAGTTGTTGTCCATGCCCATGCTCCTTGGGCAACAAGGTGGGAACACAAAAAATCCTTGCTTCTTGTGCCTGTGAGATAGCAGAGCAAAGCAAAACCACTGGATAAAAAGGGAATGGTCAAGTAGAGAGGTGTTTGCACTTGGAGAGAAGAATATAAAGAACGTTCCATTGTTGAATAGAGAAAAAGTACTGTAACCACCATTGCACATTTAAGGTTTTGGACGAAAAGGGAGAGTGCTTCAAATATCTTTGTACAACGTTTCGGCGGCTTTCATATGAAACAATCAAAGCAGGTATTTTGGATGGACCCCAAATGCGGCTTTTCTGAAAGACCAGGCGTTTATTTTCACCTTAAAGATAGAAGAGTTAAATGCATGGAAGGCATTCTCTGATGGAGTGAAGAACTTCCTGGGAAACATAAAATCTCCAAATTTCAGCAAACTTGTGGAAAGCTTATTACAGGTTTTTCATAACTTACGCTGTAACATGGGCGTTAAAGTACATTTCCTGCAGAGCCATATATTTCCGGAAAAAGTAGGGGCATTTAGTGAAGAATATGGTGAAAGATTTCATCAAGATATAAAATTGATAAAAATAAGATATCAGCGAAAATAGAATGTTAGTATGATAGCGGACTATTGTTGGGGTTTGATACGTGAATGTTCGGATTCTCAACACTCTCGTCAATCTAAAACAGCGGTTCTCAACCGGGGAGCGATTTGCGTTTCGCTAGGTTGCCGCAAGCTATTGCATATTATTTCCTAGTCAAGGAAAAATTCGATCGTTGTAATGTTATTTTGAATTATAAGTTTCAATGATATTACATCAGTGTTTCTCAACCTGTGAGCCGCGAAAGATTTCAGAAAAAAACTATCTAGTGACGTCGAATTTGCGGTTTTCAAACGTAAAGTAAGTGAGATTCGGAGCGAAGACTTTTTTTTAAAAACAACCAGCTTTAGGAAGAAAATTGACAGAAAAGAGCGTGAATCTAGGTGAAGACTTTTTTTTTTTAGAGAACAGCTTATTGTTGCAGCGAAAGTGAGGCAATTAGAGCGGAAAATTGTGGCGAAAACGTTTTTTCTTTTTTTTAGGAAAAACCTGAATTTTGTGATGAAAAGCAGAAAATCGGTGCATAAAAATGGGTGAAGACCTTTTTTTTTAGTGATCACATAATTTTGGGGGCGCAAATCAATAATCTTAAATCAAATGCGCCGCAACTTCGGAAGATACCAATTATGTGCCGCGGCCAGAACAACGGTATTTTTAGAAAACAATTAATTTTAAGGACGAAAGCTAGAAATCTGAGTCCAATTCGAGGTGAAGGCCTTTTTTAGAGATCACCTGGTTTTGGAAAGAAAAATCAATAAAAATGGTCTAAAAATGCCGCGATTTTTTAAGAATTTTAAAAATGTGCCACAAACGGAAAAAGATTGAGAAACACTGATCTAAAAAAGGAAGCTTTTGCAATAAAATTGTATTCAATGCACTTATTTCCTCCTTGTGCTTAGTATATTTCAATACCCATCGCTAAATATATGCTTTTGTATTCACAGCTTCACATTAACTTATGCTTTTCAGCGTGCAGCACTAAAATTTTAAATGGTATTTCCGGAAAAATGTGACCTACTGCGGCAAAACCGATGGCAGATTTGAAATCAGCCCTTAATTTGCTAAAAAGTATAGTATTCATTCTTGTTTCTAAAACTCTATCAAATTTTGTAGACCTGCGTTATAATTGATATGATGACGAAATTATTATCTTTACCGGTAAAAAGGGGTTCAACTTTTAGTCATATTAAAACTCAGCTCATATCATAAAAAAATTGGAGTTATCCTTCTAATTTAAAAGCCTGAAGGCTTTCAAACTTGGTTATTATTGCTGTGAACTGCTTCTTCACATCTGATCTGCTTTCACTTTGTTTCTGTGGCTAACATAGTGCTTCTCTCACCTCGAAATTTTCATTATTTTTATAAAAACGTAGTGTATTCTCCATTACTCAATGAAAAAAAGAATATATATTTAAACAATTGATTAAGCTGTTAGACCAAAAAATTTATTTAAACATTAATTAATTTGCCCCAATACCTTGTTTCTTTATTGGACTCGTTAACGAACGATGATCAAAAATTTTATTGACTTGTGACAAATCAGAATATCAGTTGTAGAACGACCAACCGAATCAGACTTACTCTTTAGATAAACACCAAAAAATTCACGGCGTCTCACAACAGCTGATCAACAACAATTTTTTTCAACAACGAAAAATAAATTAACAGGCTTGTCCATGGGAATTCCCATGGGATGGGATGGGATGGGACAGCACACATTTGTATTTCCCATGGGAGAGTAGCCATGTCATAGCAACTTGATTACGTCAGAGCTACCCTTAGTTTTTATACTTTTTTTACCTTTTAAATATTTTTTGCTCTCCTTTTTTCTTTATATACTTGTATCTGTTATCTATTTTGTGGTGAATTGCCCAGATTAACTGAATTATTAGAAACAATCGATGAGCAGGAAATTGATAATTTGCTGAATGAGCAGAGTGACTCAGAAATAGAATTATAGTGCCAGAATGATACTGTATTGTCATAGTTAGACATACTTTTGAATTTTAATGTTAACAAAGTCAATAAATTTTGTCGTTTTGCATGTTTCTTTGTACATGTAGTCCTATTTATTATAGTAGATAATAAACCTAAATTTTCATAAATTTAATTATTTTTATTGAATTGTATTCCAATGGGAATCCCATGGGATGGGATGGGATGGGATAGGCAGAAACTGCTGTGTGATGGGAGGGGATGGGACAGAAAAATATGTCTCATAGACAAGCCTGTGAATTAACATACGGATACTCTGGAAACTTTGGTCTCAACGACAAATTACAAATCAATCTTTTAAAGTTAGACCTTTTTACTCTAAATACCGTAACTTTGGAGGAAAATAGAGATGAATTAATGAATTAATAAATGAACAACAAATTACAAATCAATTTTTTAAAGCTTTTTTGCTCTGAAAATTACGAATAAATCAATTGCGAAACCACGATTATATGGTCGGCGGAATTCACGACAATTTACTAGATAAACTGTTACGTCACAGAGGAAAATAATTGTGGCATGTGGCCCTCGGTGCTAATCGTTGCGTCTTCCGCAACTGAAGTTTATTTATCTTTTGAAATATTTCGTCAAATTTGCAAGACTACTCGACAGAGTTAACCAGCTTCGATAGAGTTATGCAATTTTGCTCATTTTTTTCAATCCAAACAACCGAAAAACTAGATCTATAACAGAAAATCTTCATCGGATAATATGAATAAATGAACTTTTTAAATACAATATAATAAAATTGAAATAACCATGTTTTATTTTTATCAGCAAACAATTGATATGGCAATAACATTCGCGAATCAGCATTAAAAATCACGGTGTTGTTTTAGCATTAGCATTAGAAATTATTTTTGCATTTGTTTTAGCATTAAAAAACTGAAAAAGTTCAAATTATGATTGTGAACAATTATTTCTGATAAAAACTAATAAAACTATTTAGAGAACCAGACTGATTGACATACATTTATCTTTGCTCGTCAAAGTTGAGATTGCAAATAGTTTTTACGCAACATTGAAAAAGAGTGACTCTGATAAAAATACCATGCCAAGCATGGGGTTAGAGCGTTTGTACATGATCAAGTGTTAAATACCGCATCAACAATCCTCCATGATTATTTGTGACCCATTGGTTTTTGATTTGTAAAAATTTTAACCTTAAGAATATTATAAATAGTTTAATTTGATATTAAAAATATCATAACTGAAAAGGAGCACAACTTTTCAGTAGGCCTAGTCTAGTTTAGACGATGAAGTAAAAAGTTTTACACTTCATTACATCAAAAGCTGATTTTGGTGTCCCTGGCTTTGCGGGCAACAATCTTCGCATTCATGCCATGAATGCGGCCCGAATAAACTCACGAGTTTTATGCCTGCTTTAGATTAATTATAAGACATAACGTCATAGCAATACTGTTCAATTTTTAACAGTTCGGTGATGCAAGTTTCAAAGCAGTTTGTCCATATCTCGTGTGCCATCATTTCACAAAACAAAATCGCTTTATATCAAGCCGTTTTTGCGCTAGATCGAAAAAGTTTTGTTATTAGTAAAACAACTTCATCAAAAGCAACACTTCCTCCAGCAAATGTTTCACTTATTGTTCAACATTTTTCCATTCAGTCGTTTGAAACAGGTGCATCCGATCAAAACTTTTAAATTAAGCAAATAAAGTGCTTTATCTATACAAAAAAATTGAATACTTCTGTTGCAGTTATTTTGTAATCTATGATTTTTTTTGCATTTTTGTTTTTGAGGTAAACAACTTACAGCTCTGTAGATTGATATTCTTTTAGTTATATTAAACAATCAACACAACTTATTTTTAACGTGCTTAACAAAACCATTAGGTTTAAATTCGACTTTTTTTTATGGTTCAGGTAATAGAGTCAACTCAGCTTAATCATCATTTTGGTCACGCCAATTTTGTCCGAATTAAGCAGGGAATGAGCTGGTCCAAATTAACAAGGGATATGCGCCGAAGGGCTAATAAGCTTATCTTTTATCATTACACAATAAAAGGTGATAAGAGTCAATAAAAACGCTCAGGAAAGTAGCCCTAAGGTCCAACAAAGCGCAAAATTAAAAAATAAACACAAAAACAACAAGCGCTATAGCTATCAACATGAAAATACATAAAAATACATTCTACATTTATTATAACTGCCACTTTTGGAAACTGGCCATTCTTATAATATTTAAAGAAATTGTCAAAAAAATCTGAGGGCCAGCCGTTTTCGTTAACCAAGCTTCCATCTGCTGTTTGGGTAGCGACCCCCTGGTGCGCCCTCTAATATTACACGTGCGGCGTTAGGGCCAGAGTGACCCGCCCTCCGGAGTCCAGAAGCGCAATAGGGGGTTCCCCGCATTTGTTGAGAATCCCGTTTGAGAAGCTACCTTTAGTATAAAAACCTGAGATCTTTTTTTTCATTCTTCAACTAAATTTATAGCACAGTTTGCGCCTATTTATATGAATAAGCAAAATTGAAGCGAAAAAACTAATTGAAGACAAAAAAATTTTTACTTTACGCAAAATCGTTATCAAGAAGATTTAGATAAGTTGGGAACCCTTGTGACAAACGATTACAAACAATTGAACACTATAAAAGCCGCTTCAACTTTGCGACGAATGGGATAAAACTACTTCATGCATCGACTGAAAAGATTTTGAAACAAATGATTTTATAACAATCGTGCTTTTTCAATTGGATTTTTTTTAAGTTTTTGACCGACACATGAGTAGACAGCTCTCTTGTTATGTATAAATTGATAGGATCAGTATCTTTTATTATAATGCGCCACTGTCAACTTAAGTTCAAATTTCTATTCCAACCTCACGAAATTCTTCCCTGTTTGATAATCACTAATTTAAAGTAAAGACTTTGTAAACTGTACACCCTGCATTCCACCGGTAGTGTAAACTGCAATGGCTCGCTTGTTAAACCACGACTAGTACAAATTCAATTAAACGAAAACAGCACAACTCAGATATTTTTCCAGCATATTGCTTTAAAAATTGAGTGCAACTCAACAATTTTGACCTGAAAATCTAATTGCAACTAATAAATGATAAAAATAATTAGAAAAAAGCTATCGTTTTTTTCATCGAATTAATGGCAAGTTTCTGACTATTTGTTATTGTTACTGAACTCAAACCATCTGATTGCTTCAATTTTGGACTCACAATCATTTTTCAAAAAAATATAAAAAAACTAGTAAAAGTTTTTTAAATCGGTTCGTATTATTCTGTTCTAGTCTTTTTTTAAGTAGCGCGCAATGATTTTGTTAGCAAACTTTTTGTGTGATCTTGATTCAAAATTTACCGGAAGCTCCCATCACGTTTGTGCTCTTCTGCTAAATTAAATTTGGTTTTAGAAATTAAATAAATTTTTTGGACCTTTTGTTTTAAATATATAACGTACTATGACTTCAACAATATAATTTGTAGAAAAGCTTTTTTTACTTTTTGCAAGACCGAGACCGACACCTTCAATATCTAATTTTTCAAAACCGTTTTTTGATACGGAAATACGCACATTCTGCTCTACTCCTTTTTTACATCTCACTTTGTTAAAGAATTCTTTGAAATTTTTAAGGTTTTTTTTACCATACAACGTTTTGTAAGAATATAGCAAAATGCCTTCACTGACATCTACATATCATCACCATCATCACTCGCAGAAAGCTTAGCAACTGCTGTTGAAGTTCATGCAAGGGCCATACGACCCGTCTTTGCGCGTCCTGCGCCTGTTTAAAACGCAGAATGATATTAACAATAAAGTTGTGAAATCATCGAGGCACTATTGCATACGTAATAATAACGGCGCGGCGTCTATTTCTCTGCACGAATTGCGGAAATTGCATTTGAGATTCAAAACGCTTTGCTCTAAAAATAAAGCAAAAGTTGCTGTCACGTTTTACGCCAAAAAAAATGGTAAATATTTTGCTTAAATTAGCTAGTGATTCACTGTCAGAAGTTGATTGAAGAGAACCTGTCTCAGCCATCTTCTAAAATGTCTTGGCAAGACAAAGTCATCAATTTTTCCAGCCCCCTTCGAACTAAGTATCTGATAATAATTTAACCACATTTCTTTATCTACACAGAATTTTTTCTGAGTGAATTCGATAAATTTCCTTAAACTAGAAAATTTCGGTGTTTGCACACGCAACTCTGCTGTATAAAGATGACGAAGATTGCTTCCTTATCGAATCATGTTGAAACACGATCTGGGTGCTGTACAGTGGAATGACGCTTCATCATTTCAAATCCTTTCCATCGCCTAATTGACAGGTAAACAAATAGTTTTATGATGGCAACTCTGTTGAACACAACCACCATATTATAAAGCCTTACTGCGACGCTCCGAAATAAAAACCTAATGTTGATCCATTTTTAAAAGTTATAAAAAGTCGACGGTTGCGACCAAGTGCTTTTGTGACAATTCTACATTGTTTCGTCTGATTATGATTCCAGCAGCTTTTCCCGAAGAAACCATGCTGAAAATTGTTGCAACCAAGTAACAACGTTGTAAAGTTAAAGTCTTCGAAAAAGTATTTGAGATGGCTTGCTTTGTAAGTCAGAAAAATAAAAATGTGGAAAAACCAAGCCCATCTTGCTCAGCAACTAAGCAATTGTTGACAAATTTTTTGTTACCGAAATACAGTCTTGCATTTTTTAAAAGTTTTTAAACGTTGGCATAACTCACCATACAATCGATAAAAAAAGTTTAAAGAAACTAGAAGAAAGCGTTGAAGCAACACTACATACAAACTTTTAAGGCTGGTATAAGTCTTTCATCGACGATCGGCCATTTTACCAGGCGGTGGTCTTCGCTTCTTTGATATTTTTCCCGGTTTTTTATCTTTAGTTTTAAATTGAATTCATGGTCATTAATTTTTTTTCGTCGTACAGTTTCAATAAACGTCTATTACAGTGGTTCTCAAACTTTGGTGGTCCATGGACCCTTTTTTGAGACTCTTAAACACCCGTGGCCCTTTGCTTAGAATATTGTTTCAAAAGTCAAGTGAAGACCGAAAAGAAAGATCATCACTTTGAAACTGCCTTTGACTTTTTCATTTTGGTCCCAAAAGTCAAGTGAAGACTAAAAACAAGGTTTCTGCTCCTGGCCCCCAGTCAATACGTCGTCGCCTCCTTTGAGAAACCCTAGTCTATTACATGGGTTCTGAGATTGTTTTCTTTATTAAACTTTTTTGTTTGTTCTTTAATAACAGAGTTAATATCCGTTCATTAAAAACGTGCTTGATGACACTGTCAAAGCAAGACATCTTGAATCGCAACAAACAAAAACTAAAAAAAATTGATAATTCAAAGTTGAGTAGACTATTTTACCCGTAAATGGGATCACCAGAGGTATCTGCACATAAAGAATTAAATTCAATGCAGAAATTTAATAATTAAAATTAAAAACAAAAATTGAAAACTAAAGGCTAAAAAAATAAAATTAAAAAGATTCAAATTTTTCTGGCAACATCATACACACGGCGGACGCATGACTCGTAATCTGTTAGATTTTTTCACGTAAATTTGAATCTTTTTAATTTTTAGTGTTTTAGCCTTTATTCTTAGTAGTTAAGTTTTTGCGTTTAAGTTAGTCCTTAATGTTTACATACCTCTGATGAGCCCATTTATGAGTGAAACAGTTTGTTGGGGTTTAACTTAAAAAAAGTTTTGTGAGTTGTGTTGAATTAATTTTCCTTGCCCTCTATGGCGCACATTGGAACTGAAATTGCAAATTAAGAGACAACGACTAAACGAATGATGAATAATCTACGCGCATAACGTCAATTCTGCATCATTGTTGTACCTTTAAAAAAAGAGTGGGGGGGGAATTAAGGAACAAATCTAAAACCGATTAAAATTAAAATCTTTAAAATTGATTCTGAGCTAGGTTTGAGCTAGAACAAGAGCTGGATTTGAATTTCTGGGTTTAAATTCTAAAGTTTGCAAGTTTTTCCGGAACTCCGCCAACAACATCCCACTCATTCAAACTACGGTAATTGGTCACATTAAAGTAAATCGGTAAAATCAAATAATTAAGGATAACTGAATGCTTTTTTCCTCCAAATTAACATTTCTTTTTTGTTGATTCACATCATCTAATTTCATGACTAATTTTGAAACAGCTTATTAAGACGCGTTCTTAAAGATTTGAAACCGGAATCACGACGGCCAAAAGTGATTAAATTGACAAATACAGCAAATATAGCAAAAAGCAGGCTTGATTCCCATGAGAATCATCCCATGAGATGGGATGGGATGGGATAGCATACATTTGTATTTCTTATGGAAGAGTAGCCATGTCATAGCAACTTGATTACGTCAGAGCTGACCTTAGTTTTTATATTTTTTTACCTTTTAAATGTTTTTTACTCTCCTTTTTTCTTTATATACCTGGGTCTATTATCTATTTTGTGGTGGAACACCGGATAAATAAATACAAATAGTCTTTTTTCATATAAGATTACGTTTTGTGTAACATGAAAATTAAGGAAAAGGTTCAGGAATTGCCGGGATTAACTGAATTATTAGAAACAATCGATGAGCAGGAAATTGATAATTTGCTGAATGAGCAGAGTCACTCAGAAATAGAATTATAGTGCCAGAATGATACTGAATTGTCATAGTTAGACATACTTTTGAATTTTAAGGTTAACAAAGTCAATAAATTTTGTCGTTTTGCATGTTTCTTTGTACATGTAGTCCTATTTAGTAGACAATAAACCTAAAGTTTCATAAATTTAATTATTTTATTGATTTGTATTCCAATGGGAATCCCATGGGATGGGATGGGATGGGATGGGCATAAATTGCTGTGGAATGGGATGAGACAGAAAAATATGTCCCATGGACAAGCCTGGCAAAAGTACTCGATTTTTAGTGTAACTATAAGTTTAATTTATTCTTCTTACTAGAATGTATCTTTAATCTATGGCACTCTGAATATACCAACAAATATTTTATTCACAAGTCCTTTTGAAACGAAGAACATTAATCAGTGATTTGAAAAATTGAAGTAATACGCAGATCGAAAAACACTAGTGTAGTTTAGAGTTTGTCGACTTCATTACCTAAGGAAAAAAATGTTTCGACATTCACAATAAAGATAATTTCTTAGTTTTTTTTTGCAATATTTATTCAAACAAACAATGCTATAAAGCCGTTGCCATTGTACACTTCTGTTCTCTGCAATAAAAAGTTCAACCCTAAAAATTATGGCCTACCGTGATATTTGCAATACACCTGTTTGAAAACACTGATCTAATCAATTTAATACTGAAGTAAGTTGTAGAAACACTCAAAATATTTAGTTTAATTTAAAATTAGTCTTTGAAATAAAAACAAAAGTAAGGCGATTTATTTGTTTCTATAATTTGGCTCAGGTAAATTATTTAGTCTACTCTTCAGAAAAGTTATAAACAACACTCTTTCTTATCATAGAGCTTGTTCATTAAAATCTGTCTTTGAAAAATAATAAAAATAATTTTTTGAAAATATTCCCTCATTTGTTCATCATCTTGACCCGCTGGACAACGTCGATGGCGTTTAAATTTATAATTAAAACTAAAGCAATTTAACAAAATCACTTGCGTTCAGTTATTTCGCAATTGCTATTCTAGAGCGAATCTCTGCTTTTTTCAAGGTCTGGTTTCCTAGCAATATACATGAACTAAAAAGTGCATATAGCTGCTTTTTTTACTTTTATTTTTTATTTTTGACGCGTGGTAGTAAAGCTGTTTTAGAATAAAAATTACCCTTAATTTTCTGCTTGATAATTTACAGCGTCTGACCGCGTCGTCATCGCGTTGTTTCGTGCAAATTGGACTTGACAAGATTCATGAACGAAGCATTTAACTACTATAAAAGATTAGTCTGAGCGCTGTCAACAAATTCAAATAATTTAAAGACAGAATTAATTACAATGAGAATAAAATCAAATCAATTTGCTTATTTCCAACTAGTCTGAAATATTTCATTGGATAAAAACCATACTAATTTTTAAAGATTTTCTAAAATCAAACTAAAACTTGCAAACTATTTTGAAGATCCAAAGTATTTTAAAACGAAAATCAAGTGTCCTTGTTTATTTATTTTAAAATTTTAACTTCTAACAAACCTGAAATAGTTTGTATCAGTGTCTCTATCAAATAAAATCAATTTTTTGCTGTCACTCACAAACTTTTTCAGAACAATATGAATCCTTGTTCACAACGTTTATTTTTATATCTTTGAATCAGCTTTTTTTTTACATTTTACTTCTTATGCAATTTTCCAAGATTGACATCCAACAAAAAAGATTTTAGCTGCAAACTTTCAAGTTTTTAAAGATACCTCCCAATTTTTAAGTTTTTAAGTTAATTTTTCGCGTAAGATTCAGTTTTTTATCCTATGCGTATCAAAGCAAGTCACGTAATCTTAAAGTTTTGTAAGTAAACAGAGTCTTGAATTTATTGCTTTCGCAAATATAAAAGTTCAAAAAAATCTACCTTGAGTTGGAAACAAAACATCTTTTCTGCTTGCACTACTATGATAAAATAACAATAAGAACTCCAAATTCAAACCACCGCTTTGTCTATAACTGGAACAAACAAGAAATTGACACACGGTCCATGAACACGCGCACCTATTCCATGCTCAGCCAGCAAGCAGAGTTGATTCTCTGCCCGACTTTTCTTCAGATTTATAGCTTAAGTGGAAAGAAGGCTTTGATGGATTGTTACAGAGCTGCCATTATAAAATTATCATTACATTTCCTCAGCAAATGACCTTTCAGAGAATAGTGAACTTGCTCAACCTTGATGTCACCAGCACGAAACTGTTGAAAGCTAAGCAGAGTAATAGCGCGCTATGGGTCGAATGCTAACGCAGCCAGGCACGTTTGAAAAATAGCAAACGGCAAGCACTTTTTGAGAATAAGCTTGCGGAGCGAAGAGATAAACTTTTTAACCCAGAGGCAGCCAAACAGCTATGAGTGAAGAACCGAATCAACCCGAGTTTAACGGCCACATTAAAAGATCATCAGCGTCTTGGTGGAAAAGTTTTTTAGGGAAGGCAATATTTTGTTCATGATAGGATATATGACTGAACGCAGATTAGATATTTACGAGTTAAAACTTTTTTTTTCGTTGCTAATTCACGGAATGTACACATTTAGTCCTGTCGATTGCTTGCTTTGTTTTTAGTTCAGGGTGGTCTAAACCGGAGTTTGCTGAACCATTTTAAACATTTAATTTTGTGGAACTGAACTATAATTTAAATTTTGTGGACCAAGAGCAGCGCTATCTGTTACAACACCTTCCAGTAAACAGTATCAGTATCAGTAACAGTATCAGTAACAGTATCAGTATCGGTATCGGTATCGGTATCGGTATCAGCAGTGGCGGCTCGTGGCTTTCATTAATGGTGGGGCCAGCAAAACAATTTTTGAAATGTCAAAAAGTTCCATTCATAGACTACCTAAATTCAAAGGCGGGGTAAATAAATTTTTAACAAAAAATGCAATATTCAACTCTAACCTTTATTTGTATAAGTAGTCAGCTCTTCGGTCCTTTATCTGCGCGAAAATGTTGATGACTTTGTTGTTGTAATCTTTGATTTTGCTAATATACTCCTTATGTATCGACAGGCAAGCGAGGCTGTTCAGTTTGTCTTGCAACATGGTGTTTTGAAGATACGTTTTTATTCGCTTCATTGTGCTGAAGCTTCTCTCTGAGTCAGCAGTTGAAATTGGTGTCACAAGAACAATTTCAAGCAGTTTAGACACTTCAAAAAATATTTCATCAAGTCCATTTTCATTTATGAATTTTAATAGCTCGCTAATATTGGAAATTCCACTAAAATTATTATTTGCATACAAAACGGACAATTCACACTTCAGTTTATCTTTATTAAGCATTGCGTAATTCGAAGCAATTTCTTTAACATAATTGTCGGGAAAAGAGTTTCTATAAAGCTCAAATTCAGCTGGATTCACTACGGAAAATGAACGAAATTTATCCGAAGATCCGAAGTTTTTTTTAACTTCCTCTGTGATTGTATCACATGCTTCCGTTACACATGATTGCAATTGCAACTGAGAAACAGATGCATGAGTTGCAGCTCTTCTAGAGTTGCAGCGACCTAAATTCTATGAGTTGCAGCGACCTAAATTCAAACGCATGTAACGTGATTGAATCACAATGCCAATAGTCTTAACCTTTTAACCTTTTTTCCTTCGCCAAAGAGGTAAGCGCGGCAAAATAACAATAAATCACGTTACCAATAACTGATAAACAACCACAGCTGTAAAAAAACATGTGCTGAGAAGCAGAAACTGCTGTCTCACAAAAGAATGCAACACATCACCCAATATCAACTGAATAACAACTAATTTTCTAAGGCTGCACACGGGCTGGCGCAGCTAACGTCTGTTTATAAGTTACGATATCTGTTTGGGCCAGACATCGCTGGCCCCAATTTCGTGCTATTGCTAGCACAGTAAAATCTTCACAAAGCGCGGCGCGTGAGTTGGTTGGCTTTAGGTGTAAATGTATAGGAGTAAACGGGCCAAAATATGTGGGCCCCTCTGCATCGTTTTGAAGTAATTTCTTACTAACCAATTTGTTTCTTTATTCAAATAGAAAACCAAAATATTTGTTTTACCAAAATTATTCTTTAACAAATTATTTCTTTATTTTAAGTTGAAGTTAAAATACCTTATTCAAATAGAAAAAAAATTTAAACTGTCGAATTGAAAACGAACTCAAACTCACAAAATTAAAGCAAATTAAACTGTACAATTGATCACGCTTAAGCCAAAAAAGGCAGGCGCAGCTAACGTCTGCTTATAAGTTACGATTCCTGTTTGGGCCAGACATCGCTGGCCCCAATTTTGTGCTATTGCTAGCATAGTAAAATCTTCACAAAGCGCGGCGCGTGAGTTGGTTGGCCTTAGGTGTAAATATATAGGAGTAAACGGGGCAAAATATGTGGGCCCCTCTGGATCGTTTTGAAGAGACTTCAGGAAATATTTGAAAATATTTCTCGTTGTTTTTCTGTTGACTGTTATCTTGGCATGCATGTAAACATTTTGATATTTAATATAGGGTTTTTCTTTAGAAATTTACATATTATTAGTCAAATTTTTAGTGGGGCCCGGCCCCTGTGGCCCCTATGTACGAGCCGCCACTGGGTATCAGTATCAATATCTTTTATTTCTGCTCCGCCACAATAAAAACAGAAAGAAATAAACAAACATATAGGACCATAGCAGAAGAAGAAAAAGGAAGACGCAACAAAACATTAAACGTTATGGCATGCACACAGTAATATTTGATATAATAGTTAGGAGAATGACAGTGTAGCACTTTTAAGCACAGCGTTTTGGTGAAATAAAATAGCTACTTGCAGAGAAAATATAATATGAAAAAAAGGTTATTTTTTGATAATACAGTAATTAATGGTCAAGTTCAAATAAAAATTATTCAAAAATAAAAAGTAATCACTCACATGCTAATGAGCAGGAGATACATAATTTTTATCATTGTGCAATAACTTCTGATCCAAAGTGGAACAAAATATGTACCACTTTCCAGTAGAAAAATCAATAGAATTTTATTCATGATGCTTTTGAAAACATATTTTGAATTTTCTTAAACATATTAGCACTTTGCACACTGAGAACAACCAGTTAGTGCAAACTTGTTTTTCCTTTTGTACTGCAAAGTGCACATTTTCTTCTACTTTCACGTCTAATTGAATGGTACTTGCTCTCTGTCTTTCGTATTTCACTTAAAACTTGTACCTTTTTTTATTATTATTGGCAGCATGTTCGAGAACTTAGAGCGCCGTGATCGTGATTGAAATGGTCTCGGTTCAAAGATACTCAAGTCATTCTGTTGTATCCCCCTGAGAAAGACACTTTAGTGTAATTCAGTAACTCTTTGAGCTGTGGGACTATTCACAAAGCTCAGTCTAATGTCTTTTGTTGGCATGCCAGGGAGGTTTAAGAGACCATATAGTATTGTGGCATTAACAACAGCTACATATAAAAAGTAAGGAAAAATTCTATACCAAAATTTTTGGTTTTTTCTATCAATGTTCCTTTCATCTGATCATTGCTCATAAATTTATTGTAATCATTTATTTCCAATGCACAACTTAGGTTCATTTCTCTGTTTCGTCTTGTGATCCCGACCACTTCTTTAGGATTATAAAAGTTCAAAAGCAGGTGGACACAACGTCATTTCTTCCATGTGAAAGCAGAAATACTTTCTTCATAAGAGAACCGTTCACGCTCTCCTGTTTCCGTGCAACTATCGTTTTTGAATTTTTGCAAGAATTTTTTATTAACATTTATCGGTCACAATCTGGAATAAGAGCCTTCCTTAACTCTTTAATCAGAGAATAGCTAGTGTAGAAATTGTCAAAATAGACTTAATGTTCATCTTCCTCAAGCCCAGTCACTAAAGGCTTAACCACTCTCCTTCGAAGATTTTTTTTATACCTTACCCTGTTTTTTTCCTTTGTAAATATCAAATTTCAAAAAATAGCCAGACTTATTCGGCAAAACCCAAACTATATAGCCTAATTTTTTTTTATTTTTTCCGGTAAATACTACTTAGCAGTATGTTTTTCTTTAAAATTGATCATTGATTGGTCAGCTGCCAAGTGACTGCCAAGAAAAAAGCATCTTTTAAAATTCTTATGGCATTTTAAGAGAAACAGTCTAACTTTTTTAAGACTGTCATAATTGTGGTCTTTTCTGGAGGGCGTCAGCTGATTACTATTCAAATGCAGATTAGATAATAGCCACCTAAATCTATTTAGAATCATTAACCCGCAGTAAATGGATTATTTATTATTGGTTTCGAGCTCCAGTGATCTCTACAGTATACCTAGAGTATTTTTTAATTTCTATTAGAATATTTATTCCAAGTAAAGTTTTCAGTTCCTTTTTAACATCTGGCCTGATTGTTGGCAATATAAAGTTGCTTGAAACATAATATCCTAGATAATATCTTCGGAAAACATTAGAGTAGTAAGTAGCGTAGGACTGTAAGCATTTCTAAATTTTTAACAATGTATGAAGGATTATAATTCTTGGTGAATGATTTGGCAATGGATTGAATTGGTTGCTTACCCCAATTAGAGTTTCAAAATTCTTTTTTTTTTGCAAAAGTTGAAGGTTGAACAGTAACTTCTTCCTTTTTTGCAACTGGGGGCTATCATCATTGCCATTTAACGAGTCCTCACAGTAGATTCTGTCGCAGTTTCACAATTAAAATCTAGATTAAGATCACTATTGTTAGGTTTACCATAAGTCCCCATCTTGGCGGGACGATTTTTAGGGCTTTGTCGCTCCACGTTTGCCAGAAATCTAAGACAGATTCGAAGTGAAGATTTCCTTTTTCTGTTTTTTTCAAAAGCACTACGTTTTATGAACGTAAATCATGAAATCCAAAAATAATTCGAAGTGGAGACTTTTTTTGTAGAAAACACTACTTTATCATGAAATCCGAGAGTGATTTGAAGAGAAGACATTTTTTAGAGAACACTGCTTTTGAGACACAAATTTTTTCTATTAACGGGCGGCCCGATTTTCCCCATTAAAAATATGGTATGGTATGCCTAACTAATATCAAAGTCTTCATCGGATACTGAAAACTTTACTACATCTTCCATTTCTTGCCATTCTATTCTTTTTGTCTATTTATTCTATTCATATATAGTTTAACAAGAGGATTTATTTTGATTACAAATCGAGCTGCTTTGAAAATGAGAAGCACCAGACTCGAGTTTCACTCTTGTTAGAGCAAAACTTGTTAGAGTATCTATCTTACGCTCTTGTTAGAGCATCACTGACGAGCTCTAACAAGAGCGAAACTCGAGTCTGGTGCTTCTCGTTTTCAAAGCAGCTCGATTTGTATTCTATTCATGTTATAAATTACGTAACGCATTTTCTACTTTTTCAATTGATTTTATTGTGACGTCATGAATGCTTTTTTTCGATTACTAAACCTGTATAATAATTAATTTTAAAATTTTTATTTGTTTTTTTGGTTTTGCTGATATTCCAAAAATTCAAAAACAATTTTTTAAAATGAAAATACAAGAAAAACGAATATGAAAATCAGTTTTTCTAGCATTTTCTTTTTTTTCATGGCTTTGGCTGATTTATAAACACCACATTATTTCGTACGTTCTCATATCTGGAATTCTAGCTGCCCGAATATGACCACTTTTATTACATCTAGAATCTGGGATAGTTCAATGTTCCTAATGCATGTCGGTATACAGTAGCGTATTTTCAGGAGCCATTGCCCCACCCTTGGAGACTACTAATATGAGAAATCAGACACAAATTGTATGTGAAGACCTCATTTGTAGAGATCACCAAATTATTGCGACGAAAATCAAATAATCAGAAACTTTTTAAAAATTTTAACAAAGCATAATTGATTATGCTTGCATGGCGCCTCCCTTCAAAATTCTTCGGCACGCCACTTGTGGTATACTTACCGTACCACTCTTTTTTCTTATATATCTACTTTTTTATAACTTTTTTTTGATAAACAACAGCCAAATATGCAAAAAAATTATGTATTAAAATGCAAATAATAAAAATACAGCAATATGTTTACCAATTATATTTAAAAAGCAAAATGTACTTACATTGAATCACGTGGATGCGCTCGAATAAAGTGAATAAAATTTTACAAACTTCTGCTCTTCTAAACAACTTAACTCCGCCAGGATTTGCTTCTTGCCCAATTAACGTTGAGTTTTGTAAGCGGTACAAAGCATGTGCTGCTGTTTTTTTTTTATATAAGTCATTTTCTTTTAGTGGAATATTTATTTTACCACTATGCGTTCAAGCTTTTTAACAGGTGGTAAATTTAATAGACACTATGCTTGAAAGTGTTAAAAGATTCCGAAAATGTTTTTAGTTATGAAATAGTTTATTTTAAAGAGTCAAGAGACAACTATAAAATTCGTTACTTTGGTTTCCAAACCTTTTTCACAACTCTTTCGTCTTCACATCTTTTGATCACCGGTCGCGACCGACCGACATGTTAAGTATCCCTGCTTTAAATCAATACTTTCACCTCAAATGCAATAAACCGGTATTTCCCGGAAAGTTGTTTGGAATCCCAGAAATTTAAAACTACAAATTGTCCAAAATCCCGGGACATGAACCTCATCCGCGGTAGTAAAGATTTTGGATTCATTAAACCGATTGTTTTATTGACATCAACAAAAAGTAAATAAAGCTTTTTACGTATGTTGATAGTCCTCTAGCGCCAGCTAACTTTGGTTTTATAATCACAGCAGTCGTTTTCAATTGCTTTTTTATATTCTGATTTGAGCGACAAAGCACATTCAGAATTATAAAAATAAACATGAAATGAAAATTATTTAAACCACGGCGACAGGGCCTTTGTTCAAATTCTATTTGTTTGTTGTGTTCATGGTTGAGACATTTTACGGCAATTTCCTCTCCTTCGACGTTTCAGCAAGCAGCTTTAAGTTAGTCATATCACTAAATAAAAAACTAATCACAAAATAAAAACTTTCAACCGACCAACAGCGCCTTCCTGCGAGTCAGGAGGATAAACAGAGATTATAATGACGATGATGATGATGATGATGATGAAATAATTTTGATTGCAAAAAAAATTTTTATAAGTTATTTGAAGCTTTTTTTTTCCTATCGACGCTACTTGAAAACAATATTGGCGTCGATACACCTTATTTTTATTTATTTATTTTTTTGAAGAAAACTAAATGTTCGGGAAATCGCCTAGATACTACAGTAAAAATGAAATTTAAGTGAAATTTAAAGATGCTTGCTAAAACCGTCAAGCAAAAATTAGTGTTTTTTCCAAGAACACAACAAAATGACGACAGTAGGTTTCGGATGTGGCCGTATTGACCGCACCCGCTACCAACGAAGCGTTCGTATCTATTCGGCCACGCAGCCGAGTTAAAGATTCTAGTTAATTTCATATTTTTATTTTTCTAAAAACTTTTTTTAAGTAATTCTTTTCAAAAATAAATAACAAAAATACTTTTATTACTACTATTACTGAATACTTCGTTTACTTAAAGTTTCGTCAAGAGCCTTATGTTGTGTAAAATTAAACTGCCTTATAACGTGTTGTCATTGATAACAGTTGCAATAAAAATAGGTTGCGTAAAATATCCGTAGTCAAGCTTCTAATCTAACTGATGCACTTTAAATAACGGGGTTTTCTTAAGAAAAGCAATTCTTGAAAAAATTCCAACATAAATTTAAAATTTAAAATAACTACCATGAAAATTCTAAAGCATTAACTTCAAGGTTAGTTCCCAAAAGAATCGAAACAAAAATTTCTTCTTAGATAGGTCAGTCACCAAAACGATGCAAAGCAAGTATAGTTAGTAGACACCAGCGGCGGGCGGTGACCCTGGTAATGCAATTGGTATGCCTATTCATTAAAGGTATTAAAGAAATTGTAAAACGGCTTCAAGGCAAATGATAAAGATCCTTTTTCATATCTGTCATCATTTTTAAAATTCTACTAATGTAGTCATCTCATCCCTAACTATGCTATATTAACTCCTTCAAAACAAACCTAAAATGTTCAAAAAATATAAAATTAAGCTCTAAAATATATATTAACGAAAACACTAAAACAGAATAAAAATTTAAAATTTAAAATCCACAACAGCCTGTTTCGCCACAGACAGCTCATCAGGTGAATTCTTATTCAAATAGAATTTTATTTGAATTTTATAGTTTGTTGAAACACGTGTCCAGTTCATGGGAATAACTGTTCGTTCAACAGTACTGGTACTTAGGGTTGTTTATCACAATTATCTAGATTGATCTAGAAGTCTGCATGCAATTTGAGAATTGTATGCCGGAGCGAGTACAAAAGGGTGCTTAAAATGACGTTACGATAGAGCTCATTTATACGAGTAAAGTAATGCAATTCCTTTGGTGCATGTCATGTTGAATTATAAACGTTGCTTTTGAGTTTATGACTTGGAATATGCGTTCCTCAGAATTCGCAACGTACTTAATTCAATATGTAATGAATCTGCTTAATAAATATGTATTTATATATAATATATATGAATATTTTTTTGTATTTAGGAAAGTTGGTCATGCATTGCATGATTTGCATGCCCTGACAGCATGGCACTGGTAGATATTGTTAAAAATCAAATTAGAATTAGTTCAAAATTTGTTGTGAACTGATGAAGTAGACTACTTCTTCTATACTTCTGTTTCCACACAAGTTTTCAAAAAAATTTTTGTTCGAAATATACTGTAATAGGGAGAAAATTTTAAAAATAACTAAAATTGCAAATGACTTTTCACAGAATCAGCAATCTTTTTTTTATGGATTAATTTTAAAAAAATTAAAAGTTGCAACAAGCGGTGATTGCTTTAGAAAAATAATGCAACCACTGATGAAATCAATAATAATAATCATCACAAGGTGCATGTTGTGCTTGATGCTCTAAACTTTGACTTTGAAAACGACTTCAGTATCAACAACTACATTAACAACAAAACCATTATTTCTGTGGAGAAAAAATTGATAATAAGACGTTTTGTGAAAGAACCCATTCCGTTTTGGCTTCAGCGAGTTGCCTCAGCGTTGCTACACACTAAAATAGTTTTTTGCACAATGCCGCTAGATGATAAAAGAAACTGGACAGATTGTCCGATCTGTCCAGTTTTACTGCAAAATAAGTAGAGTTGGACAAAATAGTAAAAGTTTAGTGCTGTTGTAAAAATTTCGCTCACGTTTGGTCGCTCGGCTATTTAAATGAAAAGCTGCCGTCACTGTTTTAGTGTGACTGAGCTTAGCTTCCAAGTCTAAAAATACACAAAAAGTGTGGTCATGTCGTAATTTAAAGTCCCCTCAAAATCTTTCCAATTTTCAGAGGAGTGCAATAATGCTAGATTGTCTGGGTAGATAAACTTTTGAAAATTTTGGACGTTAGGTTTAGACTTAGATATAAAGAGGTTGAAAAGGAGAGCACCAAAACCAATCCCTGAGGAACGTCGTTTTTCAGACGGCATAGCTTGCTTTGCTTGCTGTCACCAGCAGGAAAAGAAACTTCGGTTTTGGTGGTAAGGGTGAAACTTCAGTTTCGGACAAGCTTCATGATTATTCTGACCATGTGCTTATCTAGTAGAAGTCTCAATCAGCTTGCATATAAAGCCATGGTGCCAGACAGAGTCATATGCCGCCATCAGATCGACGAATTGACAAAAAATCCTTTATGTTTTCTCTTAATAGATTGACTTGATGCACGATTGACTTTATGCGTCGAAATCTAACCTGCTCTCTAGGGAGCAATGGATTAATAATTGGTTAGATGCTAGCGTAGATA
Source organism: Diplosoma virens (assembly GCA_963680785.1). Lineage (NCBI taxonomy): Eukaryota > Metazoa > Chordata > Ascidiacea > Aplousobranchia > Didemnidae > Diplosoma > Diplosoma virens. Next base: position 38,094,381 of record OY796895.1, read on the forward strand.
AGCCTCCCGATGATCTTGTAGAGGACACAGAGCACAGATATTGGTCAATAACTCTTTGGGTTGTCTTCGGGTTTTATCGGCTTTGGGATTACGGCTACAAACCTCTTTCCAGATCTTGGAAATTTTGAGTCGGTGCAGGCAGGAAGAAAGGAATTCACTTAATTGGGAATTCAATGCAGCTTTAGCATGTACATTTTTAATACTAATTACCTAATGATTTTAATAATTTTACATTTAACTTAGATTCCCAATTAAACAATTAATCAATTTTAAATTGACATTTTAATACTCGTCATTTGGTCAGGGCATATAATAATGAAAAGAGAAAATTTCATATACATGTAATTTTGCGGGCCGCTAAATGTATTTAAATTAATAATTTGGCCCACTATGAAAAAAGTTTGAACATCCCTGAGATAGGCCCTTGGCTTCAGAAGCAAAAAAGAATCGATAAATCCACAAATGTTAGATGCGGGCCTTTTGTGCCCATAATACTACATTTAAACATTGGTGGCTTAAGCAAAAAAAAGATCTGCGTCATCAGCCAATTGGCCACCGACAAAAGACTCTTATCATCCTATTACATCCTATTGAAACCCATTGCACAAATGCAGACCAACTAGTAATGCCACACTTCACACTGGTTAGTTGAGTCTCAAACAGGAAGCGTGGCTTTGCTAAGTTTATCCACGAGAAACTTAGCTGGGCCCTTGTAGATCAATCCTCAGAGAAATCAGTGGTTATGTGTGGACATTGATGGTAGCAAAATTTTCAATGTCTACAAACCACCAACCTTGCAACTCACATTAACAGTCATTAGTGTTCCCATACCCCTGTTTTTATGTGCAGGTGGTTTTAACTGCCAGCACACAGACTGGGGCTATAATTACACTAGCCCAGGTAGAGAATGCCTGCCTGACTTGGTAGCCAAGAAAAATCTTTTCATCTTGTATAAACTTTTTTTATTTTTGTTATTTTTATCTTTATATTTATCCTCCTGACTCGCAGGAACGCGACGGAGGCGCTATACATAGGGTGAGCAATTACCCCCACCTGCTTCCGGAGATGCCAAGATATTGCTGTCCGCTAGTAATTTAGTAGAGATATGACTGCAATTTAGAACTGCTTGTCAAGACCACCAAGCAGGGGAAAGTGCCGTAAAGTGTCTTTCCCAAGGACACAACAGAATGGCGCAAGTGGGTTTTGAACCGAGACCATGCTGATCATCAGTCCGGTGCTTTAACCACTCGACCACGCTGCCGACTTAAAGATACTTCTAGCTTCTTTTTTGTTCGCTGAAACATTGGAACAAATTCTGACCTGGCTTTTGCGAGTAAAGATTTAAATAGCTCCTAACTAGACAGAAGTACTTTAAAGAAGTTTTCGTGGTCCCAATATATACCATCACTAATTATGGCTTCAAAAAATCCGGCTCCTGTCCTAAGTGAGCCGTATAAGCCTTGGAACTTAAACCAACGCCAACTGGGAACTTTACGGCCTCATCACAAACCAGCTATCCCAGGAATTACCATCTCCTAACTTTAGTTCTATTGATGAGACATACCAGGACTTCTGTAATACCATCCTTGCAGCAGCAAAATTGTCAATTGCACGCGGTTCCAGAAATAACTATAACGCGCTCGTAGAAATAAACTGAATCGCGAAACGCGGTCGTATTAGAATCGCGAAACGCGGTCGCGGTAGAGCGCATAATCATAAAAATTTGGAGAAAAGCATTAGTGGTTGCCATCCCGAAGTCGAATAAGCCATTGGAGGACCCAGAGAGCTATAGACCTATCCCTTTGCTTTGTGCCCTCTTCAAGATCTTGAGGAGACTTATCTACGCCCGCATCGAACCAATCATTGAACCCTCCTACCAAGACACATAGACCAATAAGACATCAAACCGATCATAGACCAACTGCTACCTAGAGAGTAAATTGGGTTTTGGCGCGGAAGGTTGATCATAGATCAATTCACTCTTCTAACTCGAGAAATTGAGAATAGCTACTCGGCGAAAAAGAAGACCGGCGCTGTGTTTGTCGATCTCACAGCAGCCTACGATACCGTATGGCACAGCAGCCTTACTTGCAAGCTAATCCGTCTTCTTCCGAATGCGCACATGGTCTTAATGGAACTTGTTTGTAATCAAATTTTTATTCTCACCATCAGTGCCGTAAAGCAAAGCAGATTACAACGCCTTAAGAATACGCCTGTCCCACAGGGAACAGTCCTGGCTCCCCTCTTGTTTAATATCTATATATATGACCTGACAGTGACAATGAGCAGAAAATTGCTTATGCTGATAACCTAGCCATCTTGCTCTATGCAAACGACTGGCAGGCGTTAGAGGGGACTCTTACTCAGGATATGACGACTTTATTCTTCTACCTTTATAAATGGAAGCTCAAGCTCAGTACAACAAAAACCGTTTCGGCAGTCTTCTATCTTTACAACAAAGAGGCATGACGTGAGCTTAACATCCTTGTCAACTGACAGGCCCGACTGTTTTGTGCTGAACCTACTTATCTTGGCATAAAGCTGAATAAGCACTCACGTTTTGCGTACATTTAGAGTTACTGCGCAAGAAGTTAACATTTCGCGTTGGGCTTTCAAAGCAATTAGCTGGATCAAGCTGGAGTGCGGACGCCACAGTACTCTGCATAGCCACCTTGCCTTGGTCCATTCCACGGCTGATTACTGTGCGCTTGTTTGGTGTGGTAGAGCGCATACTCGCTTTATCGACAAGCCGATTAACGATGCCTTACGCATAGTGACCGGATGCCTGCGTCCTACACCAACGGACAACTTTTTATCTTAGCAGGCATCCAACCAACTGAGCTTTGCCGCCAAAAGCCGTACTTCCCCTAGCTTGTTGCACTCAGAAGCCCGAACACCTTCTATTCGAAAAGCTCCTGTCTTCACTTCGTAGACAGCTGCCGCAATTTAAATCAAGAAACCCATTTGTGCCTGTTGCATTAAAACTACTGAACAAACGTGCCCAATCAGGCACCAGTGTAGCACGATGGGCGGAATATAGATGGAGAATCAAGTGGCGAGAAAACAACTCTTAACTCAATACATTTATTAAAAATGTTAGCCCAACACCACCGGAATTTAGCTTTGCCAGACCAGCAAGGGTCAGGCTTAATCGCCTCCACACCGGCGTTGGTTTATTCCGCTCAGAAACCAACTAATGGGGTATGGCTTCAATTAACGGCGGCCTGTGAGTGTGGCACAAAGGAGCAGACAACTGAGCAGGTAATAACCTTGCCTCATCTATTACCATCCAAATGAAACTTGTGCTCTCTCAAATGTCGGCAAGATTCTAGTGACCTGGATGATGGAATCATGTCCGGCCATTTAGTGGACCATTCAGCTCCCGTCTATCTCCTTTAAACAAAGAAAAAGAAAGGTTTTTTTTTCCCGGTAATTCCTATGTCAGCTTAATGAGGTCATAAAAGGCACAAGCGACCTTCTAGAAAATTCTTTTTTATAGTGGTATAAAATTAAGAGGGATATAAACTTTGGTTATGCCAAAGATTTAAAGTGTACAATCAAAAGATATGTGGCAAGATGTATTTAACTAATCAGCGGATACAGAGCTCTAATCTCTTCTAAGAAATGGTCATGGTAATTTTTTATATGGACACGAAATATTCCCATGACGAATCTTGACCCTTGTAAACAAAAATCAAAAAAAATGCTTTATGATCTCTTTCGATGAAAAAAACCTGTAATGACAATGTTGAGGTCCCATAAACTTTTACATTTTTCTTAATTACAAAATTTCGACACTTGGTCACTCTTCTCTTCCAGGCAACAACCTAACGGATACTCTTGCTAAAGTAGGTCCCACTTATAACCCCTCCACCATACCACTCTTCCTCTCACCTCTTATTTCCCCTCTATGTCCATCCCATTGCATCGGTTCGAGACAAGGCATCCTATCTGTTTTTTTTGACATCAAGTCCTCTGAGGAGCCTATGTCCCTCGCTCCGCTTGCTGAGCCTCTCTCTTTCGTTTACGCTGCAATGGAAACAGCGCTCTTCATGCTACATATCTCTACAAAATTGGTCAAACTAAGACTTTTTATGCAGCAACTTGGTTCGAAATTATAGAAGTGTTAGACCATCCTCCTTTTGAGTCTCTGCGCCAGGCCATCTTTGGAAATTTCCTCACCCTTTTGGGCCTCCGGTCTCGTCTTTGAAAAGCTTCCTGATAATTGAGATCCTCGGAGTTAATCCGCGCCCTCATCTCTAGGGATAGGTTGGATAGGACCACCATAACCACCACCAGGAGATGTGGTCTGGTTTCGAGACCGGACATTTTTTTGATGAGATCGCGCATTATTTTGATATTTTTGTTACTGGTTGTGGTTGTGATATTTTTTGTCTCAAAAACTGATCGCAAATCCTGCGCTCTCAAAAACTCCGCATTCCGCTTCCTTTTCCTGCCACCACTGTCAGCCTGAGCCGAACTAAAAAGTTGAAATATTTTAACTTATAAAAAAAGGTCTTCACTTTGAATCTGTCTCGAATTTTTTGATTTTTATCCCTTAAAACTAGTGTTCCCTAAAAAAATTACTCACTTCAAATCTGTCTCAAATTTCTTAATTTTCATGCCTAAGAAGTAATCTTCCCCTTCTTCGTTTGGAAAAGATACGGGAATTGTATTATTTACTAAATGGCCGGACATGTTTCCTTCAGCCAGGTCACCAGGCTCTTGTCGATATCTGACAAAGCGCAGGCTCCTTTTGGATGGTGATAGATGAGGCAAGATGCTATTACGTGCTCAGTTGTCTGCTTCTTTGTGCCACACTCACATGCCACCGTGCAAGCCATACCCCATTCGTGCGTTTCTGAGCGCAATAGACCAACCCCGGTTTGGAGGCGCTTAAGCTTGACCTATGCAGGTCTGGAAAAGCTAGTTTCCGGTGGCGTTTGCTAACATCCTTAATAATTGTATGAAGTCGAAAGGTGTTCTCCAGCCCTCCATGCTTTAATCTAAATTTCACCGGACGTGCTACACTGACGCCTGACTGGGTTGGATCTTTCAGCAGTTCCAATGCAGCAGGCGCAAATGGGTTCTTGATTTAAGTTGCCGCAGCTCTCCATTAAGCGGAGACAGTACCCTTTCATGTAGGAGGTGTTTTGGCTCCTGTGCAGGTAGCTAAAGATAGTACGGCTTTTGGCGGCGAAGCTCAGTTGGTTGAATGCCTGCTAAGACAAAAAGGTTGTCCCATGCTGTGTGGGAGGCAAGCATCCGGTCACTATGCGCAAGGTATCATTAAAGGCATCACAATGGCCTGGTGAATTAGGCGAGTATGAGCACTGCCACAAAAAGTTGTGTTCATTTAAAAACAAAAGTAAAAGACACTTGACAAGTTCTAAGTAGTATTTTCTAAAAAAAGCTCGCGGAACAATGGACTAATGTTTTTTAAAAAGTTTCGGGGCACACTTGGAAATCACTCACGACACATTACTGTGCCGCGGAACACAGTTTGAGAAACAGTGGTTTAAATGGTTAGCCTAGAAAAAGGCAATGAATATGCCAAATTTTCCAGCTATTCTTATTTAAACAAAAAGTTTCAAAATGAAATCTCTCTTTTCATAGCCGCTTTAAACTTTGTATCAGCAAAAACTTGTTTAAAAAACTAGTTGTTCGATATAATTTTTACTCGTCTTTTGAAATTTAACAAAAAAGTACGTATTAATATTTTCAATTCCTTTTAGGTACATATCAAAAAAAATGCCTTTCATTTCTACATTTGTCTAAATTTGTTCAAAAAACAATAAATAACTTTATTTAAAATAATTAAAGTTCAAAAAATAATAAAATAAAAGTTTTTTTATTGATCTGGACAGCAGATAACCAATAAAAGCCTACATGCTAATCAATGTTTAAAAAGCAAGATCAATCAAAACAACTGTAGCATGCTAGAACAAAATTGCTTTTCCCGTATTTGGACAAATGTTTGAAAACAGTTGTTCAAAAACAATTTTTCTAATGGACAATTGTTTAAAAACCATTGTTATTTTAAGAAATTATGTAGAAATATTTGAAAAGAACGAACATTTTACAAATAATAGGGTTAAAGTAAGGTATTCATTAAAAAAAAAGCTAACTCAACGTTTATAAAATAAATATTTTCAGACAACTGCATATGGCGTTACTTTTTAAACAATTGTCAATTTGAACAACTGTTGAGTCAAATAATTGTCAATTTGAACAATTGTCCGTAAACCTGCTTTTCCGTTAGTTCGCATCTAACGAAGAATCTATTTTTTCCAATTCACTCTGTATTCATACGCGAAGCCAGCCATGGACATGAGGAACGTTGCGACAATGTGCACCAAATTTTGTTGAAGAAACCCAGACAGCAACAGAAACACAGGCGCCCATCATTTTTTAATTAAACTTAGTTAAGCTTGTACGTTTCATCAACAATTAAGAGTACAAAATATCTTTCAGCGCATGCAGATGAATTTAATTAAAAAACCATAAGAACTTAATGGTTTTTTTGCTTTTGTCGCAAATATTTCATTCATTTTAAAATTACAAGCAAGATTTTCATGATCTTAAAACTAGGTAATTAATTTTAATGTATCGCACATCGCTTGAAGTAGTCTCTATTCTTTAAAGCTTTGCACCCAAAAAAGTAGACTTGTTTCAAAAGCAAAGTTTGTTTTTTTCTAAAACTCAGTTTGTACAGGCATACTTAGAAATTTTTACGAAATAGTACAGGCTAGGTAAGCCTTTCACCAAAATAAAGTTTGTAAACTAAAAAGTTAGATTTAATTATTGAGTTGTTGAAAAAGCAAGCTTAGATGCAGTTTTTTAAAAAATGTTGTTTATTGCAAAAAGTTGAAAAACGTTTGAGTTTAATGCCCATAAAAAACAGAGCTATTGATGAACCAAATATGTTAAAGTGTTATTTCAGTGTAAGCTTTTTCACGGTAAATTCGAAAAAGCGAGCTAATGTTTGGATCGCCAGTTATTTTTAATTAAGGATTCCAGCCAAAGCATTAGCATTGTAGAAATCGGTTTTGAAAATGTCAATGCGTTCGAAAACGTCTGCATAAAAGTTCCCGTTTCTTCCTTTGCATTGGTCAAAGTTAATGTCTGATAAGTTTAGTGACTTAGTTTTTGTTGATTTTGAAAATATCTATAAACAAATCTAATTTTGGATTTTCGCAATATTTTGAAATTTTTACCGACTTATTTTTTTTGCCGCACTCATTTAATTATAGTTCGCATAATTACCAACTAATTTTTTTTAGAATCTGTTGTAATTATTTTTCTTAAAATTAGTATAAAAAACAAGAAAAATATTAAGTATTACAAATAATCTTTTTCACTAATTTCTTTTTTATTATAATTGTAGATGAAATTTTATTGCAATTTCTTACAAAACTTTTATACGACTTTTAATAACTGTAGTAATACAAAAGCACCTTAAACTTCCAGCTCTGCTTGAAGTTCTGAACCCGCTACAGTCCGATCGTGCATCTTGCGTTTGATGCTTCACCCCCAATATCAACAAAAAGTTTCTTAAACCAATAAATTTTTTATACTGATGAACAATAGATAAAGCAACAAAATAACTTAGTAGTTCTAAAAAATTAAATAAAACACATATTTTACATTTTGAATATAAATAATATCGAGCCCCATAAACCAGCCGTCATTTGTTAACGCCATCAAAATAACGCTTTTAATTTAGTTTAATGCCTAACAAATCTAATTTTAACTTTGAAAGTGCTACCTTTATACAACCCTTTGAAAAGAGTTACGTCACTCTCAGCTTTATAACTTTGATTAAAGACGGCAGCGTAAAAACTGTCAAATCCTTTTATTCGTAATTGACCATAGCAAATAGACAAAATTAAAACTAAACATTGGGGTAAAACAACCTCCGCTTCCCATGAGCAGATAAGAGCCAGATAAACAAAGGCGAAGTTATCTTTATTGAAGACTGATCAAAATAATCATGTTTAATCTATTTTATTTTAATAAGCATAAAACTATCTTGTACAACTCACTAAAATCACTTAAACCTGGATTATCAAAATTAATTCAGGCAGAATTTTTGTTATTTTATTGCTAGATTTTCCATAAGCAAAAAATTTTGCTAAAAGCACACTATAACTAGATGTTAAAAAATGGCTTGAAGAATTATTTTCAAAGCAGTTACCTCCAAACCCATGCTTCTCTTTTTTGTCTTTCGCTATGCACTCGAATTTCAAGCTTGAATGGCATGGAAGGCAATTAGTCATCGCGCATTCGTGACTGGCATTTGGCATGAAAGGATTGAATGAGGCTTTAGCTAATTTTGAGCGAGCAAATTCAGTACTTGGCATGAAGTCTGATTTTTATTAATTACAATTTAAAAATCACAATAACTTTAGGTTATTTAAGAATGTTCTGCTCACTTCCTAATTGAGGTAAGCACCACTTCAGCATGAATTTTTGAAGTTTTCTGGGGTCAAATACGTGATTCTTCTCCGGAAAAGATAAGTGAAACAAGGCATCAGCAAAGGAGAGGATGCATTTTATCTTATTGAGTTGTGTGGTGAATGCTTTCTGTTTTGATTCAAATTAATTAAGTCTTTTGAAAACTTTTACTGAACCCTGCTTAGAAAAAGATTAAAATCTACCATATTAAAGAGTAAGTTATGTCGACTATAGCTGTAATACGATTAGTTACGCAAATCAAATAAGTCTTTTCCGTTAATAACTCATGTAATTAAAAAGTTGTAGTAGATTAGATTGAAGTGAAGATACGCTGCAAGCTTGATCCACTTCTAGGTTCATCAGTTGCATGTTTTATGGTTGAAAGTATCAGTCATGCATCTATCAACCTCCTAGTTGGTGACCGTGAAATAATTTTTTCTTTGCTCTTCAAACAGTCACTACTGTTGATGAACGAAAAAAAATTGATTAAACCTTGTACTTTCTGCAAGGAAGACGTTCATGCGAATAGCTCAGTTTTCAAACACGACTATCGCGTGACTTGTGAAAAAGTTTTATTGTATCGTTGAAACAGATTTCTCATGACATCTCTGTGTTAAATTGCTTCCTGTTCGTTACATTTAACGTCCATGAAAGAATGCGCGGGTCAATGATAATGATGATTTGGTAAGCCATGAGTCATGCTAAGGACCTAATTAGAACAAACTTTGGCAGCTGGAAAATAATTTGAAAGTTGCTCTAAGCATAACCCCTCAGTCAGTCTTCTGCAAGCCAGGAACATAAAGAGTTTATATGTCATAAAGAAACTTGAAGATAGAAATGCTCTTATAGCTGTCAACTATTTCGCGAAAATAGCCAATTGATGAAAAAAGTCAACACTTTAAATTAATTGAGGTCTAAACCGAAATAAACTTGTATTGCTGCATTGAATCAGCTCCTTGACCCATGAAAATCTTTACGCTCGCTCATAATAGGCGTGTGAAAGGCAACAATTTCATCGCTTAGAAAACAGGAATTAAATCCCATACTATATGCTTTTAAAGTGTTTCGTGTATTATTTGGAGTTTGTCTTTTAAGCCAAATAAATAAAAAAATTAATTGGATATATTGTTTCATAGTTTTGCGGAGCAGACAAAAATGAATGCCGAGACTTCAGTTTCTGAATGCACGTTTGGTGTATCAACTGTTTGACAGGGAGTCTAGATTCCTAATTTCCAAGTGATGGGGTTAGAAGAAAGAGTGTCACTCCCGGACAACAAACCACGGCTTGCTAAATGCCTGGAGAAAATTTGAGACATTCAGTGACAATGCAGAAAGCGTTGCTGCTTACCCTAATTGACAACAAGGTGGGCGCCGGCGCAGTGACACCAAACTTATGCACTTTAAGCTCACGTTCAGTCTCTTTACTGCGTAGATATATGCCCGATATTACTTTGGCTCTGGGTCTGCGAGTACTTTCTCTAAAAATGCGATTAGCATAAATTTTCCTCAATACTTTTTAGAGTAAACGACAGCAAAGCAGCGCCAAATTGCTAAACCGTCAGGGCAGTCGGAGGTAAAGGCATGGAAAAACAGATCGGATTTATAGAAAATAAACAAGTGAATCTATTTCACGTGGAATCACCGGCTGTAGATTACTTAAATGAGTTGCTTTATCCACGGTCAACTTCCGAGTCAAAGTCAGCCTGCAACTTATAACAAGGCAATGTTTCAAGAGATGGCGCAGCATATAGAGTGTCTTTTAAGAAGGAACCCAAAGGAAAGAGATTAAACGGAAGTTTTACGTTCTCTAGAAGTTTCATTGATTTTTCTTCAAACTTTTTGAATAATAGACAGAAATTGGGGTAAGCAGACTAGGTGTTACCATCCTACTATTTCCGTTGTTGACCAGCTTAGAACAGAAAGTCATATGAAGTGTTGTAAAACTGTTAAACACCCGCTATTCTCAATAAAATTAAAACAGAGTGAAAGAATAGTATAAGCCTATGTTTCTATCTTGATCTGCCTTCAAGTTTAAGCTTTTTTTTCTTTTTTTTATAATCTCTATTTTTACTCCTGAGCTGTAGAAAAACGTTGGGGGGCTAAAATTCTACGGCAAATGTAAAGCAATTACTTCGACCAGCTTCCCCAGATGCCAAGTGTTTGATTGAATTTTTTTACTGTTTTTAGTTTTATTTAAAAATATATCTGATATTAAGAGCTACTTACTAAGACAGCCAAGATGAGAAAAATAAAGGTCATGACTTTTCCAAGAATAAAACAGAAGAACGCTTGTAAGTTATGAACTTGGACCGTGTCGACCACGTTCGCCACCAACACGACGCTCTCAGCCACTCGACCGCACGACCGAGCATACGAAACTAGTCGAACTAGGCTAGGTTCGTCTATGAAAACTGTCGAGGCGAATTCAGATGATAAAGTAGGTAATAATATTTTTTTAATTTTACATAAACTTAAAGTTTTTCAATTTTGATATTTGAAAGCAGTTGCTTTTTCGCTGCCTGAAGGGTGATTGTTCCGGTTCTTGTCATTCTGTCATTCCAGAGGCAACATCAAACTTGATTTGCCAAATCGAACAGATAGTGGCTGAAGCAGATTTTGATAAAATACTTAATCTAACGCTAGTCAATAACTTTTTAAAAGATTTAATAGCATAAAATAATGAACTTGGAAAAGAAACTTGATGAAACTATAAAAAGATTGAATAAAATCGAAGAAAAAATTTCAAACATTGGATCCAAAATCGATGTTGTCAATGAAAGATTAAATTTATTAGAAGTAAAGTTTGAAAATAGAAGTAAAGAAGTTGATAATATATTAGATACCAAAGCTGATATTGACTTAATTAAACAGTTAAACCAAAAAATTATATCGTTTGAAGAATATCAGTTAAACTATGAAAAGGCAGTTTTAATGAAAGAATCTTATGATAAAAGATTAAATATCTTAATTCATGGTATCCAAGAAGACAATAATAATGTTTGGAAAAAAAGAGAAAAAACTATTAAAAAATTTCAAGATTTTTTAAAGAATGGTTTAAAAATAAATCCAAATGAAATCAAGCTCTCAGATATTCATCGACTTCCTCAACAACCGATTACAAAGAATGCTAGACCAGTTCATCGACCGATAATTGTTAAGTTACTTAGAATTCGTAATAAAAATTTAATTTTTAAGTGAGCAAAAAATCTTGGATCATATAACGCTATGCGTAAAGAAAGTGGAAGCACCAATCTAAATACTTACATTACTAATCATCTGCCTGCTAAGTTTCAAGAACAGCGAAAACTTCTATTACCGTATTATAAAGAAGCTTAGAAGAATAAAAAGAAAACTATTTGGAAAACACTTGATGGTAATTATACTCTTTTCATAGATAATAAACAAGTTGATTTGATATCATAGATGAATGTAAATTCTCTATTGATAATTATTCATTCAATTACGTATTGCCTACATTGCCAATGTGCTTTGCTGCTTTTCTTATTTCATTTATTTTTTAAATTGCGCTATTCTTTTGATACAGGAAATGAGTTACTAATTATTTCCTTTTTTAATTTTGCAATGGTAATTCGTAATTTCCTAAATTGTCTTTTGCAGTTTATTCAAACGCTGCTTTTAAATTGAAATTTTAAATTGAATTTTAAATTGAAACCTAAAAATATAAAAAAACATAACCTCGTTTTTTATAGAAAAAATACCTTAATTAAACGATTCAAAATAGAACAAACTTCGAACCTCATTAGAGTAGCCATCTGATTTTTTCTATCCTAAGTTGCGCAAAATTGAGATAGCTTACAAAATGGTCCAATAATATTGTGCTACTTTTTTTATCAAAATTGCTAGTGTTATATATTAATTAAAATATTTTATATTTATTGATTGAACAAATGTTATGTTAAGATGATGCTTTATGTTTCAGGTATGTCCTTCATTAACTACACAGTGTAATGTCGTAAAGCTAAATATTTTTTAAATCTTCTTTTTTTTAATTTCTTTTCATTTCCCTTTACTCAATATAATGTTGTAATCAAAATTATTATTATCAAAGTGTTAGCAACCTATCTTGCTAATTGTTCTGCTAAGTCCTATCTTTCAACAGCAAAAATGGCTCATTTAAAAGCAGATACGGCGCTTTTAAAAAATAACAAGGAGTTAAATGAATTCCTTGAGCCGAATAAAGCAGCCTCCCTGAGAATAAGTGATCATTCTCCTGAAGAAGTGCGCGACTACTTTTTCACCTTTTTCAATATAAAAGTATGTGATTATTTAGATTTAAACTCAAAACGACCTACTTTTGATCCCAATCGTTCCTTGGTGTTTTTACATGTAAATATTCGCTCATTGCATAAAAATTTTGATAATCTTTATGATTTTTTAGTTGAATTAAAGTTTTTACCTGATGTAATATGCTTAACTGAAACACGAATTAAACTACACCCTCTATTAAACATCTAACTTCCTAATTATACTTGTTTTCATATTGATTTTACAACTAACGCTGGCGGTGTGGGAATTTACGCTTTAAATAAGATACAACTAAAGAAATCTATCATGCAATATAACTTTTTAAAATCTGAATGCTTATGGTTAGATATTTCTGAAAACAACTTCAAAACTGAGCTTACCGTGGGTGCAGTTTACCGTCATCCAGACCAAATTAAAATAATTGAATTTATTGAAGAATTTTCAAATTCCTTATCTGACCTCTCTCACAAAAAAAAGTTTATTATATCCTAAGAGATTTTAATATTAATTTACATAGAGATAATCGTATGATAATAGTGCTAACTTATATATTAATACAATTTTAAGTCACGGTTCTATACCCTTAATTACTAAGCCAACAAAAATATCTAATAATTCATCAACCATAATCGATCATATTATAACTAATGATTCTAAGCATGAATTGCAATCGTTTATAGTTAAATCTGACTTGACTGACCACTATCCAATTTCTTGTGTTATCAATAAAAATTTCACTAACAATAAAAAAAATATAGAGAAATTGTTTTATCGTGAGAAAACAAATTTTTGTTCAGAACTGTTTTGTAAAGACCTTTAAACTGATTCAGACAATTATTTTAGTCATCGACCTACCCTGTCTAATGAAAATTTTAATGAACTATTTAGTAATTTTGTCCACATTACATCACATCCATGCGCCTTTGAGGCCAATTTCAAGAAGAATGAGAAAACTTTTACAAAAACCTTGGATTACCAAACGCTTACTAACTTCAATTAAGAAAAAGAGACGGATGTTTAAATCTTATTTTTTAAGTGGTGAAGAAAAAAAATTAAATTTTATAAAGTTTACCCTAATAAATTAATTAAATTAAAGACTTCGTCTAAAAAATTATATTATACTTCTAAATTAGATGAATGCCAGAAGGATGCTCGTAAAGTAGGCTATGGAATGTAATTCGTTCTACGCTTCCGAACTCTAAACCAATTAAAGATACTCCTGACTCATTAGTAACTGATCGTGGCACAATCTCAGATTATCAAAATATAGCTGATGAATTTAATAAATTTTTTTGCTCAATTAGCTCAAATTTAGCAAATAATTTTTCAAATACATCCTTTAAGTCTTTTTCTCCCTATCTAAAAAAACGAGTTTCTTCTTCTATCTATCTCAATATACCCAACCCCACAGAAATCTTTAACGCTATTTATTCTCTAAAAAATAATAAAGCAGTTGGCCATGACGACATTCCAGCTTTTTTTCTTCGAATCGCCTCTTCAGTTATTATTCCGTATCTTCAAGTTTTTATTGAGTTTTGTTTCACAGAAGGCGTTTTTCCCAAAAATTGTACAATTGCAAGGATAGTTCCAATTTTTAAAAAAAAGAAGAACGTGATAAACCTACAAATTATCGACCTATTTCTATTCTTACTTGTTTCTCAAAAATCTTTGAAAGACTTTTATACAGTACAAGCATATAAACAACTTTTTAAATAAACATAATGTAATTATAAATTCTGAATATGGTTTTCAAAATAAAGTTTCAACCATTCATGCTTTTGTTGATGTTATCCACACTCCTATGACAATATAAATTCTAATCAATTCACTGGTTTAGTTTTTCTTGACCTTATAAAAGCTTTTGATTCAGTAAACCATGACATTCTCCTTCTCAAACTTGAACATTATGACATACGCGGCTCAGCAAATCAACTAATTAAATCGTTTTTATCTCGTACACAATTCGTTTCCATTAAGGGTGTAAAATCTAAGCTGTTACAAAATAATTATGGTGTTCCTCAAAGTTCGATTCTTGGCCCTCTTTTATTTCTCTTGTATGTTAATGATATGCCTCAAGCGGTTAACTGTATGCCAATAGTCTTTGCTGATGACACATGCTTAATTTTTACGGCCCCTAACCTTGCTTCCCTTACTACAATTATGAATAAAGAACTTCAAAATCTATCAATTTGGTTTGATTCCATTAAACTCACGGTTAATCCCTCTAAATCCAATTTCTTAATTATACCTCCCAAACTAAATAAACCTCTTCCACAAACTAATGTTTTTTAAAATAATATTTCTATCCCACAATGCATAAGTATTAAATACTTAGATTTAACTATTGATATGAATTTAAATTGCGATTTCCACATTTCAAATATAGCATATAAAATATCAAGAACGGTTGGAATTATCTCTAAAATTAGACACTATCCACCAAAAACAGCACTGTTAAAAATCTATTACGCTCAGATACATTCCCATTTATTATACGGCCAAATTATCTGGGGATCTACCTTTCCGACGTATCTTAAAAAATTGATAACTCTTCAAAATAAAGCCGTTAAATTTATATGTCAGCTTAGGGTTACCAACTTTCTGTTTCGCCATTCCGGGACACCTTAACATAGGGGCGTCGAACCTTTTTAAGCCGAGGGCGAGTTTAGCCATCAAAAATATTGTTGGGCCAAACAAATGAAACACCTCGAGTTTTGTCCCAAAATCATAGTGATCTCTAAAAAAAAAAAGGTCCTCACTTAAAATCAATCTCGAATTTTATTATTTTTCTCTGAAAATTAGCGATGTCGGAAAAAACAAGAAAAAAAGGAGTTTTTACATATAATCTGTCTTCGATTTTTTGCCCAATTTTTGCCAAAATAGGTAGGACAGAGCCCCAAAAAGTTGCCCCAAAACAATCCAAAGAGCTGTCAGTAAATTCCGGGACAAAAGTGACCCAGCCCGGGACATGGGACGCCAGACGTCAATTCCGGGACGGTGGTAGCCCTAGTGCAGCTAAATTTTGTGATAGTTTCTCTCCTTATTACAAACGCCTTAAGATTTTAAAATTTACAGATCTTTATAAACTAGAAGTTGGTAAATTTATTTATGTCAATTTTTAAAAATGCTTCCCAAAAATTTGTCTAATTATTTTATTTTAATCATCCAGATCTCGAAAAAAAGCACTAGATTAAATGAAAAATCCAAAAAAACTTTGCATATTCCCTTTTATAAAACTTCACGATTACAAAGATGTATAAAATACCAAGGAGTTAAGATATAGAACGAAATTCCCATTCAAATCCAAAATGCTTCTAGCAGTGTTTTTAAATACGAATTTAAAAAGTACTTATTGAAACCTTATATTTAAAATAAAAAAACCTTCTTATTTAAAATGAAAAAAAACTCTTTTCTGCAACACTTAAATTTTACAAGTAGTTGTCACTGTAGTTTTGCTCTCAAGGGTGGCTGCTGACTAGAAGACCGAAAGGTCAAATCGCAGTTTTCCTGCGGCTAAATTTTTTTTTATTTTTTTTTATTTTAGTGTTTCAGTTTCGCTATTTGTATTATTTTTCTTTCCCGAAAATAAAAGTACGTTGATTGATTGATTGATTGTTGTTTTTCATCACAGACCGAAACCAAAATTGCCAAAAAAAAAGTTATCGAAACTTCTGGATGTTCAGTCGGAGTCTTCTAACCGGTTGATATCCTTTTCAGGAACCAATGCACGAAAAAAAATCTCTTATAAGGCCTCATTGTCAACAAGTTTCGAAGGTCTACCATTGTACAGCTGAACATCGAAAGCCTCAGAGCAAGCAAGATAAAAGTTTTTCATCAGTTTATTTTTCAGTTTGAGACGGTCGTTGAATTTATCCTTAAGCAGAAAGCATGGTCTTGCAACGTTTGTCGATTAATGACTAAAATACGTTTTCTGGACCAACTTCCACCGAAATCGCAGATTGAGTGGTTGTACGTGGATCTTGATGACTACAAAATAGTCAACGTCTACACAGTTCGATTAACACAAGTGCAAGCATCAGATCTTCCAATTTTTCTCACTCGTGTCTAAATCCCGAAGACTTCAACAGTAAACTTCAACTGCAAGTGTATTGACGACAACTTTACGTATTAAGGCTACAACAGCAGCAATAAACTCTTTGAATGAAACAACTTTTTGAGTGCTCAGATGACTTTATGGACTTTGTTATAGCAACCACTAATGGTCTTCTCCAGATCTATAAAAGCTTGAATGTGTGCATGCAGAGAGACAAAAACTTGTTTAGCCAAGACATAGGAGCAGATTCGGCATGAATTATCCGTTCCCGGAAAAATAAAATCAGAGCCCGATATTTGCCTGGATTTGAGCAGCTAAAGGGCGTTGACAAACTCCTCTGGGGAAAAATTTCAAAAGATTGTTTTTTCAAGAGATGTGGGATTTCTCCAAAATTCATTTTACCTCATTCACGTCAAGTTCAGCAAACTCTTGTTCTTTTTCCTGTACACCTCATTCTTCATCAAATGTGAGTCAATGGAGTTGGCAGAATATATGACAATTAATTTGCTTTAAATATATGACATCAAACATGCAAATTAAGGTTGAAAATAAGCATTTTAATTTATTTCAACCCAATTTTTAAAAAAATGTACTACATTTTTAAGGCTACTATAGATTAATTGGTGCAGTTTAAGTTCTCAAACCATGTTCTATTTGTCACCTCTCCGGCTGCTGTTGTATATACTGGGAGTGTTTTAATTTAGATAAAACAGAAATACATTAAATTAATTTACTGCTGTAGGTCTATTTTTTAGCAATGTGCTGTAGAAGTTCTTTTTAAACTGAAAAAAAGTTTACGTAATCGGTTGACTTTAATTTTTTTACCATGGAATTATCCCAGTATTTTTCAGCTTTTGGTCAAATTTTGCAGTTTTTGTGCCGATTTATGTTTTCATACAACCCGCAATTCCATTTCCTCTTCCTTTTGTAAAAAGATAGGCCTGTCTGAAAAATACTGTATAAAGTATTGTATAAAAATCAATTGTAAAGATTTGGAAAACCTCACAAGGGGCGCAATTCTAGATTTAGAAACGCTGGATTAGCTTGGTGTGAGTGCGTGAGTGGGAGAGAGGTCGACTGAGAGAATAAACTTTTAAAGCCTCACTGACCTCCTGACCTCTGTCCGCAACTCCGCGCGATAGCTGAATGGTAATGTTGGATATTTTTCTAAGTTTGACGTTTAAGCTGTCTCAGTGATTTCTGTTGTGCCCTTTGGTGTTAGATTTTTTTCTTATATTTTTTGTGTTTCTTGTTTTGTTTCTTTACGATTTTTATAAGACAATTGGTTTGTGGTACAAAATTTGAAAATAGCCTACAAAAAACTCATCTCTAAGCTTTTCGTGGGACACTCGTCAGGAGATAAACTTTGGAATGCAGGAAACAAATTCAATTGATTGTCTAATAATGTTGAACAAAGATGATTGGGTGTTTCAGAAAGGCGTGAAAAGCGTAATCAGCGCAAGATTTTCAAGTTGCAAACAAATTCTTTTTGGCGGCATAAATTCATGCAAAAACGACATCAAATCATGCAAGCCAAATTTATACCGCCAAAAAAAGAATTTGTTTACAACTTGAAAGTCTTGCGCTGAATACGCCTTTCACGCCTTTCTCAAATATCCAATCATCTTTGTTTAGCTTTACTAGACAATCAATTGAATTTGTTCCTTTCATTCCGACGTTTATCTCCTGATGAGTGTCCGACAAAAAAATTATAGATGAATTTTTTGCCGGATGTTTATTAAATATAATTGTATAGCCTAATTGTATAACTCAGATTCGTATGACAAGTGTTTATTTGTGTTTGCTTTATAATGTTATCTTTGCATTTTGATTTAGGGTTTGTTCGTAACTTAAATAGAAAACTTCGCAAAACAAGTGCAAGTTTTTTGAGGGGCGACTTATACGATTAAAACCGACGGTGAAGCTACGACTCTTCTGTAGAGCTTGAAAGTGTCCCAACATCAAAAAAGACACTTCACGCCAAATAGCAATAATAATGAGCTGAAATGAAATCAGCCAACAGGGCCATGCTACTGCCTGCAATTGTGATTCCGCACCAAGGAGGGCAACATTGCCATACAAAGACGACCTCTTTGAACCAAAAGAAATAATAAAAAAAGAAATTATTCGTAATCGAATTAGCATGCCACTGGTTGCCTAGAACAATAAAAATCTTTATGGGAATAAACACGAAAAACCTAAAAAATTGAGAATATAAGTGTTCAGACTCTTAGCTTAATTAGCACTTCTAATTGCAATAAAGTTAATTAATTGCATGAGTGCAATTTTTAAAATTGTTATAATCATCACAATCACATCAAGTAACAAAAATATCAGAAAATATCCGGTTTCGAGACCAATTTTAAAAATAAAAGACCGAGACCACAACAATGGTAGTGGTAACATTACCGCACCACCTGAGACCAAGACCGAGATCACCAGCACCACGAAGATTCGAATGATTGCTTGAATTGATGACTGTGAAGTCTGTTCGTATCTTCCCTGTTATCCTTCTTTTCCATTGCTTCTTTTTTTGTTTATTTATGTGTTATTTTAAGAGATGTGACAAAAATAAAAATGATTGATTGATTGGTCGTGATGCCTTTATTACTATTATATTTTTTTTTCCTTTTTTGGTCTCTATCAAAATCATTGAGTTATCGATGGTTTCTTTTCGTTAAATTTTGTTATATTTTAAAAATAAGCTTTTATCTTGCCTTTAAGAAACAGGTGTAGGTAACCGTTGTGCAAATGTTCTAAGTTGTCTCAGCTCTCTTCCTGCGAGTTAGAACTATGAATAAAGAGATGAAAAACAAATATCTGCTGCTACACGCAATCAAATAGTTAATTCAGTATCTTTGAAGTAGTTTTTTTCAACGATCATAATCTCGAGTAATAAATCATTTATAGTTTATAATATAATTACTTTGTAATATAGTTCGTGAATTGATATGTTTGATTTCCAAAACTTTTTAAGTGAAATGTTGCAGGTTACAAATGATTTTTTTAGCAAACTACTACACCGAAAAAGTTCAAGAAAAATTTGATATGTTTCCGGTAAATTGGGATCGCTGAACATGAATCTGAGGATAGTTTTTTTGTATCAGACTTGGCTTTTTGAAAAATTGATTTTTCCGGATTTTGGTTTATTGCGTACAGCGTGCATATTCACTTTGATTTGCGTGCTTGTGCTTATGTGTGTGAGTGTGTGTGTGTGTGTGTGTGTGTGTGTGTGTGTGTGTGTGTGTGTGTGCTTTTTTCGAGAATTGTTTAGATGGGAATACAAAACATATAGGCTATTGGCTACTTTTTAAAAGTGAACATGGCTTCAACAACATATAGATGTAAAAATGAACCAGATTTATTTCGCTATATCTTTGGAGAGCTGATAGCAAACAAATAACGACAAAAAATAACTGATCGCACCACAAAACTATATCATGCATATTTTCAATATGCATTCATAGGCAGTGGTGGATATTGAAAGTTAAGGGCTTGAAGCAAGGATTTTCAAAAGTTGATGTTCTCTAAAAAGAAAAGGGCTTTGTTCTCGCATTTCCTCTTTTCTCCCAAAATCATAGTGATCTCTAAAAAAAAGGTCTTCACTTCGATTTAAGCTCCCTTTTCGCTATTTTTCTCCCAAAATCATGGTAATCTTTAAAAAAAAAAGATCTTCACTTCGGATCGATCTCCTATTTCCCACTTTTCGTCCCAACTTCGTAATGATCTCTAAAAAAACTTATGCAGAAAAATGAGACTATATACGGTATCTTCGAGGGGGGCCCTAAAATCGAGGGGGCCCCGAGGCAACTGCCTCATTCGCCTCACCCAATATCCACCACTGTTTATAGGTCAGTGATTTTCAAACTTTTTTTGTTCCAAAGCACACTTGACAACATAAATTTCAAACGCGGCACACTCGGACCTCAGCCAAACTGATTTTCAACAAATTAGGCTAAAACTCTATCTTTGCAACTGAACTCACAAACAACGAAAAACGAGCACAAGAAATAAATAGTTAAGTAATAAAACAATTTATTGAACTATGGCATATACAGTATTAGTGGGATGCACGAATCGTCTTGATGAGCGATGGAATGGAGGTCAAGCAAGCTCTTAGTTCACCTTCAACAAATTTCGGCTGAGATCTTGATTTGGTTTTAATCTGTGATAAACACAAAAATGCGGATTTCCACAAGTAAGTTGTAAAAAAGGCAAAATAATCTGAACAGCTTGTTAAGAGATCCCTGGTTATTCCTGTTCTGCATTGAGCCGAAAATTGTCTATGTTCATATGATTGAAAGTGACGATGAAGTCAAAAGTGTTGTGAGCGACTGGCTGAGACATCAGTCTAAAGATTTTTATGCTGAGGAAATACGGAAGCTTGTGCACAAATAGGAAAAATGTGTGAAATTGATGGGAGACTATGTTGAAAATATATAAAAAATTAAGATTTATCTGAATTATTAGTCCTTATACTAAAAAATTCACCTTATTGTCGGCAGCATGGTCGAGTGGTTAAAGCACCGGACTGATGATCAACATGGTCTCGGTTTAAAACCCACTTGCGCCATTCTGTTGTGTCCTTGGGAAAGACACTTTACGGCACTTTCCCCTGCTTGGTGGTCTTGGCAAGCAGTTCTAAATTACAGTAATATCTCTACTAAATTACTACCGGACAGCAATAACTTGGCATCTCCGGAAGCAGGTCGGAGTAATTGCTTACGCTATGCATAGCGCCTCCGTCGCTTTCCTGCGAGTCAGGAGAATAAATATAGAGATAAAAATTTAAAAAAAAAAAAAATTTTAAATTTATTGAATGACCCTCGTAGTTCAGTTGCAACGTGCAGTCCACGTGTATTTCTGCAAGTTGTTCTTGTGCTTTTTATTTTAATTCGCTAGCATTACTTAAGGCAGATTAATTGAATGGATTGTTTACCTAATCATATTTTAAATGTTCAGGTCTGGGAAGTAAGATTTAAATCTTTGCTGAAGCATTTCTAAGTGAGTACTGATACTCTTCTTCAAAATATCTCGGTTCACAGCTCTCGTAGCAGCCACCTTGACCTCACCAACGGAAAATGCCCACCCGTGGTAGTGAATGAGCCGTGAATTTTTACAAGGATCGGAATGACCACTCACTTTCCGCATCATTTTATGTCATTGATATTTGGCCGAGTATGATTCGTGCTGCTTTGGCACATAGTTCAAAGAATTGAAGAATGTGTTTGTGTTTGGCTGTTCTTAGGCGTTATAGCAAGGTCCTGCGTAATGGTATTGGACCAAAAATAATTCTTTGCATTCTGTTTAGGAATGCAAAAAATGCAAAAAATAGGAATACAAAAAAAATAAAAAAAGGTCACCATTTGAAATCATTTCCTGGTAATGCATTTTTTGTTCTTGAAATGCGTTAATCTCTCAGAAAAAAAGGTCATCGCTTAAAATCATTCCTTGGTAATGCACTTTTTGTCCTAGAAATGCAGTAATCTCTAAAAAATAAAAATAAAAAGGTCATCACTTAAAATCATTCCCTGGTAATGCATTTTTTTTTCTTGAAATACGTTAACCTTTAAAAAAAAGGTCTTCCCTTTCAATTTCTCTCAACTTTTATCCTTTTCGTCCTGAAATTGTAGCATTCCCTAAAAAAAAAAGGTCTTCACCTCATATCAGCCTCAAATTTCTCTAATTTCATTCAAAATCAGTATCATTTTCCATTAAATTAAAAAATATATCCCTCATCGCGCAAAAGTTTGTCATGCAATCCCTAAAAATTTGGTCATGCAACGAATGACTTTCATGCCCTGACCGCACGCCACTGATGTGTTGACAAAAATATCTTCAAATTTGAAAAGTAAGTGTAATTATTGACAGGTTCAAAATAGTAACCAGTAATAATTTCTGAAAAAGTAACAAAACTATTGTTACAGTTACTAAAAAAGTAACTGGTTACTTTTGTTATTATTGCAATTAGTTATTTCCCAGCTCTGTTAATGTGGTTCATCATAAGAATGAGTTTGTAAATTATTACTTCTCGCTTTGCTATATGTATCAAAAAACAACAAATGCAGGTAAATACGGCAGACCGACACTATTAAAGTCGTGATAAAACGCACAAAAATAATATTTCCAATGTTATTTTGTTATCATCCGGTTTGGCTCAGCTTGTCAGCTCGTGAATTGCGACATTTTTTTTAATAAATATAGATTGGTTTAAATGTCCCCGCGCCAATTTCAAGCGTAGCTCAGCACGTCGTTGTAATTACACTGTAGGAAAAAGCTAATGATCGTTCATGTGTAGGCGCCAAGTGCCCTAATATGTTTGAGTAAGCAAGTGCTAAAAAAAATGTAATTTGGTTTGTAAAGTCAGAATAAGCTTGTAAATTTTATTATTTTCAAAAAAGTTTTTTTGTACAATTTATAAATATAATCAAAATCAATACAATTAAATGCGTGTTCGCTGCAGTACTCCAGTCTTCGAATAATTTCATTCATAAAAGTATGAAGAAAAAATGTAATTAAATTAAAAAGTAATACTATTCTCAGTTGCATTGTAGTACGTATCCTTATTTACATTACTGTTCGCTTTTAAAAAATCGATCAAATATCACTACAAATCAGTTTTCAAAAGTCATATCTTGCTCAATCGGGCCGTTTTTGGTGCCCCCGGCTCGTCTGCATCGACTCAATATCTTTCTGCAAAACCTTGTCGGGCCGGCCTTTCCATGCAAGCAGAGGGGGCAGAGAGGGGCAAGCGCAATTTAAAGCGCAACTTTGGCAAATTGCGAAAGTTGCGCCTTAAAAATTTCGCTTTCGTTTATTTTTTGACAGCGTTGTGCACTTTGCCATGTACTCCCAGAAACAAAAAGAATATTTTCATGTTATTGTCGTGTCACAACTTTCACAATTGCGCAAGTTCCAAAAGTTACGCTGTAAATTGCGCGTGCCCATCTCTGCATTGGAGTTAATTATGTTACTGTGTAATTAATTAGTGATTATTACGCTATTTTAAGTGGCTGGACCATTGGAGCAGCAGTTTTATTCATTCAAGCTCTTGAATCTTACTAACTATAACTAATAAGAAAAATTGCTGAGCGTGAGTCCAATATCATGCTTTTGTTTCCTTCTGGCAAGTACGCCTGACTCATAGCAAACAAAAAATTAACATTTTTGGAAATTTTTCTTAAACTACTGTTTTGTTTTTTCGTTGTTTAATTGGTTAATTTTTCATTGCTGTGTTTAGAAAAAGCTCTTGAACTATATTGTCCAAAAATGTGTAATTATTATGTTGTTGTTCACTTTATTGTCTTCACTGTTTCTATATTACTGAATAAACAAATTATGTGCTTAAAGTAAGAGCTGCATAGTTATATCACACTTTATAATAATAATACACATTTATAGAGAGCTTTTTACAGAAAATAATTAGATCAAAGGCGCTTTACAACATTAACAAATTAAAACCACATATGTAAAATAACGAAATATTACAACGTTTCCACCTACGCAAACCGAGATATTCAACAACACGTTTGCTTTTAGAATCAATTAATCGATAGTAAGGATTAATTAATAGTTAAAAATGCACTCTAAAATTATGCTTGGATGTTTACCTATGATCATATACAGTGTTTTTCGATCTACTATAGTCCTCTACCGATCAATTTTAATCATGTGTTTATCAATTTTAGTCACTACCGATCAAATTTAGTTCTATGTCGATCAATTTTAGTCATGTACGGATCAAATTTAATCTTGTGTCGATCAATTTTAATCGTGTATCGACCAAAAATAGTTATGTCGACAAACTTTATTTTTATTGGTAAATAAACAATTTTGAGATACAATTTTTACTATAAGTTTTTTTGTTAATTAAAGTCTTACAACTATTGCATTTTCAAAAACAAATACTGTAAGAATATTATAATTTTCTAGAATACCTCAAAGAATTTATTTGAATATTTAAAGATGGTCTAGTTATGGTGTAGTTACGTATGTGCTTCATTTAACAAAAAAAGTAGGTTTTGCGTTTCAAATCTTACTTTAGATTTTTACAATACCTGTAAATAGGGTTTTTCGATCTAATTCGTTGTTTTTGCAATCGAATTCGTTTTTTTGCAATCAATTTCGTTTTGCAAAAACTTTTATATATATACAGTGTCTTTGTACAGGGTCTCCCAATAGGGTCTATATACATATATAAATAATATGAGGTCTCTGTATTAGATCTCCATACGTAATCTATAGTCTCTATAATTAGGTTTCTATAATATAGTCTCCATAATGTATATATAGATAGGTATATAGACCTATCGGAGATCCTAAATGGAGACCCAATATTATGGATACTATATTATGGAGACCATATTATGGAGACCTAATACTGTATCTATTATAGAGACTACATTATGGAGACCTAATTTTGGAGACCTAATATTATGAAAACTATATTATAGAAACCTAATTATGGAGACTATATACATCGTGGAGACCTAATTATGGAGACCTAATATTGTGGTAACCTAATACAGAGACCCTATATTATATATCTATATATTTGGTAACACTGTTGGAAAATCAGTTCTTCTAAAGTGCTCGATAACAAAGTTAGAGCTTGAATTAAAATTAACAATGACGAAATCACGGAAATAAAAACAAAGCTAAAACCCAACAGAGTATTTCAGACTATTTCACCGAGGGTGAAACAGTCTTTAATATTGTTAATTTTATATATTGATAATATAGAATTTGATAATATAATAATATAGAATATTTGATAATATAGAATTTAATTAACAAAAAAACTTATAGTAAAAATTATATCTCAAAATTGTTTATTTACCAATAAAAATAAAGTTTGTCGACATAACTATTTTTGGTCGATACACGATTAAAATTGATCGACACAAGATTAAATTTGATCGGTACATGACTAAAATTGATCGATACAGAACTAAATTTGATCGGTAGTGACTAAAATTGATGAACACATGATTAAAATTGATCGGTAGAGGACTATAGTAGATCGAAAAACACTGTAAAAAGTTTTCAAGTTATTTAAAGATAATTTGCTTGTGCCGAACAATTTAAAAAGTTGATTGGCACCACTTTTTTGCACGAAACTTCACTTTTTGACAAATTCTGATTCACATTTATTTATTTGTCACAAAACATTTACAAGTAAATGCACAACAATGTAGCGACAAGATTACTGCGAAATCTTCCAGTTTTGCAGCCACCTTATTGCGTCATTTTAAATTATGAGTTAATTTGTACAGGCAAAAATAACCATCAAATACTTTAGCCAATTTCCATTTGCTGGTTAGATTTGCAAACAAATTTAGCAATTTCATTTTTATAATTTTGATAAAGGTAGAACATGCAGTTGTTAGAAAATTGGCATAGAATTTTCTATCTATCAATAAAAACAATTTGCTACAATTTTTATTCTTTTATTTTGTAATCTAGCCAACTTAAAAAGATATGTGGAGTAAGTGTTTTTCTATTTTAAAAGGCCATACGGTATTTAGACGTAAATTAAAGAATAGTACGTTTGATTAAATTGCGTTAAAAAAGCATTATCTGCAAAGAGAATGTTTTCAAATAAACTTTCCATGAGTAAATCGATATACAGTGTGTTGTAAAAGTCTTGGGCGCAATTTGACATTGAATATTTCAAAAACTATCAAGAATATAACAACAAATTGGATATTTTCTAAAAGCTTGCTATCTCAAGTTTTTCATGGAATGTTTAAAGATGTTCAATGTGAGTAGCGTTGTTTACGGCACACATCAAGCCGAATATTCAATTCTTGCCAAACGCGTTCCAGCACTGCGTTTTCGATGGTTGCAACAGATTCCGTAATTCGGTCCTTTAAATCATCAACGTCTTTTGGAAGGAGAGGCACATAAATCAGTCCTTTCATAAACCCCTTAAAAAGAAATTGCAGGGAGTAAGATCTGGGAGGTCAGTTTCTTGCAAATTCAAGGACGCAAAACGCCTTTTCTGATCGAGTGAACGCCATTAGTGGATCTTAGTTATTTAAGCTACATGAAAAGATCTGGAAAAATTATTGGCATGACAAAAAACTATAAACCATTGTCAGCACTTTCAATTTCATCATTGTTAAAATCATAAAAAAAATAAAATAAAACTCGCAATTTAATTCGAAAAGTTAATTAAATGTATAGAAGTCTTTTTGAAATCTCTTAATTAATTCTATTGGTTATAGTCTCTGTTCTATGGCTGTGTTCCCTGTGAAAATAATTTGTGCTTATCGGTAGGCCTCGTGCAGTAATTCTAATGAAATTTGATTGGTTCACTTACACGTGGCAAGCACAGTATACAGTGTTTTTTGATCTACTTTAGTCCTCTACTAATCAATTTTAATCATGTGTCCATCAATTTTAGTCAGTACCGATTAAATTTAGTTCTGTGTCGATCAATTTTAGTCATGTACCGATCAAATTTAATCTTGTGTCTATCAATTTTAGTCGTGTACCAACCAAAAGTAGTTGTGTCGATCAACTTTATAAAAAAAGCAAGATAGGGTATGAATTCTTTAAAAATTCTTACTTTAAATTTTTTTCAAGCCTTTTTTTTGTATTATAAAATAACATAAATTTGTTAAAAGCAATTAACCATTGAAAAATTTATTTTTTAGTAGAAATTAACCCACTACATTCCATGGAGGTAATGGGTTAATTTCTATTAAAAAATAAATTTTTCAATGATTAATTGCTTTTTATAAATTTATGTTATTTTATAATATATAGGGTTTTTTGATCTAATTTGTTGTTTTTGCAATAAAATTCGTTGTTTTTGCAATCAAATTTGTTTTTTTGCAATGAATTTCGTTTTGCAAAAACTTTTATATGTATATCTTTGTATAGGATCTCCCGATAGGGTCTATATACACATATAAATAATATAGGGTCTCTGTATTAGGTCTCCATAATTAGGTCTCCATACTTTATAGTCTCCATAATTAGGTTTCTATAATATAGTCTCCATAATGTATATATAGATAGGTGTATAGGCCTATCGGAGACCCTATATGGAGACCCAATATTATGGGAACTCTATTATGGAGATCATATTGTTATATTATGGTGACCTAATACAGAGACCCTATATTGTCTATATATTTGATAATATATAGTCTATATATTTGATAATATAAGGTCTCTGTATTAGGTCACCATAATATTAGGTTTCCATAATTAGGTCTCCAAAATTAGGTACCCATAATGTAGTCTCAATAATAGATATTAGGTCTCCATAATATGGTCTCCATAATATAGTCCCCATAATATTGGCTCTCCATATAGGGTCTCCGATAGGCCTATATACCTATCTATATATACATTATGGAGACTATAGAGTATGGAGACCTAATTATGAAGACCTAATTCACAGGTCCATATTATTTATGTAAACAATTTTGAGATATAATTTTTAAATTAAGTTTTTTTGTTAATTAAAGTCTTACAATTATTGCATTTTCAAAAACAAATACTGTAAGAATATTATAATTTTTTAGAATACCTCAAAGAATTTATTTGAATATTTAAAGATGGTCTAGTTATGTTACAGTACGTATGTGCTTCATTTAACAAAAAAAGTAGGTTTTGCGTTTCAAATCTTACTTTAGATCTTTACAATACCTGTAAATAAGGTTTTTCGATCTAATTCGTTGTTTTTGCAATCGAATTCGTTCTTTTTGCAATCGAATTCGTTTTTTTGCAATCAATTTCGTTTTGCAAAAACTTTTATATATATACAGTATCTTTGTACAGGGTCTCCCAATAGGGTCTATATACATATATAAATAATATGAGGTCTCTGTATTAGATCTCCATATGTAATCTATAGTCTCTATAATTAGGTTTCTATAATATAGTCTCCATAATGTATATATAGATAGGTATATAGACCTATCGGAGATCCTAAATGGAGACCCAATATTATGGATACTATATTATGGAGACCATATTATGGAGACCTAATACTGTATCTATTATAGAGACTACATTATGGAGACCTAATTTTGGAGACCTAATATTATGAAAACTATATTATAGAAACCTAATTATGGAGAGTAATATTGTGGTAACCTAATACAGAGATCCTATATTATATATCTATATATTTGATAATATAGAATTTAATTAACAAAAAAACTTATAGTAAAAATTATATCTCAAAATTGTTTATTTACCAATAAAAATAAAGTTTGTCGACATAACTATTTTTGGTCGATACACGATTAAAATTGATCGACACAAGATTAAATTTGATCGGTACATGACTAAAATTGATCGATACAGAACTAAATTTGATCGGTAGTGACTAAAATTGATGAACACATGATTAAAATTGATCGGTAGAGGACTATAGTAGATCGAAAAACACTGTATATATGTATATAGACCCTATCGGGAGATCCTATACAAAGATATATATATATAAAAGTTTTTGCAAAACGAAATTCATTGCAAAAACAACAAATTAGATCAAAAAACCCTATATACGTATTATAAAATAACATAAATTTATAAAAAGCAATTAATCATTGAAAAATTTATTTTTTAATAGAAATTAACCCATTACCTCCATGGAATGTAGTGGGTTAATTTCTACTAAAAAATAAATTTTTCAATGGTTAATTGCTTTTAACAAATTTATGTTATTTTATAATACAAAAAAAAGGCTTGAAAAAAATTTAAAGTAAGAATTTTTAAAGAATTCATACCCTATCTTGCTTTTTTTATAAAGTTGATCGACACAACTACTTTTGGTTGGTACACGACTAAAATTGATAGACACAAGATTAAATTTGATCGGTACATGACTAAAATTGGTCGACACAGAACTAAATTTGATCGGTAGTGACTAAAATTGATGGACACATGATTAAAATTGATTAGTAGAGGACTAAAGTAGATCGAAAAATACTGTAAATCAAGATCTTGGTAAATTTATTTTGTTTCAGTCGTTTAGTGATTCAGTGGTTCGGTGATTTGGTTCAGTGTTGTAGTTTAAAATGTGAATTTGTAGATCGCAAGCGAAATTTGTGAAAATTTCGTTTTGCAATTGCATCGTTTGGCTGCACCGTTTGGCTGCACCGTTTGGAGATATTGTCTAGCTGCATCGTCGAGCAAATAATGTTGGTCGTGGTTTGTGGAAGCCTGTGATAATTTAATATATCGAAATTTCAATCTTAATATATATAGTATAAAAACCATAAGACGTGTGTAAAAGCCAGCGATGTGATTGGGGAAAGCTCGGATAGCTTCCCTATAGTTTAAGAATTAGAAGAGAAGAAGAGAGGAATTCGTTGTGCGGTCTACTTTAAGCTTTTTAAAATTAATAATCATAAATATAACTAATTACATGGGTAATCCAATAATTTTGTCTAAAGCCAAATTGCAGTAGGCTACAAATAGTAAATTGAACTTCTCCAGATAAATATGTGTTCTATTAAGTATATTAATTTTTTTCATAGTTTTAGGTATAGGCTACTGTAGAACAGATAGCACTAAAGAGTACCGTCTGTGGCATTGTGCATTACGAACCTCAAACCCGAGCTCACTGCCAGACCATGGTTTCGAGTTTTAAACTCTATCAAGGACAGTCTGCCTACCCAGTGGTAGATATTGGGTGAGGCGAATGAGGCAGTCGCCCCAGGCCCCCCTTTTTTTGGGTTCCTCGATTTTAGGGCCCCCCTCGAAAATAGCACATACAGTTTCAATCCGCTGCAGATGTTTGTTCAGAGAACGATTTTGGAACATGGAAGTGAAGACTTTTTTTTTTGGAGGACACCATGAACAGTTTTGGAGAAAAATATGCAAGCCAAGATCAGACCTCTTTTTTTCTCAGACAACATCAATTTTTGAAAATTCTTGCCTCGGGCACCTAAATTGGAATATCCACCATTGTGCCTACCCAGGTTTTTTCGCAAAGTTGGTCATATAAGAAGAAAAAAATCTGAGTGGCACAACTTCACTAGGAAACCGAAAGGACCATTTGAACTAGGTAATCCGAATACGTACGCTGAAGTAAAGTTGTGTATATTTTTATTTATGCCGGCTCTAAAAATACAGTAGTTTGACGCGAGACTGAAATTTTCAATACATTTAGTTCTGGCTATGCACAAACGAATTCTCTTGAAAACTTCTCTCAACAGATTGCAAGTAACCACATTTTCTAACTATAGCCTATCATTCACAAAAGAGACACGACAAAATCGGTACATTATTTGAAGAATACAGTGTATATTATTTAGGAAGAGAATAAAATGTTTTCTTAATCCATAAAACGACAAAATATAGCAGCATAAATGTATTCATCATAAATAAAAAATAAAAAAAAAAAAAAAATTTTAACAAAAATAAACAAAAGAAAAAACCATAAACGTTTTCGGCTTGCCTCAGCCCTCTTCAGATAAATAAATGATTTAAGAAAAAAAACAAAAACTATGTACTGTAATTTAAAAAGAAGAAGTCAATCATTTGAGTGACGTAATTATTTGTCACATAAAGATGTG
Source organism: Diplosoma virens (assembly GCA_963680785.1). Taxonomy (NCBI): domain Eukaryota; kingdom Metazoa; phylum Chordata; class Ascidiacea; order Aplousobranchia; family Didemnidae; genus Diplosoma; species Diplosoma virens. The sequence goes on from OY796895.1 coordinate 38,125,704, forward strand.
ACAAATAATTACGTCACTCAAATGATTGACTTCTTCTTTTTAAATTACAGTACATAGTTTTTGTTTTTTTTTCTTAAATCATTTATTTATCTGAAGAGGGCTGAGGCAAGCCGAAAACGTTTATGGTTTTTTCTTTTGTTTATTTTTGTTAAAATTTTTTTTTTTTTTTATTTTTTATTTATGATGAATACATTTATGCTGCTATATTTTGTCGTTTTACAGTGTATATTATTTACAAAATCAAACAAACTTGATCAACTCTCGTAAAACTACTTTCAAGCTTCACAAAACTTCAAAGCAGCTCATTGATCCAAAAACTGCGAATAATTATTCAACAACTTTGTAGTGACTACTTCAAAGTGCAACCTCAACCACTCTACTCTGCAAAGATACAACAAAAAATTTGGTGATCGAGTTGAAAAACGATCAATGATAACAAAGCTAGTGAGTAGGCTACCGTAAGCTGATACTAGGACGTAACCTGCTTAGCCTTATGACCTAATAGAACTAACTATATTTGCTCTAAGTTACTTTAATTTTTGTTTTTTAACGTTTGTCCTTCAGTTAGGCTACAAATAAACCTGTAATCTTCTAGTGTGATCTTCTAGTATCTTTTTTCTCATTTATTTGATGTTAAGTAGGCTATAAGTTTATCTTAGAAAAAATTTATTAAATGATTTACTTTGCAATTTAGAATAGCAGTAAATTTATTATCCAATCAACTATGATCCCAGCATCCATAAGCAATTTGTCATTTTTTGAGCAGTTATTGATTTACACATGCTGAAACATTTTGGCTCATCATATGCAGGCCTATATCCTTTTTAAAGCTTTAGAAAAAACTTTGTATCAAATTTTTTCAAACTAGCCACATCAGAATTCTAAATCTACAACACAATCAAAATGAACCTTAATGTAGAAGTTTGCGATTTAATACAACTTTGCTTCCGTATAAATTGAGCTGAAAATATCTAGCATTTAATCAAATTCGTTTTTCAGGTGTTTACTGCTGAAGAAGAAGTTTTCAAAGAGCTTATAATTACATCTTCAAAATTGTCTTATGGAATTAATCAAGAGCAAGCAAGGATGATGGCGTACGAATTTGCAAAAACTAAAAAGAAAGATATACCGAAGTCTTGGGAAGAAAGCAAAACTGCTGGAATCGATTGGATAAAGGGATTTCGTCGAAGAGCAAAAACTTAACTAAAGGCAGAGTCCACTAGTCTTGCACGTGCCATGTCTTTTAATCGAACAAATGTGGGCCAATTTTTTGAAAAATTAGAAATGCTATACAATGAGTTGAATTTAACTCAAGAAAAAATATGGAACCTGGACGAAAAGGGTAACAAATTCTGGCCGAGTTTTAACTGAAACTGGTTTAAAGCAAGTTCGTCAAATAAAAGCAGGAGAACGCAGAGTGAATGTGACACTCTGTTGTTGCATCAATGCTCTAGGTCAGTGTTTCTCAAACTATGTGCCGTGAGAGATTTCTAAGTGTGCCGCGAAACTTTTTAAAATACATTAATCCATGCTCCGCAACGGCAACGTAAACACACTCTAGGCATATAACAGAGGAAAAGTATGTTTTTTTTGGGAGCTGCGATCAAAAAGCTTAAAAATTTTAAATATAATTCCTATTACGTAAAGTTTTGGTGATCAGTTGTCTTTCAGACTTGTTTCGGTACACCAAGCATTTCAAACTCGCGGCCCGCGAAGTCTTTCAACGAAATTTTTGATCAGATGCTCAATACGAAACAAATTAATCATAAATTCAGAACTAAATTTAAATAATTAAAGTGACAATGTTTATTAGCAAGAATTTGGTTTTTTAACCGAAATTAACCAACCAATTAAATGAAGACCTCTTCTTTGGCCCTCACCTTGATTTCAACGTAAAATTTAAAAGAATAACCTGGATCAGCCAGACAATTCAAGTGAAGACTTTTTTTATTGGCCTTCAATTTCTTTTATATCCAGATTGCGGCCAGCGGCAAAATTTCAGGTTAAAATTTACCGATGCGGCCCACATACCCGCGAGAGTTTGACATGCCTGTCGTACACGATATGCAAAATCTAAATATACTTTATATGAAAACAAACAGTAAAAAATCTAGTGAAAAATAATAAAAGGAAGTTTTCACTTTATTTATAGAAAGTTACATAAAAATTCGAGACCAAGACCGTAAAATTTTTTTGAGACGAAGACCAACATCGAGGCCGGAAAATTTCGAGACCTAAGGTTCGAGACCAAGACGACAAACTATCGAGATCGAGACCAGAATATTTTTCGTAAAAAAAATTAATTTTATTAATGACATTAATTTTTATTTTTCCAAAAATCGAAAGTGACATTTCAAATAAACCAGCATCTCCAGCATGTTACAAGAAAGCCTTGCTCTATATGGTCGCATGATCAAACTGCCGGCGCTAAAACTCCGTTCAACTGGAGCAGACGAAGCAGGAACGCACAAGGCGTGGTTGGCGACTTTGAAAAGAGCAGAATATTCTTCAGATTTTTCATTCTAAAATTCCAAAATATTTGAAGGCAGTACAGTTATTGTTAAAACTTCTTCCAAGTATTTTCTTAGCTGTACCCTTGGTGTTGGATTTGTGTTATTGGTTGTTTCTCGCTTGCGGTGGTGGATATTCAAAGTTAGTGGCTCGAGGCTAGGATTTCCAAAAGTTGATGTTCTCTAAAAAAATATGGCTTTGATTTCGTATTTCCTTTTTTTCTCCCAAAATCATGGTAATCTCTATACTTTTTGTTATTTTTCTCCCACATCATGGTAATCTATAAAAAAAAAAAAGTTTTTCACTTCGAATCGAACTCCTATTTCCTACTTTTCGTCCTAACTTCATAATGATCCCTAAATTACATCTACAGCAAAATGAGCCTATATGAGGTATTTTCGAGGGGGGCCGAGGCAACTGCCTCATTCGCCTCACTCAACATTCCACCACTGCTTGCTTGTTTATATATTTTGTAAACATGATTGGCACCTCTGGCGGGCAAGAATCAGCAACTCTATCCGCTGAAAATGAACTAAACCATTTATTGACTATGTTTCAAAAATGTTGCTAGGCAATAAAAGGCTTTCAATTTCATTTCGCAAGGGGAATTGTTTGTGGTGAACAAAGCAATAAATCATCAGAACCACATCAAATAACAAAAATATCAAAAAATGTCCGGTCTCGAGACCAATTTCAAAGGTACGAGACTGAGACCAGGTCATTACGAAACCAAAACCGAGACCGAGACCCTGAAAATTGGTCTCGAGACCTTCATCACTGCACTATAATACATCAGGTAAAGAAAAACGTGAAAAATTCAGTGCAGACCAAAAAGATCTGCACTCTGGTCCAAGTGTGCCGCGAAATTTGGAAAGATAGCAAAATGTGCCGGGGGTGCAAAAAGTTTGAGAACCACTGCTCTAGGTCATGCTCTGCCGCCAGCTTTTGTTTTTCCAAGAGTGAATTTCAAAGCTTACATGCTGAATGGAGCTGCGGCTGGCAGTTTAGGAGTGGTTAGGAAATCTGGATACATGAACGGGAATATTTTTGTTTCCGTGCTACAACATTTCATTTCTTATACGAATAAGTTATATCACAACAAAATCTCAGGCCACCTCCAGTCATTGGGTATTAAATCGAATTAAAACTGGATTGATGATGATATACTTTTGCATACAAGCAAAATTTTTTCATAGGTAGAAATTGAAATTAAGTTAAATTAAGTTTTTAGCTGCATCATTTATATCAGTGGTTCCCAATCTTTTTAAATGCATTTCTTCTTTTGCTCATTTTAAAACTTTTTTATTCTCCCATTTGATAAATCGAATAACCCACTATGGCAGAACTATTTCTGTTAAATAATTATTTTTTGAAAATCAAGTAAAGACCAAAAAAAGTTGTCGACTGGATTTTTCACCACATAAAAGGGAGAGGGAATCTTTTTTTAAGTCTTTATTGGTCGACTTCACTGAAAAAAAGAAATATTGCAAGGTCAAACCAAGGCCTGTTGTTAAAAAGCCGGTTGTAAATAAAATCCTTTTAAATATGAAATCCTCCCCTAAACTCATAAAATTGTCCTCTGTGGAGGATTACTTCCCTGGTTGTAAATCACTAATTTATATTGACCTAATATAAAAAAAATTTTGAGAAAAAGTATTAAAACAAAACATATTGAAAAACAAAACTTTAAGAACTTCAAATAGTATATCTTATGACGAATACATACTATATTCACAAAGAATGGGCTGACCTATAGGCTATAGCTTTTAAAAAAATATTGACTGCAAAAATTTTAATTCATAAATATTATTATGCTGTAAGTTTAGATTATTACGTTAATACTCCAAGTCACAATGTACAAATATTTCAAAGTCAATAATGTTGTATAGCATTGAGGTGTAAAAGTTAATTGCTTAATCGGCTACTCAATAGTTTAATGGTTTTAAATAAACAAAAAAATTAGCACATAGCCTACATAAAAGCAAAATTAATCTGAATCGGATAATTCTAAGAAACTAATGAAAATAGGGAAACTCTAAAAACTAATAGCATATACCAGTAATGAAGGTCTCGAGACCGATTTTTTGTGGTCACAATCTCGACCTTGTGCTGGTGGTCTCGGTCTAGAGGCGATGTGGTCTCGGTCTCATATTTTTTAAATTGGTCTCAAGACCGGACATTTTTAATATGTTTGTTACTTAATGTTATTTTGATAAATTTGCTATTAACATTCAATTGACAGCTTTGCCGTAATTTAAAGTGGCAAAAAGCTTGGAGTCACACTACCGATTATTCATAGTTTGGCAACTTTCTTACATTTATACCAATAAAGATTTTTTTTGTAATCAGGGCTATTTGTTTCAAGACAAACCGATCACGAAAAACTCTATTTAATTTTTTCTTTCTGCAACAAACTGTTTGGTAATGCTCTGAATGTTTGTACTCACACCCTTGCCCACAATCGGTGCAGTATTACAGTGATAAAACTTTCTTTGATTTTAATGATTATTTCCAATTATATTCCAATATTCCAATTATATTCCAAATATATGCCAATATATAATATTTATATATATTTATTAATTATAGCCCGCAATTTTTATAAAAATTCAGAGTTGTTGACTCTCTCGGTCACAATGTTTGCCCACTCCTATAGTTTGTAATTTTTTTTTATCGTTCTATTCATCTTCCTGCCTCGCAGAAAAGCAACGGAGGCACTATACTTAGGACAAGCAATTACCTAGACCTGCTTTCAAAGATGCCAAGACATAATTGTCCGGTTAAAACTTAATGAAATACAACTGAAATTTAGAATTGCTTGCCAAGACCGCCAAGCAATGGAAAAGTGCGGGAAAATATCTTTCTGAAGGACATAATAGAATGGCGCAAGTAAGTTTTGAACAGCAGCCGCTTTTATCATAATCACGATGTTCTAAACCAGTGGTTTTAACCAGGGTTCCGCCAAAACAGTCCAGGGGTTCCGCAAGTTTAGATTCAAATCCGAGAGTCTATTTTATTATTATATGCATATTGTTTAAATATACAATGATTTTCGATCTATTTAGTCCCATTGCAGTCATATAAGTCTCTGTTGCATTCAATTAAGTCTGTGTTAGTTTTTAATAGTATTATATTTTTATAGTACAGACGACTTCGGCTAAAACACACAGCACGTCATAATGCCGATTGATAATTATCAATTATGCTACATCACAATGCGAACTAACTAGTAACAAACAGAGAATTACAGTACAGTAGGCTACTTTACTGTATTGTACTATCCCTGTTCATTACAGTATCATTACAGTTTTTGTTAGTAAGCATTGTGATATAGCAAAAGTGATAATCAATTTTTAGAAGAAAGAGACAATATGGAAGAAACGCATAACTGCAGGAAATTTGGAAATGTTTCAAAGTACTCCAAGCAATTGTCCAAAAATTGCACAACTAATCTTGAACCACTTGGACACTTTGTTAATAAATGTTGACAAATATTTTCCATCGATACCTGTTGACCAGTATGACTGGGTTAGAAGCCCATTTGTATAATTTGAGCCATCTGAAGAACAATTTACATTAACAGAAGAAAAAGAACTTGCCAGTGTTTCAAGTGATAGAACATTACAGTTGAAGCATTCTGAGGTTAGCTTGGATGCATTCTGGTTGTTGGTTGATAAGGAATATCCTACAATTGCCTAAAAAGCGCTTCGACTTCTTGTGCAGTTTTCAAGCTCCTATTTTTGTGCGTTTGGATTTCCAGCTCTGACAACAATCAAGTACAAGAGGCGAGCACAATTGCTGTCTGTGGAAGATGAATTTCGTGTGTGTCTATCAAAAACACAACCCAATCTTAAAGAGTTGTGCAAGAAACATCATTGAATTTTTTACGAGAATAAATATAATTTTTTACAGTTTATATTAATATTTTTATAGTAAATAAATCTGAACATGAGTATTTTAATATCATTTTATTAATCAAATGATTTCCGCTCCACCAAAAAGGTTGAAAACCACTGCTCTAAACACTCGGCCAGGGTGCCCAGGACCCGTTCAACAACCGGTTGAAAAGTTGCGATCTATGAATCCATAGGCGTATGCACGGAAGGGGGAGGGTTAGGGGTTAAAAAATACCTCCATAAAAATTGATGGTCAAAGGCTTATAGTAGCACTAAGACAGCTTAAAAATTGTTGAAATAAAGTAAAGATTTTTTTAATTAAAGGAAAATTAGAGCTTGAAAAAAGTGAAGAGCAAAAACGGTCTTGACTTTTATTTTACATTCGTCGGCAGCGTGGTTAAGTGGTTAAGAGCGCCGTGATTGATGGCGAAAGTGATCGACATCGTTGCGGTTAAAATCCATTCTCTTGTGTTCTTGAAAAAACACTTTATGGCACTTTCCCTTACTTGGCGGTTTTAGCAAGCAGTCCTAGATTTCGATCATACCTTCAAATGTAAACTACAAAAACAAAGTAAAAATTTCAACCGGACAGCAATATATTGACTTCTCCAGAAGCAGGTCAATGTAATACTTTGACAGTTGTTCTATGTATAGCACCTTCGACTATTTTTTGAGAGTCAGGAAAATAACAATACAGATAAAATAATAATATCAAAATTAAATAAATAATTTTATTATTTTTTTTAGTGAATTTTTAAAAATGGCTTTCTTTTTTTTGTTGCAGCTGGCTCTCTTTTGTAAAAGACATCACAGATTATTGATCGTGTTTTTAGCTCTCAATCATTCTCCCATAACCAATTTCTGCTTACGTCACTGTGTGAGTCTAATTCCTTAAAACAAAAAATTGAATTGCTTTAAAGTTAAACTAAAAAAATAATACTATGCAGTGATGGCTTTAATAGGGTGCGAAGGAAACGGCCGCACCAGGTTCCCTTGAAAAACGTCAAAAAGTGCCCCCCCTACGCAAGATATTGCTCTTTTTCTTCACAGTACCACCAGGACGGTGGCATCTCTAAAACTTTTTTTACAGATAAGTTGTTTTGATAGGCCTACGCTAAAAAGTGGCCCCCTTCAAAACACTGACTTTTTTTAGAGATCGCTTTGCTTCGGAACACCAAAAATTGGCTCCCTATTTTTCTTGCACCGGGCCCCCCTTTTTCTAAGGTCACCATTAATAATATGACGAGGTAGTCAAAGTAACGTCCAAAAAAAATTACTCCGAATAATCTATCCAAAGATACACAGAAAATAAACAACAATAATGCCGAAAGAAAAAAGCAGTTAGTTGTTAAATAATTTTCACTTTGTACAATTGCTCGTTATTTTTAGCCTTTTTGAGGTGATTAATTTGACAAATTCAATTGCATGCAAGCCAAACATGGCCAACACATCCAACAGCTGCAACACGCCAACAAAGATAGTCGTGCTAATTAAATATTTGAATGAAGTTACAACCATTATTGTGATGACGATACCTTCAGGATTTTTGAGTTTGGAAACAAAAAATTTTAATGACTATCCTGCTTTTTTTAACATTGTTAACCAGCATGCTTTGCGTGTTTTGGTTTTCTTTTGCTCTACTTGAAAATTTTTTTAAAGCGAATTGTTTAATGATGTAACCACAGAGAGCAGAACGTTTTTCCAACATGTTAAAGGTGTTTGTTTATATAAAATGTAATCTTAGATTATTTTTATTTTTTAAATTTATTGTTTTTGGAGTAATTAAAATCGTCGTCGTCGTCGTCGTCGTTTGAAGAGGTATCCACTCCAGGTCAGACACAAACAGGACTGGGGCCGAGGGTTTATCCTTTTACTACCCCAGACTGCTGCACTGCCTGGATCAGACGCTGGCAGTGATGTCATTAAGCCAGCATCGAATTTCGTCATTCAAAACCGTCAGACCTCGTGCTCCATGTGGTGCCCGATGTATAGGGCACGCTGTTAGTACATGGTCTGCTGTTTGCTCAGAGGCGCCACACTCACAATTCGGTGAAGGAGCGAGACCCCATTTGTGCATGGACGAATGGAATCGCCCAACACCAGTCCGCAGGCGGTTGAGCTTAACCCAAGCTGCTCGGGGTAAGCCCATCCCAACAGGCCTGGCACCGGTCTGGGGCACAAAAGCACGGAGCCTGGAAGCACCTTCACAGTACTCCGTTTTCCATTTTAGATTTGTCCATTCAGAGGCGTGGATGCCAAGTCTGGCAAGGTTGTCCAAGAGATTCCGCGCAGCTGGCACAAACGGGCGTCTGGATCTTAGTCTCACTTGGCGAGTATCTGAGGACCCACTTAACAGACCATGCAAAATATGATCGGGGTCCAGAGATCCACGGTGAGCCAAGGAGAGTGTCGCTCCCATTCGGCGAAGCTCAGCTGGCTGGATGCCTAAGAGTATAGGTAGGTGGTCCGTTGGAGTGGGACGCAGGCATCCAGTAACTATGCGCAAGGCGTCATTCAAGACACTGTCAATGAGGCGAGTGTGAGCACTGCGACACCAGACTGGCGCACAGTACTCAGCTGTTGAGTAGACTAGAGATAAGGTGGCTATGCGTAGTGTTTTAGCACCAGCACCCCATCCCGAGCCCACGAGTCGCCTCAGCAGTGTGACGCGCCAGGATAGTTTTTTGCGCAATGCCACTAAATGGTGACGAAACGTGAGCGATCTGTCCAGTTTAACCCCAAGATAAGTAGGGGTTGGACAGAACGGTAAAAGTCTACCGTTGTTGTAGACTTTTAGCTCACGTTTGGCCTCTCGGTTATTTAAGTGAAAGGCTGCCGTCACCGTCTTAGTGTGACTGAGCTTCAACCTCCAAGTCTGGAGATACGCTGACAGTGTGGACATATCTTGGCTTAATGTCCCCTCCAAGTCCTTCCAGTTTCCAGAAGAGTGCAACAATGCTAGATCATCAGCATAAGCAAACTTTCTGGAAATCATGGAAGGAAGATCGTACGTATAGATGTTAAATAGGAGGGGAGCCAAGACCGATCCCTGAGGAACGCCGTTTTTAAGACGGCGTAGCCTGCTTTGCTTGCTGTCACCGGTGGTAAGGGTGAAACTTCGATTTCGGACAAGCTCCATGATCATTTTAACCATGTGCTTATCCGGAAGTAGTCTCAGCAGCTTGCAGGTAAGGCCACGGTGCCAGACAGTGTCATAAGCAGCTGTCAGATCGATAAATACGGCACCAGCCTTCTTTTTAGCCTCAAAAGAATCCTCGATGTTCTGGGTTAGCAGAACAACTTGATCTACGGTTGACTTCCCGCGTCGGAACCCAGCCTGCTCTTTAGGGAGCAGCGGATCGATTAATGGTTCAATGTGGGCGTAGATAAGCCTCTCGAGGATCTTATAGGGGACACAGAGCAGAGATATCGGTCGATAACTCTTTGGGTCCCCCACGGGCTTTGCTGGTTTTGGGATCGCGACCACAAGCGTTCTTCTCCAGATCTTGGGAATTTTGAGTCGGCGCAAACAGGAAGAAATGAAGTCACGTAACCAGGACTTCAAAGCAGCTCCGGCATGGAGTATAAGCTCTGGGCAGATGGAATCAGGTCCCGGAGCTTTACCTGGTTTTAAATGTTGAAGGGCAGCAGTAAATTCTCTCTGTGAGAAATTGTCAGAGATATTTACTGCGTCTGGTGTTGTGGCCCTCCAAAGGTCAGACACTTCTTGAAAGACAAGTCGAGATGACTTGCGGTCAACAGCCTCGTATTTCCCATTTCTAACCAACTGAGATGCAATAGCATCGGCTGAAACGAGACAGTGACGAGGAGAGTGTCGTGACCTACCAGTAGGTTTTAGGTGAAACGAGACAGTGACGAGGAGAGTGTCGTGACCTACCAGTACCTTACCAGTATGGTTGTTCAAAATGCTCCACGCTTTTCGACTAGAGTGTGAGAAGTCAATGCTCCGAACTGCTTCGGACCATCGATCCCTCCGTTTTCTGTTAAGCTTGGCAAGCAGAGCTGTAGCAGCCAAACTTGAGTCGTCTCCCTGAGGAGACTGCAAAAAGGTTTTATAGAGGGATTCACACTCTGCATCCCAACACGGAATGTAGTTATTTCGATACCCGCGTGGGATAGTCTTTTTGGCTGCTTTTTTAATGGTGTTACAGAAGTCCTGGTAAGCCGCATCCACATCAAGTATATCAGGCGGCAACAAAGTCTTTGCGAATTTATTCGTCAAAGCAATGTAGTGACTCCAATTGGCCTTGCGGAAGTTCCATCGCTTAACAGGCATGCTTGGCACTGCCATAGCAAACCTTGGTGGTGTAATAAGCGAGGGTCGATGTTGTGACCTGGGGAACTTGTCAAGGACACGTCTATCCGGTAAGCGACTGTTTGGACCTACGCTGGCGAAAGCTAGATCCGGATTGGTACCAGTGTTCCAGCGGCCGGAATAAAAACTGGCAGCGTCCTTGGCATTATATAGGAGGGCAAGACAATTAACACTTGCCCATCCAGCCAAGCACTCACCGTCCGGACTGTTGTCGTCGTAACCCCAGTCAGCATGACGAAAGTTAAAATCGCCAGCGTACAGACATGGGTGAGGAAACACTGGAAGATCCAGGGTTCGCAATCGCGTTGGCGGTGGTTTGTAGACGTTGACTATTTTATGACCATCAACGTCCACACACAACCACTCGATCTCCGATGTCGGTGGAGATTGGTCCAAACGCGTGTATCTCAGTCGCTCGTGGACAAACGTGGCAAGACCATGCTTCCTGCTTAAAGAAGACCCAGCTAGTTGGTAGTTTCGTAGTACCAACTTCTCTACATCAGTGCAGTGGGTCTCCTGCAATAGGATGACGAGTGCCTCAGACTGCATAGCGAGGTGATGAAGAACGTTGATCTTGCTTGCAGTGAGGCCTTCGATGTTCAGCTGAAGAATAGTGGGTCTTCGGAACTTGTTGGCAATGTGCCCTGAAAAGAGCAGTTTTATCCTAACATTGCCCCGTCCTGAAAAGGACGTTTGCCGATTAGCAGACCCACACTGAACATCGGAATGGGTGGATACCCTTCCGTTTTGGTAGGTTCGGTTTCGGTCTGTCATTTTAAAATCAATGAACAGACTTACTCACGGCCCAGGCTGCGTGAAAGCACCTACCATCTGGGCCGGAGTAATTAAAATGGACTATATTTTTATAAAACTTTTTGGTTTCGAACCTTAGATCTCAAAATTCGCCGGTCTCCATCTCGGTCTTGTTCTAGGAAAAATCATAGGCGTACGCAAGGGGGGGTTTCAGGGGTCAAACCTCCCCCCCTTGAAGAATGATGTTCAGGCATATATACATGGTAATAAGTAGGCTTCCATAATATGATTTTAGTTTCTATTGTTTACTGCACTTTTTAAACTTAATTACTGCTTGCGCATCAATTTTTGTTATCGCCTAAATTGCGTCAAGTTAGCTAATGTACAGCTGCCACTTGTGAAGAAAACTTTCAAAATTGTAAAATATTGAAAGTTAAGCATTTTATGCTTTGCTTTTGATGTCTATCGTTTTATTACAATGCTTCCCCATGAGATACAAGCCTGCTTACTCAGCTCTACATTGATATGAAAAATAAAACAACTTTTGAGCACCTAAGGAGGATTTGAAAGATTGATTGATTGAACTCTGATAAACGTGATAAAAAAATTTAAATATGAATTGTAAAATATAATATAAAATAGTTTAACTGATCAAGTCACCATTGTAAAAAGTTTTTTTCTATGAAACGAAGGCTCATAAAACTTTATAAAGTAATAATTGTACACCATAACTAAATAAGAAAATTTTATAAAAATGGTTCTTAGTTTTTACTAAAATTATTTTAACGTGCAGCTAGATAGCGTTTATAGCAGTTGCAACACAGTTTGTTCGATAAGGCAGTTAGAGTTTAATATTTCTAAATCAAACTATCATGCAATTAATTACCATCTAATTTATTAAAATCCCAACTGTAAGAGTATGTTTCGCGAAAGTATGATCGTCACGGGTATCTTATTCAAATAGAAATGAATATGTAGCAAAATATGAGTTGTCTTTATACTTTGGTAGTAGCTTACCTGGTATCTGCTTTGTGATCGTAATCATTATTAAAATTGGGTTCGTTTTGAGCTGAATTAATTGAATTATAACAGCGAGCTTAACTCGAGAAAACTTTTGATATTTAAAGCATTTTTATTTTTTTGGTATTGTCTGTTTTAAAATGTAAAACTAATTTTAGGCAGTTTTACAAGAATGAGCCGAAAATGTTAAACTTGTTAAAATCAAGTAATTTGAAATGGTAAAAATTTGTCATAAAATTTTTTTAAATTATGTCCTTTCCAAAATTAAGTTTGTAATTATTTGATTTCCTAAATTCTGACTTTGTTATTAAACGCTGAAAATGGTATTTTAAAATAAATGGAAAATAATCAAAAATTTTACGCTTATGGCGTTTTGCAAAGGATGAGGCATGACGTTATTGTTATTGCTCTAATTCTTTGATAGTTAACAATTAACATTATTGCTTTCAAAATTATCAGTTAATATTTTTTGCACTGGTACAAATTTTTTTATCCTGCCATTCGTATTGATAATATACGATTACTCTAACAAGAATTAATTTAAAAGAGATTTTAGATTGCATAATTTTTTAATCTTAAAAGAATTTATTTAATCGTTCAGTCATGTTTCCTCAACAAAAAAGGAGAAAAACTTTGTTAGACTTTAATTTTAAAAAAATTCCTAATAACGACTGCGAAAATGTTAAAAAAGTATTCCCGTTGATGATTTGGCATGTAGCAAAAATAATCCGCAGAATGTAATAGAAGAACCAGGTGAGACTCCAGACGCAGACAAAGCAACAGAAGATTTAGTTTTACAACCGTCAAATGACATTTCACTTTGTATAGGAAAAACTTATACTCAAGCGGAAAGACTTCGAATGCTAAAAAACATATGGATTCCGGATCAGTCATTTAATTTTCCAATTACCGCAACCAATCACCGAAATTTACGGTTTCAGCACCGCTGGTTTATTCGCTTCAAGTGGTTAGCGTACTAATATTTAGAAAATGGAGCCTTTTGCAAATACTGCGTTTTATTTGGAAGTAAAGCAGGCAGTAGAGTTGGAAACCAACCTCTTGGAACTTTGTGCGCTGTAAAGTTTCAAAAAATGGAAAAATGCGCTTGAACGCTTTGCAGATCACGAGAGCACAAAATATCACCGCGATAGTGTGGTGGCCGCAGAGACCGTTATGTCAATCTTATCAGGAAAACAAGATAGCATCGAAATTCAACTTAATCAGCAACAGAAGCAAACAATTTTAGAAAACCGAAGAAAAATCACACCAATTATAGAAACAGTTATACTCTGTGGTCGACAGGGTATTCCTTTAAGAGGACATCGGGATAGTGGTCCACTCACTTTCGAATCAGAAAAAAATCTAGAAGATAATAATAATAATGACGGAAATTTGCGTGCTTTACTTCGATACAGAATGAAACATGATCAAGTTTTCAAGAATGATTTTCTTTCTGCCGGACGCAACTCTCAGTATATCAGCCCAAGAATGCAAAACGAAATTATAAGTATTTGCAATGACTTGATACTTAAGCGATTGGTCGATTCCATCAACAGGTCCAGATTTTTTTCTGTATTGGCTGACGAAACAACCGATATATCATGTCAGGAACAATTGACTCTTTGTGCTCGGTACGTAAGTGATGACTTTGCTATTGAAGAATCTTTTCTCCAGTTTGTACCCATAACAGATCTATCAGGCAAGAATTTGGCTTCAACAATTTTGAACAATTTATCGGACATTGGTATTGATGTTTTAAAAATGCGCGGTCAAGGATACGATGGGGCCACAGCTATAAGTGAAAGATTGAATGGTGCCCAAGCCTATATCAGGGAAATTATTCCTACAGCTCTTTACGTTCACTGTGCAGCCCATAGTCTTAATTTGCTGTCTCTAATTCATGCGATCTCTCGCCGGTTCGTAACTGCATGGGAACAATAGCTTCAGTTTACAATTTTTTCAATGCTCCAAAACGTCAAAACATTTTACGCAAATGTATCAACACGATTTCGTTAACAACAAAAGCTCAAAAACTTGTTTAAATTTGTGCCACCAGATGGGTCGATCGACACGAGAGTGTCAGTGTCTTTTCAAATTTACAATTTGCTGTTGTAGAAGCTCTGACAGAAATTTCAACATGGCCAGACAGAGAAACTTCATCACGCGCTCTACAGTTGCTAACGACAATTAGGCAAAGTGTATTTTGCATTGCTGTCTTAGTTTTGAAAAAGATTTTTGGATACAGTGTTGTTTTGTGCAAAGTTATGCAAAAAAAGTCGATAAACCTTCTTGAGGCCGTCAAAATTGCACATGATATTGCAAATGAATTGAAGTGTCTTAGAGAAAAAGCCGAAGATGAATTTCACCAGCTCTATATTTCTGCGCAAGAAACGGCCAAAACCCAAAATTTTATTTTGAAAACACCACGCCTTACTTCAAGACAGACCAATCGATGCAACATTGCTGCTGAAACAGATGAAGGATATTTTAGAGTTGGAATTTTTATTCCATTTCTTGATAACTTTATTGTCACTCTCGAAGCAAGATTTACTGTTCACAAATCAATTATTGGTGGATTTCAGTGTTTAATTCCTGCTGATCGAACCATTGGACCAACTCCTCAACGAATTAAAAGTATTCAAGTTTTGGGAAGATTTTACGAAAATGATTTAACGAAATCCTCGGAAGAACTGATATTATGGTACTGATATTATGGTACAGGAAACTTTCTCGGTTGAACGCAGCAGAAAGACCAACTGATGCGTTGAGCAGCATCAAGGAATGCAGTTCCGATGCTTTTCCGAACATATTTACATTAATGACCATTTTGTTAAGTCTTCCAGTAACAACATGCACTAGTGAACGATCGTTTTCCACATTGCGCAGACTAAAAAGGTAGCCTGAAATGTCGCTATAGACGTGGCCATCTATATAGACAAAACTCTTTTATAAAGAGAGGGGGTAGCCTTGAAAAAGGCTGTTTAAGAAAACTCAAACGTTTTCGTGTAGCTCTCATCAGGAGAAATCGCTACAATGAGTAAAGAACTGAAATGTCGAAATTATATTTAATAAGATTGTCGTTTCGCCGAGTTAGAAATTATACTGAAGCGCAGTTGATTAGAAGCATCAGCCACCAAGTGGTCGAAAAATGAAAAATTTTGTCGTTTCGTCGAGTTAGAAATGGAACAATTTTTATTGGACGGAATTTGGATGTTTAACTTGGCAAAATTATAGTTGTAATTTGAAGTGTGAAAAAGAATAAAATAAAACCAATATAATTATGTTGATAATTTAAGCCTATAAACGAACTCTTTTTGGCGGCACAATGCAGGTTTGCTTGAGGTTATGTGGATGGATTCTAATACAGCAAGATGAAATTCAGATCTGGCTTT